>CM029538.1:5924836-6242336 GCA_017141395.1 Laodelphax striatellus
TTAATGATCAATCTGCAGCTTCATTATTGTTTAATAAAAAACAGATGTTTAATGCAATTGTATCCATACTGCACCAAGAGATTACAATATATGCTTAGTGGAACAAGACTGTTTCAACTCAGGTTTGCATAATAAAATAGGTTTTAGTTTGACACCTAGAACTTAAAATAAAACTAGAATAGAAAGAAAGGGCCGTTTCATGTTGAGCGTTGGATAATAAAAGTAGCCTAATCAATGCTTTAGCATGCAATGTATACAAATTAGATAAGACATGTCGGGAGCTGAAGTACAATAGGGCTCAATTCATATGCAAACAAATTAGAAGAAGAGTAAAAAGTGACCTCAGTCTGTTTCTATTGTATTGTCTCTTTTCTTTGGAGTCGAATGTACAATATTTGATGAACAATTAATAACAAATCATAAACTCACCAAGTAAGTTGATATATGTTGAGCAGAACATCCACAGTCTTGATCCGTATGTTGGGTCTGGTCTCCTTCTTGTAGAAACGTTCAACAAGTGAACTCAAGTCTTCCATCCAGTCCAACCGTATTGGTGCAATATTCGATGCCAAATAATTGATCAATCTCAGAACAGACACTTCCTGCAAAGTAATCAAAGTTCTAAATTTGGAAAAAATCAGAAACGATAGTTCGAGTTACAGAGAGTGTATAGGAACAGTGTGGACATTGTATGTCACGCTTTTGATTGGTTAGCTCGGACAAATCCACCATACTTCTGCCAATTCCCATAAGATTGCATTGAAATGATACGCAAATCATAATTATGTTATGTTGAGAAATTCACTTCCAACCTACAATTTGCCTTTGTCAGTGTTAGTTTTCATCATTTTAGTTTTTCATTTATTTATTGATCGAGTACAAAATAATAAGTTTTAGTTTTAGTTAGTTTTCAACACAATAACTTACCAAGAGTAGAGAGACAATTTTAATGTTAGAAAAGTTAGAAGAAGAAGAAGAAGAAGAAGAAGAAGACGAAGAAGCCGAAGACGAAGAAGAAGACGACAAAGAAGAAGAAGAAGAAGATGATGATAATGATGATGATGATGTTCAATAGTAGCAGTTTTATGCGACCTGGGATGTCCTAGTAATAGTGAAGTACAGATGGCATGTAAAAATATTTTGATGAATTATTTCCAATAATAAGAAACCCGTGTTGAAAAATCTGAACAATACAAATAGAGCTGCCGTGCTTTTGTGATTAATATTAGAACATCGATATTGATTGAATGAAGAAAATAAATATGAAAAATATGCATTCTCTATATAAGTGAACAGAATGTTACGGAAATAATTGGTTAATTTAGTTTTGTTAATACAACAGAAATTATTAGAGATTCAACACTCACTGGACGTGTTTTGTAGCATTTCTCAATGACAGTGTAGTAGTTCAAATGACTGCCACTGAAGTGTCCAACATCAATTAGATGTTCAATCAAATTCAACGTGTCATGTAGATATGACGATATTTGTGCTGACGGTACTTTGATAGTCAAGGTCTCTGAAAACGTGAGATGGAAAAACATTACCAATGAGATACTGAAGTTACTCTTTTGTTATTCAAAAATGCAAATTAATACTTACTGGAGATCCAAATCGAGTTTAGTCCAAATCGATACCATAGAGAAAGCATTACAAGTAGATAGTTCATGCCCATGTTAGAGTGAAGGCCGGTTTTTGAACTTAGATGGTGGCGATATCTCTGGGGACTCTATGGTACTTGGTGTTAGCGACCGTGTGTGAGACCTCTAGCGCCCCTAACTTGACCGAACAGAAACTCTTAGAATAGATTCTTGACCATACAGTAAAATCGCAACAACGTTCCCTTTCCTATGAGATATCTACTTGCGTAATGCTCTCTCTATTGTTTCATTCACAATGAATAAAAACAGTCCAAATCTAGGTTATCATATCACCACTTAACAATTCAAAAACGGAAACCAAACGAATTTCAAATGAAAAATTGGTAAGTTCATATGAAATTTTAAAACAGAAAGTGATTAGATTAACAAGTCGAAGCTCCAAAAATTGATCATAAGACAATTGAGAAACGTTGCACAAAAATCTAATCCAACTCGACCAGTAAAATTACGTCGGATTCGTTCTCATTGCTTTGGTTCCATAAGATGATATCATTTTACGGCGGTTGAATTCGATTGGATTTTCGTGCAACTGATTTTCGATAATGTATTTTGTATCTCTAGTCACAATAACTTGTTAAGCAATACAGTAAACGTCTAATTATTATGGCTGGTTTTCAAGATTCTAGTAGACGTTTTGGTTACTGGAGGCAGGTTACTGGTCTATAGGTAAGTAGATAGGCTTCTGGTAACCTGCCTCAAGTAAGTAGAACGTCTACTAGAATCGTGGAACCCAGCCATTACTCTCACTAATGATAGTTTATTGAATAGTCTTTTTTGTTATCAATAAAAACTACGAATTATTATTTTCACTAATACAGTTGATGGTTTTTAGTCTTCACGTAAAGGATCAATTTATTAATCTTAATGTGTTTTCAAGTAGAAAACCTACCAATAAAGCTTGCAGTTAGCTCGCAAATCTCTAGAACAAGTCTCCAGCAAGGCGCTTCCAATTCTTGTCCATGTCTTTTGACCAGACAGTGCACACTGCTGATCACTTCAAATATCACGACTGGATGCTTACTCTCGAAAGCCTGCAAAAACATTTCAAAAAACATCAACTAACAGAAGCCTTTTTCCACAGAAATTTAGAATCCTGTAATACAGGAAACAGGCGGACGCAAACTTAACATGAAAAGCCTAGCTCAAAATAAGATAAATTCATACATCTAGTGTGTGACCGCCTTTTTCCTGTATTACAGAACTTTTAAATTTCATGAAACACGCCCCTGGTCTGAAAACAATGATTTTCAACAGTTTCTCCTTCAAATTATGTAACATTTTAAAAATAAATACCACTGATCTACAACTGGACAATCTATTAATATTTTTTCAACAAAAAACTTGAAACTAAAACTTAATTGACCTAACCTTTTTGAACTTTTAAATGTTTTTAAGAGGAATAATCACAGTTTTCAAATTGAAAATAAAAAGTTTGTAACTGAATTGATATAAGCTAATTCATGACTTAATTTGTTCCTCAACTCCATTAGCCTACTTAATTCAATTGAATCAATTAATTACGCTGCAATAGATGTTTAGATTTTGTTTCAAAAGCTCATTTATTATTTCTCATGGGCCAAACAGATAATTTCTCAGAGCCACTAAGTGATATTGATTAAATTTGACGCTTGGCATTAGATAGATAGGTAGATAGTATTTCTTTGCCATCGTACTCTACGGTCATCAGCAACATCAAAAAATGATATCTCTCTACCTATCTATTGAATGCCAAGAGTCAAATTAAATTAATGTCACTGTAAATGATGTAGCATACAATGAGTAGAATTACAAAGCAGTGAGAAACCCAATATGCTCAATCTCTCCCTCGGATAAGATTAGTAATAACTGTTAAGATGAACAAACCTTCATACGTAATAGAAACTGAATTTGGTACTTTCCTGTTATAGGACACGTCTACTCATCTAGAGATATCAATAGTCGATATCGAGCTTCAAAAGTATCGATACTCATCGATATGAGAAAAATATAGGTTATTAACATAACCTATAGGTTAACATAACCTTATTGGTTATTATAGGTTATCGATATCGACTATCGATATCTCTAGATGAGTAGACGTGTCCTACAACAGGAAAGTACCCTGAATTTTTCAAGAAATATAAAATTGTACATAAGTAATCAGTATCATTGTAATTATTAATCCCATCATTTTATATAGGATGTACTCCAATGTGCATCAATAATAGGATGTACTTCCTGGTGCCCTCAACTAAGTATTTGATCAATAAATAAAAATTTATTTTTAAAAATGACACGACTGCCCATGGTAAACTGACATAAAATTCTCATTACCTTGATATAGGGCGTCAGTATAGCAGTGAATGATATTTTCAATGAAGTGACTCTCTGATGACTCCATATGCCCATCATCAAGTAAAACACGGCTCCCCTCATTAAGCCGGGATCCAAAAGTGATTCATCATCTTTGAGAATCGAACACAGCATACCTATAGACGAATGTCCCATGTACGTTCCCATCACGTTACGCATTATCTGAAAAATACCATGGAAAACGTGAGGCAAATAAGAAAGCTTAATCCAAAACGAAATAGTTTTAGTCGTAGTTGATGAATGACTCATTGAACTGAATTTAATATTTTTCTAGAACTATGATTATTCATTCGAATGACAGGAAGATCTTTGTCAATCCATCCTGTTTCAAACAGCAAATCATTCCATTCTAAGGCTAGGCGTACACCGGTTAGTCAAGACAAGACAAGACGAGATTAGTCACAGTACTTCACATAGTTGCTTATGAAGCAACACTCACCGATTAGTCATTGCATCGGTGTGTGCTGCTTCATAAGCAACTATGTGAATTAATGTGACTAAACGTGACTAATCTCGTCTTTTCTTGTCTTGACTAACCGGTGTACGCCTAGCCTTAGAGAGAATAATATTTTATGAACATTTTCTTGTTGCGATCAAAGCTTCAGCATAGTTCATAATTGCTTATACTGTGCCTTAAAAGTAATTTATGCAATGGTTGTATTATGAGAGCATTTAAACGACGAGTAAGCTACCGAGGCTGAAATACGCGGCAACGCTGCAAGTTATTTTGAGGTATCTCAAGAGTCGTTTCAAGGCTTGAATACAACCATTGCTTACACCATTTTATCTACGACCAACAAAAACAATAATAGGCTATCTACATTATCAATCTAAACTAACATTGATTCACACGACCATGTTCTATTTCAATGAACAGTAGGTAATGTTTTTGTAATTTCAATGTAAGTAAGTAATGTTTGGCGTATAGGTTAGGAATTGATCCGTTCCAGTGTTTTAAAACTGGATCAGATTGAACAAGGAACGTTTCATAATATACAATCAGTATCGTAATTTATACACATCTCACCTTCCAGCTAGTCAATGCATGCGCTTCAACATTGACAGTGCGACACAAAGTAGCAATGAATGATGGAAAGGAAGGCCTAGGGATGTTGCTATAACACACTATTGTGTCCAAAATGTGCAGGCAGCTCTGAATCACTGTGTCAGATGGACTATGGCAACACAGGAAGCATGTGTTCCTGCAAAACAATGCAATCGATTGAAATTAATTGATAAATTTGTGGTGTGTCAAATTTTTTTGACAAAACTATTATTATAAAGACTATCAGACTTCTGGGAAATTGTCAAAACAATCTTGTTTTGTTAATGCTTGTTGCATAATTGCATTATTGATCTGTTTGTTGTAGCACGCTATACGTTATACATATAGTTTTTCATATGGTTTCTAATATTGTTATGATTTCGCTCTTGAAAATGTTATTTTAATGAAGTAAAGTACCAATTTTTAGTTCTAATTGTTTTTGTATTTTTTCTTTGTATACTGATGGGAACTCTTTCCTCTTCCACAGGCTTCGGCCCATAAGAGGAAGTTTTTCATAAAATTATTTGTGTATTCTTATATTGTAATGTATTTTTGTGAAGAGAATAAAATTCAATTTCAATTCCAATTGATACATTCAAAGATTGATAAGTCTACAATCTTCAATTCCTTACACATAAAGCCGCAATAAACTTGAAAACATTGAACATGATATTTGTATCAGGATAATACTGAAATTTTCAGGAGAACTGCTTGAAAGTGTCAGATGATTGCGAAGTGGAAGGCGTCAGTAAGTTCAAATACCTTGGTGTGATGTTGACAGCCGATAACAAAACGAGTCTTGTATCAACAAAATTAGGAAAAGAAGATGTTTTGAACTTTGTGTCAGTGTTTTCATTCCATGAGTTAATTGTACTTTATTGAATACATAAATAACTACAGGGAAAATTTATGGAAAAATTAATAAATGGATAGAAAAGATATTTTTCGATTACTACTGTAACTTCTACTTTTTTCTAACTACATTTCTGTACTTACGCCATCAATGTATCCACCACTTCCCCATCTATGTACGCAGCGTTGTATTTCAACACATTATTGAACAGTTCTAGCAGTTTAGGAGCTCTCCCTACTTCCACCACAGGTGCTGTCCATTCCAAAAGGAACGGACCAATCTCTTCCTCAAAATGGAGAATATCCTTTCCATTTTCTGTTAGACTGATCAGCAAATCCAACCTGAAACATATAATATATATGTAGTGGTAATGATGATCAATGTGTATTTTAATGCATCAAATAGTATTCTAATGTATTAAATTATATTCTAATTAATTAGATCATATTCCAATGCATTAAATCATTTATACAATTTAGGCTACATAATAGATAGTAAATTATAGGCTAGTAGAAAAGAAAATCATCATAGACAATAATATATTAGCCTGTATTGTATACGTATTTCTTAATAATAGGCAGAAATTGTACGTAACTGGATATAAAAATTTTCCTCTGGTTGAAAATTGATTTATATTTATCCAAACTTATAAATGAAAGACAACAATAAATAATACATATTCTTATGTATTGAATTACATTTCTAATGCATTGAATAATATTTAAATGTAGGCTTACGCATTATAATAATCCATCTTCCATAAGTTATCTGGATGGAAAATGAATTTGTTATTATCTGGATGGAAAATGAATTTGTTATCTGGATGGAAAATGAATTTGTTATTATCTGGATGGAAAATGAATCTAAGTCATGTTTAAAGTTTTATTCTATTACAGTAGGTACCATGGGTACCACCACATGACTGCAGGAATCAAAACATAGATGCCTGTTAAAACAAATACGCGAGTTTTCAGGTTTTCGGGTTCGATAATCAGAGGCAATTGGGGCTCATGGTACCTTGGATTCCAGAAAAAAGAAAGAAAATAAAACAGAATTTCATCGAAATTTAATTTGTATTTGTTATTGAAGATATATATATACAAATACATGGCTGTATCAGACTATTATAGTTACGTTTACCTTTCGAAGTGAAAAGCGTTTACTGCTTAAAACTGAAAAAATTTCGAACTGAAGACATTTCGCATTACATGAAGTATCTTGTTATTTGACAAAATAACTGCATAATCTGGATATTAGGACATATTTAAAACTAATCTGATCAACCTTGAAAAGTAATTTCAAGAATAAGATTGAAAAAGAACTGACCTTGGCTCAATATCTTCAACATTTTCGTGATTTTTTATCAGATTGAAGAAATGCACTCTCAACATTCCCAGACGCTCGTATTGACCAATGACAAGACGTCGAAAAAATGCGAACGCTGTGTGCCTGTGCTCGAGAGCCACATTATCTTGTAGAAGATCTGAGAGGATTGTCCATAATTTCTCTGCTGCATGCTGGAAAATTGTAATCAAGTAGGCTAATCATTGTAATTATATTACTTCAAGTAAGAGTACTTAATTGTATTATAATTTGTGATGTAACTTATTAATTTTGTGATGTTCAATAACAATTGGGAATTATTTCAGGAGTCAACTAATAAGAAAATGTAACTTCAGACTAGCTTACCTTTTGTGTATCAGTCGATACACACCTATTAGTAGTTGATACCTACCTATTCAAGAAACTAATTGAACTACAATTGAAGGAAAAGTAACTCTAGACTTGCAAATGTTACATACGTATTAATTATTTGTTCCAAGCGACATGAGATAATATACCAGTATACCAGTGAAAAGATTGTATTAAAAAAATATTTTTTTTAAGGGATGACAATGTCTGGATTTCAAAAAGATTCAATTCATACATATTAAAAATAATAATTTTCAACTAGACAAATAAAGAGAACACTGTAATATTCATTAGATTTATTCACTCTAGAAGACAATGTTCAAAGCTCATGAAATATTAGTTCCTCCTTATCTTATCATGTGAGTTAGGAAGAATTGAATAACGAGTTCAATAGAAAATAGTCTATGAAGATTTATTTAATAAAGAGTGTGTTTATGATTTGAATTCCAATCAATGTTCACAAGATCTAAACTCAATTTAATTGTGAAAATATATTCAAATTTTTGTTTTGAACTATTTACAATTCAATTTTTTGAGTCAAAAGTGAAATTTAAGAGTGATGAAAAACTAATCAATGGTTGTCTCATCTAAGAAATGTTGAAAAACTAGTCTTTCAGAACTAGAAAACATCAAGTTAGTCCCATTTCGGACTAAGTTTAATCAGTTTTGGGTCGAATGGCTGTAGTTGGATTACTCCATTATAATCATCCAAATAAATTAATAAATAACAAAATTAAGAGTAGTTCCTTAAAGCCTGGTTTTCATTAGTAGAGTTAGTGGTAGAGTTCCCTGGGCAAGTAATAACAATCTTGTGAACTCTCCCAATGAAAACGTTCATAGTAGAGTAGAGTGTTTTTAAGTACCAAGTAAGTTAGTAGAGAGTAGAGTTAGTACGGTAGAGTTAGTATGCTATTTACTCTACAGAGCGTGCCATCCAAATTGGCCTCTCATTTCATTCAGCTGGCAAACTCAGCTTTATAAAAAAAATCATATTCGCTTCGGTTACCCAGCAGCTGTAGTATGATGTTATTTGCTTCACTGATGTTATCTTTCAATGAGAATTTTGGAGGTGACTGTACTAACCTTAGCGGCTGGAGGGGAAGCGTGGTGGGAGAGATTATCCATCTCTCTCGCACACCCTCCCCTAGACGCCAATTTGGATGGCACGCTCTGTACCACTAACTCTACTAATGAAAACCAGGCTTTAGAGTAGTAGTAAACTTCCTTCTGTGAACGCTACAGCATAAATTAATTGAACAAATTAGTCTAACAGTTAGTATTAAAATATTTTACCAACACGAAAAAGTTTACTTACATCTTCCAATCTGTACAGCTCTACCTTATCCGTTAATTCTTTCAGAGCTTTCATTCGATGGTTCATTGAAGACTCTGGACTCAAATCTTTAATTAGCTCTGGCGTCAGTATAAAGTCTTCTCGATACTTATAATTTGCTGCAAAATATAGAATTATAGAAAAAATAATTAGAATTATAGAAACATAGAAAAATAAGAATTATAGAAAAAATACGTGGCGTATAGTCATAGCTTATATAGCTGGTATAGGATATGAGTTCGCAAATAGTTGGGAAGGCTACTTGAGGTTTGACAAAATAAGGGTACCAAGACAAAAGTTCTGGAAGCTTTAGGATTTGCCTATTTTTAAAGTTTTGATCAAACATTCATAACAATAGCAACCTGGAATTTAAAGCTGTTGAACTGAGTAGCCAACCTAAAGAAGAATGCCCTGTTGAAGAAGAGAACAGGTTTACTAGCCTATAATGATGTAGGCCTACTTACAGGTACATGATGATCTGAAAATTAGTCTAAATATACAAATAGCCCACTTGAAACCAGACAAATTTAAAGAGGCATTCATCAGATTCAAATCAATGAGAGCATTCGAGAATCAAGTTTGAAAGAACATTGCCTATGAGATGAAATAAAATTGGTCTAATACGGTATGAATAAACACAACACCCAAAAATAGCTGTGATGGAAAACAGCTAACACTAGAGAATTTAGAAAGGAAGAATTGATCAATTTTTTCTTATTGAGTAGAATCAGTTCCCAACCTTACCTCCGCCTTTATTCAATCGAAAAAATTGTTTCAGTTTGTCCATCGTTTTGCTGTCCTTAGGTTCTTTGGTCCCCATTTTGATGTATGTGGAGTAACAACTGGAGAGTTAAACGCGTAATTAACAAATTCACATCAACACTTATTAAAATTCACACAATAACATGGAATTTACAGGTCCTAAAGACCTGAATCTCTTCCTTTCAAGTTCACTTTCGAAATCAGATTATCAATGAACGAAGCTAAACATGCCTTGCGATGATGCGATATCCAGATTCCAGAAATGTTAAAATACCGTCTGTAAATTTCGGGGGGCCACAACTTGTACGACTATCCCCTTGTACGAAACTACCATCTGTACGAAACTTTAAATATTTAGAAAATCACGTTTTACCCCTTGTACGACAAACCATTTGTACGACTTCAACAATTACAAAATCGTTCAACCTCAAAAACCACTTGTACGAATATCCCCTTGTACGAACTACCCCCTGTACGACTCTTTTTGAGATTGAGAAAACTACGTTTTACCCCTTGTACGACAAACCACTTGTACGAATCCAACAATTACAAAATCGTTCAACCTTGGAAACCCCTTGTACGACTCCACCCCTTGTACGAAACTACCCTCTGTACGAAAACACTGTGCTGCATTCTAGCGGCATAGTTTATGAAGTTTGTGATACCGAAAAATATCAAGACCTCCTTGATCAAGACCGACCTGCTACTGCTGACATTGTAGAATTCTGTACTACAGCTTAGCTTAGCGCTATTTTTAAAAAACTTTGTTCAAAAGATTGGTTCTGATTTGTTGTGTTGAGCTGATACTTCAGAGTCAATTAAATCATTAAATTAATTAAGTCGTTAAATGGTTAAATCATTGATGTCCTTTGAATGACAGCTGTTTGGTGAGAGATTTAACTGAGTTGTTCTTGATTGAAGATTTTTCTTTGAAACCTATCTTTGAAACCTAAACCTGTATACTAGCAGAATGTGTTTAAAATTTTCCGTTCGGTTAGTAATGGTTTCAAAAGTGCCTGAATAACATATGATATTTCATTGAATTTTTAGTACAGTAACCTAACTTTGAAAATTTTCGTTCATCGAGCGTTTGTTTACAAAATGTCTGAAGAAGCAGCATTCAATATCAAATTTGTACAGCTTGTTGAGCAATATCAATGCATTTATGATTATCTTCGAAATGATTACAGCCAAAGAGATGTTGTGGAGAAAGCATAGGGTGCAGTTGGAAATGAAATAAATCTATCTGTTGACTTTTTTGGAACAATTTATTTTTTGAAACGATCTTGATCAAACAGCATATTTATCTTGCCATGGTCCTCGCTTTGCCATAGGAAAATTGATCATTGATCAGTTTTCTTGTTACATGAAAATGTAATATGATTTCAAGTAATTACGTAATTCATAATTAAATTTTTATCTTGTGTTAAATTTCTCATTCTCGAAATTTGCCACAACATTATCACTTCGTTTTCATCGTCAGACGACATTTTGAACGACCGGGTCAATAAGCAATAATTTTCTTATTGCTTTGGTGCAAGGCCGTACCCAGGAAAAAATTTCGGGGGGGGTTGAAGCACCGGGGGGTCTGGGGGGTAGTAAGTTTTTACATTCCATACCCCCCAGGAAGGCGGGGGGTCCGGGGGCTCTCCCCGAGGAGATTTTGAAAATTTAAGTGTGAAATTACGCATTTTAAGACCGTTTTAAACTCTTGATTAACCAGAGTTTATAGGCAAAAATCTATGGTTTGACTTGAAAATTTTTACATTCCATACCCCCCAGGAGGGCGGGGGGTCCGGGGGCTCTCCCCGAGGAAATTTTGAAAATTTAAGTGTGAAATTACGCATTTTAAGCTCTTGACTAACCAGAGTTTATAGGCAAAAATCTATGGTTTGACTTGAAAGTTTTTACATTCCATACCCCCCAGGAGGGCGGGGGGTCCGGGGGCTCTCCCCGGGGAAATTTTGAAAATTTAAGTGTGAAATTGAAGGCTCCAGAATGAAAACCAGATATTGACCACTTAGGCTGAAAGTGGGGTTTTAACTGTTTCAGAATCACGAAAAAAATTAGAATCGCTTAGAATGAAAACCAGATAAGTTTAGTGCTTCTCTTGCTCACTAGAGTGCTCTGATGTGTTTGGCTCATATCTGGTTGTTTCACGACAGACAGTGGTTGAGAATGACAATCTGATATTTCCACCATCAGATATTCTCAAACTAGTAGAAAAATATGTGCCCCAGTGCTACAAACAATATTATAATGGACTAAAACCAGGCAACAAAGAAGAAAATGAAATGACTTCTGGAGATGAAGTTGACAGTGGACCAGATGAGTGAATTTTTTGTATGAAAGTTGTCCACTTTTTTTTCCATGAGTGGTTGACAATGATAACAAGATATCTCCAATTTCAAATTTTTTTTTATCCCTGAATTTCAGTAATAAAACAAGTAAAAAATGGATAAATCTTTTAGTTTTTATGAATTAGTAACAAAAAATATCATCAAATATCATTAAATTCATTAAAATCTTGAAAAAAGGCCATTGAGGTTGAAAACCAGGTATATCCAAACCCATTTTTCAACTTTTTCTCAGAAACTAGAAATTTTTCTCAACAATAATGTACTGTGAAAGACTGGTATTTGCCACTAGATTAATGTATGTAATTACTTTTCATTGGAAATAAGTAGATCATCAAGAATAGGTTTTCTTGCTCTCATGTAAAATTTACTTTTTGGTTGATATCTGGTTTTCATTCTGGAGCCTTCAATTACGCATTTTAAGACCGTTTTAAACTCTTGATTAACCAGAGTTTATAGGCAAAAATCTATGGTTTGACTTGAAAATGTTTACATTCCATACCCCCCAGGAGGGCGGGGGGTCCGGGGGCTCTCCCCGAGGAAATTTTGAAAATTTAAGTGTGAAATTACGCATTTTAAGCTCTTGACTAACCAGAGTTTATAGGCAAAAATCTATGGTTTGACTTGAAAATTTTTACATTCCATACCCCCCAGGAGGGCGGGGGGTCCGGGGGCTCTCCCCGGGGAAATTTTGAAAATTTAAGTGTGAAATTACGCATTTTAAGACCGTTTTAAGCTCTTGATTAACCAGAGTTTATAGGCAAAAATCTATGGTTTGACTTGAACATTTTTACATTGAATAGTCCATTTTTAAGCCATTAGAATGTTTTTGCATTAACATATCGTATGATACCCTTTGATCCTTTTTTAATGTTTAAAGCTATTACCATTTAATTTCAAGTATGGAAATACTTTCCCTTGTGAATTGGTTAGCTCTGAAAATGAATAGATAAATACAAAATACAAATAGACTTGAATAATTTTAATACAATCATCACGTAATATTAAAAAAAACTTCAAAACCTGTAATACTAAATCTGCTCTTCTATCCTAGCCTAATGCTGGTAGGCTCGGGGCGGGATAGTAGTGGTGAGAGTCAGAGAGAGAGATAGCGAGTGAGGGAGTATGAGTGTGAGAAAGAGACACGTTAGCATTAGCAATACATCTTAATTTTACGTGTTTAATTTTAATTTTGTGAAAATTTGTGTTTTAATTTCAAAATAGGCTTTTTCTTTCTGGAAATTTCGGGGGGGGGGTTTCAACCCCCCTGACCCCCCCCCTGGGTACGGCCTTGCTTTGGTGTACGAAGTACAAGTACAACAAAAAATGTTGCGTATTGCTCATTGCTTGTTGCCTGTTGCGTATTGCTCATTGCTTGTTGCTTATTGCTCCGGTGTACGAGCTGCCTTAAAATAAAGATGTTAACTATGAAAGAAGAAAGCGAGTTGAAAGAATTGACTTATCTTTCAGTTATCTCGTCAAAACTTTCCGTGAAATGTGTCATCTGGCTTTCATTCGTCCCCATTGCCATTGAATATATATCCTTTATTAAAGGATATCCTTTATAAATGATATGGATATATATATTCAATGCCATTGCCCAGCGAAGTGGAAGTGGGTTTCAGGAAGACTTCAAACACCGCCAAAGTCAAATATAGAAACAAGTGATGCTAGGTATAGACACAGAAATAGTCACGTTCAACTATTCATTCTATAGAATTTTCTAAAGTGATTTCGTATATATCTGTTGTTAGTACAAGATATAGACGATGGGTATTCAACTTGAATATTTTGTAGTGTATGCTTATGTACCTATAGACAGAAATAGATATAGGCAAACTGTTGAGCTGTATACAGTGTATATCTATAGAGATTGAAATAGCAAAGAATGGACATTGTTTGACTGCTTCTGTCTCCAGTGAAACGAATTGGAAGTGTCCTCTGAAGATTTACAGGCAGGTAATTTTTGCAAACGAAAGTCTGGTATTTCCGAGTTGGTGCTTTTCTAGGTAATCCAGGTTTAGAAACTGAAAACTAAACGAAGCATGACAATAATTGTGTGCTCGAGCAGAAATTTGAATAGGTACTGAATATACGCACTGTGATGCGTGATGCCTATGTGTATGTATAGTAATGCGTATGAAGTTCTACTTACAGTACTCATACAGTGCTATGAAAAGTTGTTATTTTACTTTCGTATCTTACATTTTGTATTTAAATTTACTCGTTCTCGTATCTCAGTATTTTTTCCTATAAATTTTATTGTATCTAGTATCATAGACTAACTGTACAGTTAGTCTATGCTACTATGTAAACTTTTCTCAGCAGTCAATGTACGTTCATGTAGGCTAGGTTCATTTATTGTATTGTGAATCTCTTGAAATAAGACTGCCATTAACTTTATTTTCTTATCATAATAAAGAAGGTGATGAAGTTGACGTTAAGACTCTTGGAAGTAATAATCTTTAACAACATCGAGGTAAATTTAGTAAGAAAATTTATCTTTTCTTTTGTAAATGTAAAACAAAAGAGTGATTTATCAACTTTTGACTTGACATATTTGTATACTATCTTATGTTTGGTATCAAGGAGTTGTTTGTCAATAACTTTGCTACTTTAAAAATCGAGCTTCATATGTGGATATGGGCTCAACAAGGTTAATTCAATAAAAATACGTTTTTAAATAAGTTGTTTATACGTTTCTTTGGCTCTTAATGAGTTTTATAAGGATGCAAAATCAAATTAGTATAAAACTTGAATCTAATGTTTTATAAGGATAACTTAATTTTTGATGATTAAAATTTAATTATGTTATCTTATATTTTTAAAAGAATATAGTTGATACAGGGTTGGTGAAGATTATGGAAACGGCTTAACATCTCTTATACGATGGTAATTTGACGGTAGGTGATATTGGGGATCGTACTAAAATTGAAAATACTATTTTACTGTGACTTCAAAAATCTGGTCCGCCATATTGAATCTAACTTAATTTTTTTTAAATGGTAAAGTGGTCATGTTATACTATACATGATTTCGATGTAGAATTTCAAGAGAAAATGAATGGCGAAACCCGCAAATTGATAATATGTCAAACTGTTTTTGAGCTATTTTAATTATTAATATCGGGGGACCGAGCTCTGCTCGAGAGTACAAAGGTACAGGAATTGAAATTTAAAAGAGAAAAAAAAATATTTTCTCTATATTTATAAAAAATATTTTTGACGCTTTTTTCAGATAAAAGGAACAGATAATATAGTTCCCTTTCTGATTCAATATTAGAACATAATCATACAATATGGAATATTTCAAATTAATTTCTATTATACATATTTGTATTACATATGTATATTTGTTATATTGAAATCGGAAGAAAATAAGAGCAGCTGATGTGTTTCAATATTTTTCTCAATTTCGGAAATTGATCCGCTGCTTTTAAGAAGGACTTTGGTGAAGTCGCGGATTTTCCGTGTATTTTACATCATTGAGCTAAATATTTCACTGGGGATAGCAGTAGCCACTGAGCTAAATTATCCATCTGGTGGTAGCACAAGCTAGGGCTGCTAGCAGGATTAGTGTTCCGTCAAATTTTGTTAGGTTCGTAATAAAGTGAGGATGAAATATTTTTTTTCTAATACGTATGTAGTACCAAAAAAATTAGGTTGGCAATACAGTGAGGATTGAAATTTTTTTCTCAAGAACAGTATGCTATTAAAAAAAAAAAATAGGCGGAACCCAGCTTTTTCAATCAGTGCTACCTCCAGATAATTTAGCTCAGTGGCAGTAGCTAGGCTGCATACAAAACATGCGTGTTCCGTCTAATTTCATTAGGTTGGCAAAAATATGAGGATTGTATTTTTTTTCAAAAACAGTATGCTTAACAAAAAAAAAACATTAGGCAGAACCCAGCTTGTTCAATCAGTGGTGTCTCCAGTTAGATATTTAGCTCAATGTTTTAGTGTAAGAACAGACAAAGAGAGTAGAGTAGCGTAAGCGTATTCAAAACACACAAAGCGCGAATTCTAGCGTAATTGTATTCAAAACACATAGGACGAGTATTCTCGCGTATTTTCCCACAGAAGGTCTTTTTTGGTACATTTTCCTCGGAATAACTGTCGGTGGATGTGTCTGCACTCGAATGCTGGGTGAGTATACGCGAGAAAATGGTATGTCCGTATTGAATACGCTAGTCTACGTGAGTATACGCTACGCGGGAATACGCTCTTAGTGTGTCTTACCTCTATATAATGCATGATTTTGTATTAAACGCTACTCTACGCACTTTGTCTGTTCTTACACTTACATGTGAGCACATAATTAAAATGATTTTTCTCAACAGCTGAAATAATCTCGTCTCATATTATTTCATGCGATGGATACAATGATGGATCTAGAGTATAATAGATTCATAACAAAAAGAAGAAAAATAGTTTGAAGCATGAACATGTCGTGCAATTCAAATTTCGAGGCACAAGACAGGTTTTACAACCGACCGGCTCACTGGCTCATCGAATTCTATACCAATATAATTTATATCGATAAGTATGAATGAATCGATGAAAATATCGATATTTACGCATTCCTGAGTTGGACCAATATGTCGGCTGCGTTCAACGACATTCTTGTCCAATCTATATTCCTTCACTTTCCGACAATGTGTTTCAAACGACATTCTGTACCACATTCCTTTGAAGGACCAATTTGTCGGCTGCATCACGACATTTTGGTCCAATTCACTTTCATTACTTCACTTTCCGACAATGTGTACCAACGACATTCTGTACCACATTCCTGAGTTGGATCAATGCATGAAACGACATTCTGTCCCAGAAAATGGACCAAAATGATGCTGGACCAAACTGTCATTGGGACAAAATGTCACACACCCTATCCTTAATCATTATGCCACTGCATTCTATCGGCCACTTTTGAAACCATTACTAACCGAACGGAAAATTTTAAACACATTCTGCTAGTATACAGGGTTTAGGTTTCAAAGAAAATCTTCAATCAAGAACCACTCAGTTAAATCTCTCACCAAACAGCTGTCATTCAAAGGACATCAATGATTTAATGACTCTGAAGTATCAGCTCAACACAACAAATCAGAACCAATCTTTTGAACAAAGTTTTTTAAAAATAGCGCTAAGCTAAGCTGTAGTACAGAATTCCACAATGTCAGCAGTAGCAGGTCGGTCTTGATCAAGGAGGTCTTGATATTTTTCGGTATCACAAACTTCATAATCTATGCCGCTAGAATGCAGCACAGTGTTTTCGTACAGAGGGTAGTTTCGTACAAGGGGTGGAGTCGTACAAGGGGTTTCAAGGTTGAACGTTTTTGTAATTGTTGAGTCGTACAAGTGGTTTGTCGTACAAGGGTAAAACGTAGTTTTCAATCTCAAAAAGAGTCGTACAGGGGGTAGTTCGTACAAGGGGATATTCGTACAAGTGGGTTTTGAGGTTGAACGATTTTGTAATTGTTGAAGTCGTACAAATGGTTTGTCGTACAAGGGGTAAAACGTGATTTTCTAAATATTAAAAGTTTCGTACAGGTGGTAGTTTCGTACAAGGGGATTGTCGTACAGAATGTAGTGACCCTAAATTTCTTCAAAACAACATGCCACCTAGATCGGTTTCTTCATTGAAACGTTAATGGAGTAACTCCATAAATAATAAAATAATTATTACTTTAATAATAATAGAAATATAATACTTTAGATGGAAACTTGAGGTTTTCTTATGTAATAGTAACAGGAATTTCCAAGATACAGTAACTACAAAGTTATGTCGCAAAGTTACAGTTGCGACAAAGTGGATCGACAACAATGTACGATAAGCTGGGTAAATTTTTGATCCTTCTCATCACCATATATACATTGTCGTTTATATACTAGAACTTTTCAAGCTGGATCAAAACAGTGATAATATTTTAAGTTTACTCTAACCGCTTTTCAGACCATATAGTCCAGGCAACGAAGACATAATAGGGGAAATAATTCATGTATAAGCAAAAATTGGTACAGTTGTAGGGGAAGGCTCCTTAAACAACATACTAAAAGTACTGACCGGTGGGGGGGTGCTAAGGGAGGGAGGGGGCTCTAAAGGTGCATTTTTCCGGTTTTTTGTAAATAGCTCAAAAACTATGGCCTCCAGAAAAAAAGTTGTCATTAGTAAAATTATACTCCATAATTAAGTATCATAATGACGATTTTATAAAACGGATTGAACATTATAAAACGTTTTTACTTCAATCTGTTCCAGTTTTGAAACACTGGAACGGAACAAAACACAATTGCAGCTGATAAAAGCACTGTGTAGTTCTGGCGTGTGTTTGTGTAGCAGGCTTTCCTAACCTACAGGCACGGTAAACATTGGAATAGAACAATGGTCGTTTGAGTCAAGGTTAGTTTACATTGATAATGTAGATATATTATTGCTTTTTGTTGGTCGTAGATAAAATAGTGTATGCAATAGTTGTATTTTAGCCTTTAAACTACTTGTTAGATACCTTAAAATAAGTAGCGGCGTTGCCGCTTGTATTTAAACCTCGGTATCTCACTCGTCGTTTAAAGGCTATCATAATACAACCATTGCATAAACTACTATCATGACTGTAGTATGGTACTCTATGTGAGTGATTTAAATTATGAAAAATAAATTCTATATTGAAGACAAAATAGTTCATGAGGAAGGTATGAAACAAGAGACATATCTGCACACAATAAAAGTTTTTAATTGATTGGTGTTCATTTTAAACTTAAAAATAAATTGGAAACACAAACAAATTTCTTTCGAAGTATTAAGAGTGACGCACATATTAAGAAAACTCAATATTAAACTCTTGAAATTTAAAAAAATAATTAAATTAAATTGAATTTTTTAATTTAATATAAATTATTTAAAAAAATTTTACTTGCCACGCCACAAAAATTGTTAAAATTGGATTTGGTGTCTGTTATGTGGTACGGTAATATTTTCATTTGTGGTACAGAAAAATTCAACCTTATTGAACATTGACAATATTAACTAATTTTTAAATAAAAACTAAATTTCTAGTTGAATGGTTTACCATAATTAAATTATAAAAAAGATTGATGTATTAAAAATCTTCAATTTTATCATGTCAATAAAATTTTACTTCTGTAAATGTCTGATAAAATTATATAAGGTTAAAAATAAGCCACAACAAATGACAGAAAAAATGTCAACTTCTATGAAATGAATTTAAAAATCATTCAAAGATGAAATAAATTTGTAAAAATCAATAACAACAGATAATATGAAAATTATCAACCATTTAATAGAGCAATAAACAGTAATCTAAACTGAAGATTTCATTCATCAACATGAGCAATATCGTAAAAAAGTTGTAATGATCGTTGTGTTGTATAAACATTAAAAACCATCTTATTAATGATTATTATTTATCAACTTCACATGAGCAAGAGCAATGCATCATTAATTGGCGCGTACTTCTAAACTCATCTTGGGCTGACTCGAACTTGGTCATCTTCAGACTGAGCAGTTGAACAGTTCAACTCTGTATCAAAGAGTTGAACTGTTCAACTGCTCAGTCTGATGATGACCTACACCAGGTTGAAACGATCGTCACTATGTAAGTGAAAATCAAGTTATTTCTACATAAAAGTGTTTTTAAAATAGTGTTATTTACCAGTAGAAAAAAGTATGAATACACAACTCAAAAGTTTGTTCTTTCAAGTGAGATGAATAGGACAGCTTGCCAGTACGCAATATTAACAAGAGAATTCAATAATTCGGGCACTTGGAATAACTGAATTTGTTTAATCATTGAGCTCGTAGATCAAAATTAGAGCATCAAAGTACTTTGAATCAGAACTGATAAACTGCACACTACTCATAAAAAATGTTTTGTCAGCATAGATAAAATAGAAAGTTTCATAGTTCTTGGTTTGAAATGAAAAATTTCAAATGAACGCATTAGCAAAGAATATCAGAAGTAGTAACTGATAATAAATTATAATAGAAATATTTGTTATCAATATTAAAACTCGTCACCTAGCTTAGATTTTAGCAAAAATGAAGCTATGATTGGTTGATAAGATAATAGATACATTGATATAATTTCTAATCTATAATCGCTAGTTCAACAGGAATTTTTATATTGTCAAGTTCTTCGATTCATAAACATTGATACCGGTAATGTATTTTTGAAACGTAGATAAAAGGAGATATTATGTTAGTTGAGGCAGATTGCATTCCAAGTATTACTCAAATGAAGAGATTAGTCCCGTGGTATTAGTCGAGTGTGGTATTGATCAATTAAATTATTGATGAGCACTTAGTACTACCGTTGGACGGGTAACCGCTTGAGAACAGTTTCACTAATTATCAGTTGTTACCTTCAAAATCTTGGTGGTTCAAACCAACCTTAAACTGTTAAACCATTCATCTTTCATGTTTCTCATTGCCGTACCTACGCACGAGTCTAAAACTTCTCTGGGTATTACTCCTAGCAAAAAATAAATAGATACAATGGTATGTTGACAAATAATAATTATTCAGAATAATTATTATCAATTGAAACTCGATAAGTATGCATGAAAAAATCTTCAAACTAATAGATATAACTTACCAAATTTTACAATACTATCAAAATAACATTCATTACTGTCTATTTCTTTCTATTCCAAAGCAATCAAGGACCATTGGACTAAAATTAGCCAACAATAAGTTTCAAGGCTAGTCATTGATTATTCGATTACGTTACGATTCTATCCCACTAAACCAACATCAATATTGCTTTCAAGATCACCAATTTTTAATTTGAAATCCTAGGTTAGCTACACAATAAAGGCTTGAATATACCTCATGAAGGCTTGAAAATGTTGTACTAGTGTGTTGGTGTGACCTGCGTATCCCACAGAGAAAAAATACGCAAGAATTCTTGTACATTTTTTCTCTATGGTATCCCTTTGGTTTTCCTTGAAACCATTTACATTAACTTGTTTTCATCAAACTTCTCTCATGAAAATAATGAGAACCAAGCTATCAAAAGAGGTAATTTACTAGATAATAAATTTAATAAAAACTTATTGTTTTATTCATTGTATACCCAGCTCAGTTCAAGGGTGAAGTAACATGGATTCAGCTTCAAGAAAAACAAAAAGTTCATAGCACTATTTATCAATCAGCTTTTTTGAACTTTGATATTACTAAACGTCTATTTAAGCTCAGCTTCAAGGGTGAAATGACTGCTTCAAGAAAACCAAAAAGTGCACAGCAGTATTCAACAAACACATTTGAACTTTTATATTGCTTTACTAGTCTATTTATCCAACTAACATTGAATTAAAATAAATTAAACCCTTACTTTGTTAATCCCTTTCTAGAAATCTACAAATATCAAAACAAATACTCATTGATATCAAAATCTACTGAGATCCTAGCAACGACACAATTAATTCGAACACTAAAATAAATTTAATTTAGTTGATATACCCAGTTTTATGTGAAGGCGTTACTTAAATTAATAATATTATTTGGAACCACACGTTGAAATGTCTATAGCATGCATTGTCTAACTTATTTTAATAAGTTTTAACGTTTATCATCTGGTTATTTCACTGAAATTGGTGTGTCCGGTTTCATTCGCGTGAGTGGTAGCAGCCTTTGAGCCCGACAACTTCACGTCACAGTCACGACACAGCAGCGTGAACTTATTCACATCAGTGTACTGTCTACTTGATTTCGCCTCTATGGCTAACTGCTCCGCCTCTTGCAGAATCCGGTCGTCGTTTCTTGGAAATATTGTCTGGATGGTGCTGTTGTGCTGAGGAGATAAAACACAACAACAGTATTGAAAAATGTAATTTTTGTTGCCAAATACACAAAACAATATTTTTTGTACCACACAAAATTCTTGGCATGACTGGAGTTTGTGTTCTAGCTACAGACTAAACTCATCGGTTCGCAATTTTAAGATGATCTATTTGAGATCATCTTACATGAAAAAAACTGTTTATAGAGGAATGAAGTAATTGACAAGAATAGAAGATCCTCATATATTTATAAGAAATTTAAAGGAATATCTGGTAAACTTATCGCTGTACTATTTACAAGAGTTTGATGTAATTTTCAATTAAATAAATAAATAAACACTTGAACACTGAACTAATTCTTGATGGACTTTTCGGTAAACATTAATAATATGGTTTTCAATAACAAATAATTTTGACATAGGCCTAAATTATTGTTTGTTTCTTACATAATTATGACGTTATTCAATGTACCTGTACATTTGTTGAATAAAGAATATTTGAATTGAATTGAATGATAGTTCTCTAGATATCGAAAATTTGATAGTTTTAAATGAATATATGAAACACCGAATTATGATTATCTTTTAGTGTAATAGTGAAGGTGATAGTTTGGTAGAGTTATCCATACTGAATAAAAAGGCTGGAAGTTGTCAAACCACAAATTTATTAAAATATTGAGATAGCGGTATCGGTTGTTACACCATTATCAATATCTGGTAAACTGGTATTTTTATTCAATTATGAATATATTTCTTTTCTAGGCGAGGAAATTAGGTAAGAAGTAAGTAGTTCACGAGCTTGAATGCCAACACCAACATATCGTTGAATATGTTTGATTTTATACAATTATAACTGAGAATTATTGTAGGCTATAATTATTACATCTAGGCCTAAGTCAAACAAAAATTGATTGCGCATTAAGTTAAAAAAATGAAGAGATCTTTCAATTGGAAAGTATCACTTGGAGGAAGAATCGTGTTCAAACAATATTATGCAGAATTTCTCAAGACCCAACTTAAGAAAAAATGATATTGTATTCTATGAATTCGTGATGTTATTTACTAAATAAACATCATAATTTTTATTCTGAAACTGAGATTTATTTCCTGGGAGCAGTTCTAGGGCCAGGCGCCCACGGAGCAACAGCTATCTGACTACAGTTGCCAACCTAGTGTTGCCAGATTCCATTGGCTGTTTTTCGGGTAATCTAACCTATCAGTCAATGGCATCTGGCAACACTGGGTTTGCGACTGCAGTCAGATAGCAGTTGCTACGTGGGCGCTGCGCCTAATTTGACCAAAAATTCAAATGCGATTTTCTCAAAAATAGTTCTTTGAAGTTAGTGACTTTTGCTTTTACTGTGATACAAGGTGGCGCAAATGGATTGGATGGTTTTGAAATACTTGTCAAACTGCCAATTTTGAAGGTATTGGATTGAAATAAAGTTCAAAACGTGTAGTTACAAGGGGAGTTTATTAACAAAAAATTATTAATGTTCGTTTTTAAAAATTACATCCATCAAATGCCCTCCTTCTCGAGCGACGCATTCTGCATTGTTTGCTCAAGCACATCACCAGGAATTGATGTGATTTCGTTGTGAATTGCTGCCTTCAACTCCTGAATGGTCCGGGTTTTGTTCATGTAGATCCTTGCTTTTAAATAGTCCTATAAGAAAAAGTCACGTACTGTGAGGTCCGGTGAGCGAGGGGGCCAATGGAAATCTCCATTACGGGAAATCAAACGGCAGAGCGCTCTGTTCCCTGGCCGTTTGATTTCCCGTAATGGAGATTTCCATTGGCCCCCTCGCTCACCGGACCTCACAGTACGTGACTTTTTCTATAGATTTATTTAAAAGCAAGGATCTACATGGAAAAAACCCGGACCATTCAGGAGTTGAAGGCAGTAATTCACAACGAAATCACATCAATTCCTGGTGATAAGCTTGAGCAAACAATGCAGATTGCGTCGCTCGAGAAGGAGGGCATTTGATGGATGTAATTTTTAAAAACGAACATTAATAATTTTTTGTTGATAAACTCCCCTTGTAACTACACGTTTTGAACTTTATTTCAATCCAATACCTTTAAAATTGACAGTTTGACAAGTATTTCAAAACCACCCAATCCATTTGCGCCACCCGTTATTATACAATACATTATTATATACTCACGTCAAGAGTTTCCATATACAACGGATCATAATGTATTCCATCAAATATGAGGAAAGCTCTATGATCGTAGTTTTGGTCTTCGCCAAATCGATTGATGATAGCATTAACAGTGTCAACCACGGCTATTTCAATGCCATAAAATTTAGACAGCACTGCCAATTCAATAGCGCCTCCCCAAGAGTCTGGCTTCTGAATCCAATCGCAGTACTCACTGTTTGGCTTGCCCAGAATCGCTTCAGAATAACTTTCAGGATCTTCAGCTACTGATTTGGCTATGATTTCTCGCATGAAACTTGCTGCGGCAGTGTCTACTTTACCTGTAAAATAATTATATATCAATTGAGATTTTCAAACGATAAATAATTGATAAGATTGATTTCACAAAGAATATGAAATTCAATTTAATTTATTTAAAACACATAGGCTACAAAAAAACACAATAAAGAACAAAATTACAATGAATACAAAAACAACTGACTATTTGAAGGGGTGTGCTGTTGAGAAGGAAGGAGGAAGAATACCTAGCCAACTATTATTTTTTGACTTCTAAGTTTTATGAAACAGACCCCACGCATGATTCTTCCGGACCATCACACAGATAGATCGATTATGTTAAATTTATAGACCTAAGAATATAGGTACAACGTAAAACTTATTTTGCATTCCGGCGGACCTTTTCCATTCTGTTGAACATTTTCTCCATTTTTGACCTTTAAAGCTCGGGGCACACATATCCGCAACATGGCTGTGTCTTGACACGGAGAGTGTACGACTGTACCAGATAAGCTATTCAGAAATAGGAATTCCATACATTTGGATTCCACACAGCTGATATATGAGCATAATATTGTATAAATTAGTCGTACACTCTCCGTGCCGAGACAAGGCCGTGTTACGGATATGTATGTCCCGACCTTAAGGCTAGGCGTACACAGGTTAGTCAAGACAAGACAAGACGAGATTAGTCACGTTTAGTCACAGTACTTCACATATTTGCTTATGAAGCAACACACACCGATTAGTCATTGCATCGGTGTGCTGCTTCATTAGCAGCTATGTGAATTATTTCTACTACGTATCTTAGTTGTCGTCATAATCGATCATCTGTCATCTAGCCTTTATGGAATTTCAAATGCATTTTATGAATAGTTTAGCTAATCTAGTAATTCAGGATTATTGGATATTGATGCATGAAACAGAAACCATCTTGAATCAGTCTGGTTTGTAACAGTGCTGTGAAATTATGGAGAAAAGAGAACTCAGGAACGGAAAATATTCAAGCAATGTTTCCAGGGATAATCTAGCAATAATTCATCATAAGAATCAATAGCGTTATTGATGCTCGTTACATTGTTGGGTTGAGCGACAGAGAAGAAAGGACTACTTTCTACTTTGTGGTTGAGCGCACAATAGCCCCAAGATATTGATTGCATGGTTCAGAGTCGTATAGTGTAGGAGACTATTACGACATAACAAGTCAACAAAGGCATTGACATGAATAATTCTCACATGCTAATCAATATAAAACTGCCAAGATTACCTAGAGACTTATATAGAATATGCTATGTCTTATCCAGCATTTATACTGTGATATCATGACATTATATTAGGAGAATAGTATCGTAGGAAAGTTTATTACTATTTTCAAGCAAGTCACAAACATTAATGATAAAAAAAATTGAAATTACACAATATTAATATAAGTGGTTTAAGGTCGAAGAGATTTTCAATTTTAGGCTACTTAAAGTTAAATAAATGAGAGAATATTGTTTATGACAAAATCCCAACGGTCTAGGAGTAGGAGAGAATTGAATAGGAGAACGGAATAGGAGAGAATTTTCTTTGCACTCTGATTGATCTTTGCACTCCAGTTAGTTCAGCAACGAATAAGATTTGACAATAAATAGGCCTATAGCTCAGGATGACCAGCATCTAGAGCAGTTTAATAGTAAATAATTTTCTATTTGGTGACATTTAATATTTAGCCCAACCATGACTTAAGCCTGTATTAAGTTGACAGTTAACATTAAGGCAGAAAAAGAAGAGGAACTGCGGATGATGCACACATTAGTTTTATTACTTTTGCGTGGGTAATGAGGGGTATGATACTGTGAAAAAGTGCCAGACGGAACGGGAATTGAACCCGAAACCAGTGAAGCTATAACAGACTGAAGGTGTTACCATTGAATATATCCTTTAATGATATATATTAAGAATATATATATATAGGAATTTGAAGGATATATATTCAATGGTGTTACGCTTCAGCCAATTGAGCTACACAGGCTCGCGGCACAATTTGTGTGGTTGAACTTCTCTCACATAGAAAGATGTCAGTAGGAAAAGGAAAAGCAAGTACCAAAATAAAAAAGAGAAGTAAATTGACAGATCTTTTGGGTCCCAAATGAATTGAGATTTTTATACATGAGATTGCTCTTACAGAGCGGTTGTGGGGGGCTCAAACGAAATCTGGACTGAACCAATGTTATCAGCATTGGTGATAGCAATTATTGTGTTATACATTTGTTGTAGGTAGTCTAAAATGATTATTCATTAACACGAATGAACTATAGTCTGGCAACAGACAAAAAAGCCTCCAAAATAAGAACTCTACTGCGCAGAGAGAGCGCACGTTATGCATTGCAGCAGTTTATCTCACTCGTTCACTAGAGTAGTGGTATTATGTGATACTGTATCACTTTAGTGATACGATGCGCGAAGGTTCTTTTGTCTGTTGCCAGACTGTAGCAATAAACGTGAAGAGTATCACTTGAATCAAAATGTATTATCCAAATGAGACTCACTGGACCTGAATTATGTTTTTGATAATTATGTATTTTTTAATCTTGTGTGTGTGTAATAAATTTTATTTGAACTCACCTCCTAAAACAAATCCTACACTAGTGAATAAGCATGAGTTGTCAGCTGGCACAACTCTTTTCATGAGTATTCCAGTCGCATCTGACTGAAGATCGTCTATATGTCTTCTACTCTCATAAAATAGATCACCATCAGCAGAAGTGCCTTCTCTTTTCTCCACAATCAAAGTATCACCAGATTTCAGTCCACAATCATCCAATGTTTTCTCATTTGAGGTTAGGTCTAGAGGAGTAGGTGGATAGCCATACAAAGCGTGCAAATCAGTTGTAGGAATTTTTGTCACAGATGACAAAAGAGCTTTAAGCTCAGCTATTGTGTTTAATGATGTTAAAGTGCTGATAACAATTTGTCCGTCTTTAGTCTTCAATTTCAAGTTCAGAGCTGCCATTTTATACACGAATCTTTGTTTTGAATGTGAAGAGACTACGTTGAAAATGTTGTCTTGATGTTACACTGTCAATTTTGATCAAAGCCGTGACATAACACAGTTATTAATAATGATTCTTATTCATAATCACAACCCAACAAATGTAACAATCTAATAATATCACTGATACATTGAAGAAACAGCACGACTAAAAACTAGAGCAGAAGAGTAGCACAAGGAGAAAGACGTTTTTTCAGCTGTCACTCTTGTCAGTACTACCAATACACTAGAAAAATATTACTAACGGAATGATACCAAAATGAAACAACGACAAAACGTTTTACGACATTCTGGTACAATTTCTAATTCACGTTGACGACATAGTGGATCACAACCACATTCCTCAGTTTCCCCAGTCTATCAAGCGTGCAACTACAGAATGTGAATTATTCACTTCTGCAATTTCCGACAAAGTAAACCACATTTCAGAGGCCAGCCTGTCGAAACGTGCAGTGACAAACTGGAGCAATTCACAAGATTTCACCTACGGGCAAAAATAAAATAAAACCTACAGAATGTACCAAATTTCTGAGTATAATACTATAATAAATCCTTTCTTTTTGAAACTTGAAGAATGACTTCCTGGTATATCTGGTTGATTTGTTTCCTATTGCTGAAATCCGATTTGGCTCTCATATGACATACATTATATGATATTATTATTTAGGACTCTGCTCAGATTTAGACAACTTCTAGTAGCCGATTTTTATTCATTAAAGTTGTTTTTTGAAATACTTTAAACTCTGTAAATATTCCAGATTGTGTTAAAAGCGTTGGCAATAAAAATATTATATCCAGAACCCCATATACGAGCTCATATCCATATACTCAATCCATATACTCCAAAACAGCGAATAAGAAATGTCTGAATTGATGGTAGACAGGAAATGGTCAAACTGGACTTTGCATTGTAGATTGTGAATATCAGAACTTGAATCTTGAAATTTGGATTTCAATTCGAAAAATGACCCTTAATACTTTGGTTACAGAACCAAATACTCAACAACTCGTTTTCAATAAAATTATTGTAACATTTTGCCGCCATTTTGTTTTATGGATTTGAAAAATTGTCATATTTTTTTTTGTAGCTTTGTCTAGTTGTCATAAATGTTGGTGCAAAATTTCAATTCCATATGTTCCACCATTATTGAGATGAAAAATAATAAGTGAAAAATAACAATAACTCCTAAAATATTCCAATTGCAATATTACTGTCTTCTTGATCACAAAAAAAAGTACCAATGAGCAGAGACTCACTAATATTAAAAACCTCTTCAATTCAAGTTCAGATGCCGTTCCTTCCTTTTGTCTGATGCTCGTTGGTAGTATGGTAGGCTCCCATACAGAAGAGTTTGCAGATTGCGCTCATCAATGCAATGCTCTGAAAACAATTTCTGAGAAACCGAATATTGACATGCACTGCGTTTATCTCGGTCTCTTTCTCTTTAGCTTATCATCTCCTTCTCCTTCTTCTTCTCCTCCTCCTCCTCCTTCTTCTTCTTCTCCACCACCACATCCTACTTCATTTCTTTTTCTTCTTCTTTTTTTCTTTCTTGTTCTTCTTCTTCCTTCCTCTTCTTCTTTCTTTCTTCTTTCTTCTTCTTCATCTTTTTTCTTCTTCTTTCTTATCATTAAGAGCCTGGTCACATACAATTGTGGTTTGCTTCACTTCACTTCACTTACAATGCTACTTTGATTGTGGTTTGCTTTGCTTCACTTCACTTACTAATTATACCATACGATTTGTATAGATTTACTATGCGAGTAAGTGAAGTGAACCAGTTAGCTTTGTTAGTGAAGTAAAGCAAACCACAATCGTATGTGACCAGGCCCTTAGGCTACTAGAAAGAAAAGCAGCATACTTTTCAATTACACGTTCTAGATATGTTCGCATATTTTTACAAGTCAAAATGGAGGATGGCGAGCTTAGCAAATGAATTTTAAAAATATTCACAATTCAAAATTAATTTTTTCTTTGCTTTTAATTATCTTTTTGACAAAATTGATAAATAATCATGTTACTATTTACAATGAATATTTACAGCATTATATTTGTCCCTGTAACTCCAGTTTGATAAAACTTCTAAACAGATAGTTGCATTTTTTTCATGTAACAAAATAAGATTATCAAAGATTATTATTATTAAAGATTCATATCCCATCATCATCCTTCCATTACCCATGCACAAGCTTAGAGCTTATGTGGGCATCATCCCTAGCAAAAAAAAATTAAAGATAATATAATAAAATTTAATATATAATTAAACACTATTATTCAAAGATTATCTATTATTAAAGATTAATGAATGAAATTAATGATTTAATTTTTGGACGTGGCACAATGGTCTAAGAACTAAAATTTCGCACATATTAGGCTACTGCATATGCACAGCTCATATCTGTCTTGAATAAAAAAATCAATTGATTATAGTTTTCAAATAGGCCATGAGTATACTATCAATAAAGAAGACAAGATGAGACTACTAAGGTTACTAGAAGGTGAAAGTATCTAATAGCCTTGGGAGCCTCAACTTGCCATAGCCTTGTTAGCTGCAGTCACTGTATGTTAACCCACCGTCCGGGGACATCTTAAAACTCAAAGTTAAAAGATGTCACCAGACCGAGGGAACCCATGACATACGTTGCCCGGCCCACACGCGGAGTAGTACCAGCAAAGGAAATACAGATAAATTTCTGTGTTACCTTGCCAGACCATCACCATTCGAGGACGTAAGGCTTGTGGGCCACGCGACCTAAGGCGAATACTGTTATCTTGCTACACACCCTATGACGGAGGGCGGTAGGGTTGGAGTCGAGAGACAATCCATGGGGTACCGCTACAGATCACCTCTCTCCTGCCAACCAAACAGTATCCCCAATTTGGAATAAAAAATTTTGAAATAACATCACTTCCTCTGGGTCTTCTGCGGTACAAGAAGGTTAAAGCCTACATGAGAATACTTTAAAGTAACTCTCATAGACCTTAAGAGCCTATACAAACCCCCCCCCCCCCCCCCCCTACAACAACGAAGTTCAAAAAGACCTCTACAATCCCCCCCATCCCTAACCCAACAAGAAAAGAAACATCATCAAAGGCTCCAGAAGAACAGAACCTCTTGGATGCCTTTTGAAGATGAAGTCGACCTGAGTTGCATCCTCCTTGCACCGCAGAAAACCAAGAGGAAGTTTATTTTGCTAATAAAATTTCAAATTGTAATGGAAAATTACCAAATGATCTAATATAATTAATAAGAATTTTTAAAGTGGAAATTGAATTTGGAAACGATTTACGGTATAAGTTGGTGAAGCCAGTAAACAGAGTATACGATTGCATTAACAGAATGATAATAAATAAATTATTATTATTCTGTGGACAATGCTTCCAACTTTAACAAATATGCAGCAGACGTCCTTCCTCCAGTCCATTAACTTCACTCTTTAATTGCAAAGTAGCGTGAATGAAGTGAATGCTTAAACTTGGTGATCTGTAACAAAAAAACTTTCATTAGATGAATATATACCCTACAGAGAGTGTATAGTAATACATGACTATATACTCTCTGTAGGCTACCCTAATAAAACACAATCCTGAAACAAAACACTTACGTGTGAATCTTAATATTGGATCAAGCTAAATACGTGAAGTATGCTCTGAATTCTACCAAAGATGCACCATACCAAATCTAACATGCAAAGAAGGCGAATAAATAACATCCAACATGTAACTACACACAGTTCTAGATGTAACACAGAATATTCAATCCTTGCACACACTATATCATAAAAATAGAATGTCCATGGCCTTGGATCCCTTGGAAAAGCGAAGCTGTATCTGAAACACACTTAGAAAATGAAGAATTGAGTAAATTTTCAAGATTAAAGTTGAGTAGTCGACCTGGAACTTATAACTAAACTCTTATAAGTACTCACGCCTGAACCGCCAGGAGTGGTCTAATCTATAACTTTTGACTAATAAAAATCAATCGATATTCATATTGATTTTAATTGATAACTGCACCTCTCAGCGTGTGTGAGAGAATGCCTAGTTACTGCGCTCTCCTAGCGTGTGTAGGAGAGCGTCTTATATGAAGATTTTTCAATATCTTGAGAATATTTGCACTTTTCAGCATCTATAAGAATTTTTAACTTTCTAACAGTACTATACGTGAAATATTCCTTAAACTAGAACTAATCAATTTAATAATAATTATAATATATTATCATGATTCAGCACTTCTCAGCGTGTGTGAGAGAATGCCCTAACTACTGCGCCTCCTATCGTGTGTAGGAGAGCGTCTTATAAACAGATATTTCAATATCTGCATTTACATCACTCATTAAGAGTTTCTAACTCTCCTTGATGTCTGTAACTTACATTGACTTAAATCCTATTAGTAGAATAATAATAATCATGAATCTGTACCTCTCAGCGTGTGTGAGAGAGTGCCTTAAGCAGTTTTCTTTTCTAGCATGTGTAGAAAAGTACCAAATCATTCAACTCTTGAGTTAGAACTCAAGAATATCTGCGCCTTTTGGCGTATCAAAGCATGCAAGTTAATACTTATGATGAAGGCTAGAATAAATACAGCCCCAAAGTTATAATAGCTTGAACCCCCCTTCCCCATGCCAACCAGCAAAGGCTGGAGGCAATGCTATGATCTAAAATTTTTGAATAAGTATAAATTTTAATTGGGAAATGATTCTTATATAATATACATGCAGCTTAAAAGCTATCAAAAAATATCTTTTGTACCCCCTTCCCTAAGTTCTAACCCCTTTGCTGAAGGCACTACAATCTTATACTTGCAATTCCCAGTCTCCTGTATAATAGATCCCAGCAGGCTGCTGTGTAATAGTTACCACCTCGTCATAAAACTGATGCTGATCTGAGCCCGCAATCATAGTGACAACGCAGTGGAACTAGCACACAGAACACTGACAAGGACACTACGATACTCGACTGAAATCTGCAAATATCCTACGGGGACCCACCCTATCTAGCTCAATCCAAACAGCATATTTATGGCTGTTATCTTGTCTCACATCCAACTATGCAAAACACCGAAAACACGTTGTAGCCAGTGACCATTCCAGAAAAATCCAGCGAAAGTCCGACTTGGCTGCGCTCGCTTCTACACCCAATGTTCAATCCACCGAAGACCCCCAACCCGCCGTGACCATTCAAGAAAAATCCAGCGAAAGTCCGACTTGGCTGTTTTCGCTTGTCCACCCAATGTTCAATCCACCGAAGACCCCCAACCCATGCAAACACAGGCACAGTACCACATATCCCATCATTGCACGATGGTGAAAACATGTACATTTACATCTGCACTGCATGGCGGTGCTGCTATTAAAGCGCCCGACCAAGACAGAAGACACCCTCATCGCAAAACTAGCATGATGACGTGGTACTGCACAGGATTGTGTCAGAGTATGCTACATGACTAACAAACATAAACGTCCCACCCCCTATCTAGCTCAATCCCTATTTATGGCTGTTATCTTGACTCACATCCAACTATGCAATCACAGGCACAGTACCACATATCCCATCATTGCACGATGGTGAAAACATGTACATTTACATCTGCACTGCATGGCGGTGCTGCTATTAAAGCGCCCGACCAAGACAGAAGACACCCTCATCGCAAAACTAGCATGATGACGTGGTACTGCACAGGATTGTGTCAGAGTATGCTACATGACTAACAAACATAAACGTCCCACCCCCTACTCTCGGACAATGTTAGATAATTCTAGCCTAACTCTTCAACTAGTAATTTAAGGGAAAGATACCTGATACCAGATTCACTTAACCACATCTTGGTTTGATTGATTCCACATCTTTATTTGTATTGAATGTGTTGAATGACTGCCTTTAATTGATTCCTGGGAGGGCGAAGTTAGGGCGCATCCGGCCCTCTTGAGAACTTGACCTCAACCTCCCTTTGTAGTGGGGTTACCATTCAATACATAATTGATGCCTTCCAATAATCGATTGTTCATGTTTGTTTTGTATTTTTCAAAATTCATCCTGTTGAAACAAATGAAACTTGAGTTTATCTTGTATTTTCAATTTGTTAATAATTATTGCTATGCATAGGCTAAATATTTTTATGATATTGAATAATAGTCTAATATTCACAATGTTAAGATAAAACCCTTAAGCATACTCATCCAATGAGTTTGTGAAGATAACTAGACTACGAAAAACAAGCACTTCAATATCTCCTAAGATGAAGGGTAAAGTTTGGAATAATTGAACCAAGTAAAAACCTGCTTCACTTTGAATTGATTAAATAAAATAAAGAACCATAGGATTTATTGAATGAATTGTTAGATTAGCACAGGGAAATGGCTGGATAAATTTCATGAAAACTATTTGTGAAATACTACATATATTGTATTGATGAATGGAATATAACGAGATCTCAAATCAAAATCAAATCAACTAAGAGTAAATGAATATTAAAGTTTGGGATATTTGTTGAGAATGACGACTCCATATCGGTTTCAATAACTTCGACCAATTTGTGAAGTAGACTTCAGATATCAACCATACTCAAATGTAAAGAAATTTGAAAATTTTAAATAGTTCAACTGATTAGAAAATATTTAAAACTTTAATATTATTCACTTTGAAAATAAATAAGATCAACTGACCTCAATAGTAGAATTGCCGGATCAAAAACTTTACAACTCAAACTGTAGTATAATTTGCTTCATTTAACCACCAATATATGAAGTTGAACACTGGTTATAATTGAGAGCTTCACTGTATTAGTTTAAAAATAGACTGTAGTTGAAAGCACTCGTAAATATTTCGAAAAATTCAGAAAATATATTCGACCGCTGTTAACACTACTGGTTACGAAGCAGAAATGAAGTGTGAGTGAGCATGGATTTCATATCACAGCTGATACTAGCAAGTCAGCTGATCAATCAGTGATGCCAAGATATTATATTTGCATAAAACATTCAACAATCGATAAAATAATTTATTTAGTTAATATGATAAAATTTTCAATTATCAATTTGCTTATTTTAATAATTCGAAAATCAATCTAATAGTCAGTCTTTCGTAAGACTTCGAATCGTTCATCAGCTTTTGATACAGTATGATCGATATTGTTATCGACCGGGAATTTCAAATAAATATTGACTATTTCTAGAATCTTTGAATTCTTTAGATTTTTAGCTGTCCGCGGGTGAAGAGACAATACATTCAGGCATCTTTGCTCAAAAATTTATGATTTTATTTGCAACCAGTTGTGAGATGATCTGTCCCAAAAATTTCACCTTTAGGCACCCATCAGGTAGGGCGACCGCCCCCCCGTCCGCTACAGAGATTGAAAATTTTGCTTTCCAATTAAGCTTACTTATCAAAAACTAATATGTATAGGATTATAGTTTCCGTAGTTTTATAATTATTAGAGTAGAGATACGTTAGTATTATTTTGTAACAAAAATGAGGATTTAAATGGTTATATTTTAAAAAGGAACGTAGAAAGCATTGCTTCTGCTCAACGTCGGCAGTGCTGGTCCGAGGAAGTTTTTTGGTACATGCGAGCCGTGGATTTGGCGCAAATATATAGAGCAGCGGTGCCAGGCCATCCAAAATTTTTAAACTATTTATACAATATTTATTCTCAAATCAAAAATATTTATTTAGCATACAACATGAACAGTGTCAATATAAATGAAACATAAACAAATTTTTGCTGGAAAAACAATTATCTCTCAATATTGATAGTTTAAATTTATTTATTGTCCAATTATTGATGGTTCAAATCTGAACAATAACTCCTAAAATATTCTAATTGCAGTTGCAATATTACTGTCTTCTTGATCACAAAAAAGTACCAATGAGCAGAGACTCACTAATTATAAAAACCTCTTCAATTCAAGTTCAGATGCCGTTCCTTCCTTTTGTCTGATGCTCATTGGTAGTATGGTAGGCTCCCATGCATAAGAGGGTCTTTTGGTGAAAAACCTCTATCCATAAATGCTGCTGAGTACCATGAAATTATTAACATATTATTTCGAATCCATAAACTGGCTTCAAATCTCAATGTATCCAGATGGACTATTGAGTCTGTTCGTTTCATACTGAGATTTGTATTGAGGTTGACAGGTTGTTACATACTTTTCATCAGTGTGCGTGTTTTCATTTTAAAATTTGCTCATCTCATGTTAACTTGAACTTTTGTTGTGATTTACACTGGAAAAATACTTAATTTTTATAAAAATATCACATAATTTTAATATTTATGTAAGAAAAACGTTGTAGTTTTAGAGCCTAGATTTTCGGTTTTTCACTCTTAATATTGTTCAAAATTTTTCCGGGGGAGGCCCCCCGGACCCCCCCCATGCCTGGGGGGTAATACCCCCCGGAACTGACCTTCCTAAACCGCCCCCCCCCAAAACACAGACCTTAATCCGCCCCTGGTCAGAAGTGTTCGAATTGGAATTTCTTTTCTGAGAAATTCCAGTGAATTCCATCACAAATCATGAAACTTCTTGAGGTTTATGACCAAAAAAACCTGTTTACTAGCCAACACGCGGTGTTTTAATCTTCGAATAATTCAGCTACATGGTTATTGAACTATTTCTCCATACAATACGAGGGATAATTTTGTGTCGTCAGTAGTGTTAAAATATTTTTTATTCTTGACATCCAACATGATAAAACTTGTTTTACTTTAATAATGGAGGAGAAATAAAATTCTCGTAAAAAGCGTAGAAGACTGCTGTCTGCAATAGATAGGAAACAAAGAACCCCAAGGAATAATTTAAGAAGCCGCCATTTTGTCTATTTTATGGGAGCGGCATTACATTAATGTCACGATACTACTGATAAATGGACAGATGGTCTTTCGGGAGGCCCCCTCAGCTATTAAATTCCACATCAGAATTCAGATGACCACGTGATGTGGTTGGGAACCAATAGGAGAGCTGCTTCTTTTGGGAATGTCGACTTTATGTCGCTCCGTTCACTATGTCGACATCCAATATACTGTAGCTATATATTTTATTTAATCAGACCACGTCATTATTATATTGGTTGGGGTCCTCCATTATTTTTAATTCATGACAACACATTTCAGTACAAAGCAGTCTGAATTCAAAAGCATTTCTTTAGCAATCAATTGATTAGAAACGCTAAAGGATTTCTTAAAATTTTGAATAAGAAAAAATAAATATGTATTGGTATTTATTATTGCTTTACTAAAGTGAAATATGTATGTTTTCTAAGTGAGGAAGTGAGAAAATACTAAAATTAAAGTAGAATATTAACATAATTTTAAAATAATAACTTATTAAAATAATCAGGACCGTGGTCAGGCCGATGAAACCGGTCCTTTTTTACCGGGCCCGGGCCCTGGGTGCTATTTTGGGGGGCTCGGGCAAGGCCCTTAGGTTATTCCTATTTGAAATTTTTACCGGAGCCAGCCAAAGCTGGCTACGGCTCTGGAAATAATATTAAATTAAAAACTGAATACATTTGAGTTTTAAGTGATGCAATTGAATTTTGTGTTGGAAAATAGTCAAAACTATCACGTCTTATCTGTTGTTTTATACAAAGAAAGTATCGAGGAAAACAAATAACATGTTTTTCAAAAAGATCTTGTTAAATTGAAATTGAAGCACAAGAATATTGAAAATTCACAGTTAAAAGTTCAGTTATAGTAGGTAGTCAAACGGAAACAAGACACAGAGTTCGGATTGGTTTATTCTGCTGTGGTGTATTAATTGCATTGAATCGGTGTTTGTTTTAGTTAAATATTTTTGCTTCTGTGTGTTTTCAGGGTTTATCAACATCATCCAATCAAGGGAAGTTTATTCCTCATGCGTCACTTATGATTTGTTAACCATTTGATGAATTTATTAAGTATTCTCCTCGTTTCTCCATTGCTAATCTAAATTTGATAAAACAAATTCTCCAACAGAAAATAAGAATTTCTTTGTGCATGCTTAGTTTTCCCCGGTTTACAATCAAGATTAGGTATTAATTAATTTAATCAATAAATTATAAAAAATGATAGTTAATCAAATGTTTATGATGATAAATTATATTCACTTCGATAATAACTCGTTAACGAGAATAAAACAGAGACCTACAATGACAGCTTTCAGTAATCTATTCTCATTCAGGTAATTATGTGGATTCTAGCTTCAATCGAGATTATATTCTATCGAAACAAGAACAATTTTTTTTCAATTATTGAAAACATTAAATTTATATAATATAAGAAGACGGAGTTCCACTCAGAAGAGGTAACCTGTATTATACATTGAAAATTGTCGGTTATTCCGATAAGGCTGTTGCAACATCAAGTCATTCACATTAATTCATGCTTATTGAAATTTTGATGTCCATTCACATAGCCCCCTTTAAACTAACCCCCTTTAAATTTAAAGGAGGCTATGCCATTCATTCTATAGTCAAGAGAGCACCGTTTCTTCATTCTTGGATCGTCTAAATGAGTCAGCTATTTATTAAGATTGTATTATAAAACATTCAGCAGAAAACATTCATGAGTCAGCTATTTATTAAGATTGTATTATAAAACATTCAGCAGTTTATTGAGATTGTTGCTTGTTCAGAATTCAGATGACCTGTGACCTTTGTGTCTTTCTCGTTTTATATATTGAGATATATTTATCATTCTATGAATTGAATAGCAATGCTTGTTGTGTAGTAATGAAGGTGATATTGTGGCAGTTATTCGTATTGAATCAAATAATGCACATTGAATAAAAATTGAAGATATGTCTCGCTCTAACATAAGCTGTATCAAACAGCAATAGCGCGCCTATTTTTGCGTGAAAGAACAAGGTATGTGCTAGAATTTGTGTTGACCTTCATTGAACCCAGTCGGCTCTATGGTGGCGTGACAGAGCATCAATTGAGCATTGGCTACCGTGAAAGAAAAAGCTATGTGTTCTGTGGTTTCACGAGAGCAAATCGGTTATTACTGTTCAAAGACGTTTTCATAAAGAGCTTCATCGAGATCCTCCTACTAAAATCTCTATTAAACGTTGGTATAAACGTATAAACTATTTATAGAAACAGGAAATGTGTTACACATGAGAGGTGATGGCAGGTCTCCTGTCTCAAGTTAGAGATAGCGTGAAATTGAATATCGTCTTGATATTTTACGTGCAAAAAAAGGTGCTCATGTAGAAATTCATTGAACTTGGCATGTGTTGTAAATAATACTATTTGGAATTGTCTTTTCAATAAAAAAAATCAAGTACATTCATTTGTTATTATTTTATTTACCTATGAAATGGGTTCAATAATTTATGCTCACTCTGTATATTTTTGTTTGTTTTAATAGCCTAGGATCCTCACAGTTTGAGATGCTCTTGTATTTTAAATTGATGGAGATGGATATTTTATTGATAACTGGGATAGGAGAGAGATATCCTTTGAGCCTTCATGACTGACCGGAAAAGATCAGGGCCAACTCACGAAAATTTTGCGTGGGATTGCAGTAATCAAAGACAATTCTAGTCAATTCATTCATTGAAGATATAATAATTAATTGAAAGAAATTCCTATTTAATGTCATATAATACTCTGAAGATTATTTATATGAACCAGTGCCGTGCCCGGCAAACCAGAGGTGCTGGGTTCGATTCCCGCCCGGGCAAAAAGTTTTTTGTGCAGCAGCATTCATCGAATTTCCTTACTAGCTATTATTCTGTTGTCAATATTTGAAGTAGCAGAAGTCTTCAGAGTATTATTTATATGACATTTAAATAGGAATTTCGTTCAGTTAATTATTATGATTTAAAAGCAATTGAATAGTTGCAATATCTCATTTCCTTCCATCTTCATTGAAGATATCTCCATTACATTGGTGATAGATGTTCATGGATTGGTTGGTATTGATTTACAGAAGACACACAAAAGCAAAAACTTGGAACCAAAACCAAAGCCATGCACCAAAACAATATGAATTATTCTCAAGTCCAATTTCTCATTGAAAAAGTGTGATAGTATCTCTCACATTCCATTTGATTTTCAACAGATAGTAACAGTAATGGCGCGGTTTCACGATACCAGTAGACGTGTAGGTTACTGGCATGCAGGTAGGTCATATGATCTTCCACTCTATACAAACAAATAGGGCAATGCACACTGACTGGTGTGCATTGCCCTATTTGTTTTTATAGAGTGGAAGATCATATGATCAACCTACCTGCCAGTAACCTACACGTCTACTGGTATCGTGAAACCGCGCCATAAGGGTCACAACAGATGGAGTAGAAAATGAATGGTATGAACATTTTTTACTTTTTAACGTCTACTATTTTCAGCCAAAAAAGACTGAATTCTAAAGCTCAGATTAACACGACAATGCGGACCAACAAACATATCAAAGTGTACTTTATACTTTTTAAAAACCACTAACGAACTTTGAATTCTAAAGCACAGATTAACACAACAATGGACCTACATACATATCAAAGTATACTTCTAAATGTTGTTGTTTGTGAGACATAAATCAATCAGTCGTTTCCAATTTTAATAAAACAGATGATTTGTAAGTTGTTTATCGAAGAAATAACAAACTAGTTGAGTACGAATTGGATCTTCGAATGTGATGGGATTGTGATTGGAATTATGATTGTAATTTTTAAAATTATACGTTCATGTCTCAAGATGATGCATAAATCATTCAATATCTGAATTTTTAACTTCACTAAAAACCACTACCGAAACTTGTTTTACTCAAAAAACATCCATACAAAATTTCTCACGAGATGTTTTCCCAAGCTTTTTGAACTCCATGCTTCTTAGAAAAATACTCTGATTTGGGATAGCCAATGGAAAGTGAGCATTAAAAAAGCTCTCTCGCTCGGAATAGCACCACATTAAAAATGGTAGGAGGAGCAACAGAGCTAATGGATCCTCGGAAACCTTCGTGTAATCCGAAAGATGGTTTTATTGGAAGTGAATGCCATAGAATGTAATCCTCATGGTGTCGTAAAGCTGTGAACGAGCAGTTGAACGGTAAATCACATTTTACTGCTACATGGTTTGGCAGGTGTAATGGTAGACTCTAACTTTTATGTCTACCGAAAATCATTGTCCAAATGCCATAAACTTGGGAATTTCGGGGCAACTGATTCGGCTGTAGTAACTGATTCTCATCGGTCTTGTGGCGGAGAATGTAGCAGAATTGAAAATATTTACAAACATACACCTTAAAGTGGCCAACATTTTTGTAATCTAGTGGTAAGAAGTATAAAAAGAAAGGGAGCGATTCGGAATTTTGGAAAAATAATTGGGGAACCTGGATTTGGTTGGAGTAACTAATTCTCTGCGGTTACATAGAACTTCGAGCAAATTTGAAGATACTCACAGATTTAAAATTCTCATCAATAATTCCATCAAACTATCAATAATTCCAAACCCTCAATACAATCCATGTTGAAAATCTAGTTCCAGAAAGATTGTAAATACATGAAGCTATTAAAAAATTGACTGTATGAATTGGCATACCAGAATAATGTACAGTTATGAATTCTAATACTTTCCTGAGGGATTAATATGTATTTGATTTTTCTTGTTGAAAGAATCCTCATAGGCCTACTTTTTATTAGATAGGGAGCCCCGAATCTCTCTTTCTCTCCTATACTCTACCCAGCTACTTTCTTCATTATCTTTAGATACAATCGACTCTTCTTCAGCTCTGTAATCTATTACAGCAGGGGTGCCCAACCTTTATCAATCAAGGGCCACATTGTCAACATTCAAAGAGAAGGTTGGTGGTGGGGTAAAGAAAGCGGGCGTCAGGAAATTCTGTAATTTTTACCCTCATGAAACACATTTTAATGCTTTCTGGTTGAGTTTCTCTAACTGATTGATCGAACTCAGAACTAAGGTTGGAACTGTGTCTGATAGGAGAAGAAGAGAAATAATGGAAATCAAAATACAAAGAATCATCAACACTATAATTATCACATCCAACCACTCATGAATTGGAACGAACCATTTGATCAAGAGTAACTTCAACTTCAACTTCAACTCCAACTTCAACTTCAACTTCAACTCTTCAACTTCAACTTCAACTTCTTCTTCTTTTTTCTCTTCTTCTTCTTCTTCTTCTTCTTCTTCTTCTTCCTCTTCTTCTTCTTCTTCTCTCCAACGCCATCTATCAACAAAATAGGAAACTAACAGGCAACTCCATTGCTGTCTCACTTGCTTGCTTGTGATTGGCTGGAGGCGTGGCCAGCCGTGGGCTGGGCTTAGTGGGACGACCAATCGTATTGCAAGAGAATTTTCATGGCGTCTGACTATATTCCACTGTGGTTGGCTAGAATTTCAATGGCTCATTTGGTTTAAAGCTACTGCAATACAGACGTTTGACTTTTTCAAAATTTAATGTTCCAGTAATTCAAATAGTACTTATCGCTTGGCTCCCCCAGGAAATTTTGTAATTTTTACCCTCATAAAACACATTTTAATGCTTCCTGTGATGTAAATTTCATTAACACCATGTTAATGTTTTACGTTTCAGTTTTGTTAAGGTTTTTGTCTTTATGGCAACATGTCGGGGCACATAAAATCCCCGGTAGGTTGGGCAGCTCTGTATTACAGTATAATAATATTAATAGTTAGCATAGCTGACTCATATGATTTCTGCTGGAACAAAATGCTTTATCAAATAAGTAAAGTTTATTTCTGACTTGGTGTCTACTAGTGTGATGGTACAATGGTACTGTAACAAGTATGTATTTCTATGCAGATGAATGTGATATTTGAAAATATTCTATAAGATTATAGTGCTCCATGGAGTTCATTTTCTTTTGGTCACGAATAAAAAACTCATCGAATGAGGAGAAATAATTTCCAATTATTGGAATAATAAATATGATGCTCCTAGTATCAATCAGCCTCGTTAAATTTTTAGTGCTGAAATAAAACAAGAAATTTAGGGATATATATATATATATATATATATATAAACATACACATATACAACATTCAACGGTAATTTATAGTCTACTGCTTTTTAAAGCATGTTTAATCGCTTTCGTAGTACACCTATTTTTTCTTCCCAAATATCCCAAGTTCAGTTCCTTTGTTAAATTCCATTTGCCATTATCATCCCAAGGCTACACTAGATGAACTAGTTCATCTAGTGTAGCCTTGATCATCCTCCACTTTCTAGACTGGAGAATTCTTCAACGTTTCAGATGTTATCTCATAAAAAGTGGGTTCGTGAATCCGCGCCTGTACGTATCAAATTTATCGCCTACTCCTTAAAGTTTGTAGAGAAGAAACTTCTTGTATTTCAGCTTGTGATATTGACTTTATATTCAGTTAATAAAGGAAGTGAGGAAAATGTTAAACCCAATTTTTAATTTCCTTCAATTTATTTCATTCTGTTTATCTATCACAGCTTGGATATCAAACTTCCCTCAATTGGTCCCTTGAAAGATGATTCCAGTCTGATCTAGTCAGATATCAATATTATAGATCGTTATCGAGGGTCTAATAGCTTGTCCTTAGATATAAAAAATTTAATATAATTGAGTATTTATTTAAATGAGGAATCAGTCAGCAATCTGGTTCAGGAAGCAAGGAAAATTGAAAGAAGAAATATATTTTATTGTTGAACGCTATTTATGCAGTTAGAAATGCGGAAATAGTTTCAAACTTTAGAACGTCATTGGCAGCAGAATGTCCCTGTGATCTTGAAATATTTTGTTATTCATTTCCTCGCGCTTTCTTGAAGGGTATTCTATACCCCCAATATCCCTCGGTAATCCACCACTGGTCTGCGTGTAATTTTAATACGGTATTAAAAATGTGGCATTTGATTAAAATTAAAAACGTTAAGGCACCCTGGTCTATGATTAGCTATGTCCACACCTTGTCAATTTTCTTGTCTTGCGCTTAACGCATCCTATTGAAATTAGACGGGAAAACGAATGCTGCACCGCATGCGTCATGTGCTGCATAGCATGCTGTGCATCATGCGCTATGACGAAAATCGAAAAGTAGACAAAAATCGACCAAATGTGGACATAGGGATTAGCCTACCTGTAACAACCTCGATGGATTAAAGTGAGATCAATCACAACTTTTGATGAATCATAAAAATGAGAGGATTTATTTCCAAGAATTTGACCTATTCATAAATTTGGCAAATCAATGTAATTTATAATATACTATAATACTTTATTATAATATAAAAATTAACCGATACAACGGAGTATCCAAGGACTCGATATTGTAGTGTACAGATTAACAGAAAAAACAGGACAGTACTTTCAAGAATTGCTCAAGTAATAAACATAGTACTCTAGCTATTTTCAGCAATTGAGAGAAACGTTTCAACATTTGGATTTACTTTCATAAAATTAGAATAGGCTATTGTAATAAATAATAAACATAATGTGACCAAATTCATAATGAATAATGAATTTATTACAATAAAAAATATATGGATAATGGATAATTGATTAAAACTTGAAATTTGTTAGCAAAAAAGTCTGCCCCGGACTCGAAGCGGCATCTCGGAATTGAATCTGGCTTCAAAGACAAGATCGTAGCCTTTACCAACTGCGCCATATAATAGGCATTGCGACGTGAGGCTGAAATTGTAGTAGTTCAATATTATAATTCTCTGTAACATGTATTTGAAATTTAGTACCTATTTTTTGCTTGTAATTTTTTTTTAAATTCAACCCTCAATATTCAAAATCAATAGGCTTCTTACTTCATCTATGGAGATATTATATTCCAAATCTCAAAAGTGTACGATCTTTCGTTCGTTAGTTATCATGCGGACAGACGGACAGACGGACACCAGTACGATCGCATTAAGAACCCTATCGGTCGCGGAAAATCCGCGACTTCAGCAACGTCCTTCCTAAAAGCAGCGGTTCAATTTCCAAAATTGAGAAAAATATCGCAACACATCGGCTGCTCCTATTTTCTTCCCGATTCTAATATATTTATTAAAAATATAAATTAATATTCCATATTGTATGATTATGTTCTAATTTTGAAGCAGAAAGGGAACTATGTTATCTGTTCCTTTTATCTGAAAAAAGACATCAAAAATAGTTTTAAAAAATTTTCTCTTTAAAATCTCCATTTTGCCTTTGTACTCCCGAGCAGAGCTCGGTCCCCCGATATTACTAGTTATAGATAAGCGTTCCAATATACTTGAAGTTCCAGAAATTATTATTGTTATGCTTATGGCATTTTGGTAGAGTTCTAGAAGTAATATGGCTTTTTAAGTGGAAAGTTACTCTCTTGTGTGTTCCGCCTCGCCTAATTATTCAATGTTCCCCAATGATTTGAGAAATATTGTTAACTTATAGCATAGGTTAAGTAGGAAATAAGAAATATTCCAGAAATAAGACTGGGATAGTTGATTGGCAACGTGTAAGAAAGGCATTACAGCACCACTCTCGTCTCTCACTAATGCGCATGCTTCCATCAACTCTGCGATTCGTCCCATTATCCAACACAAAGCTGCGGTAGAAAGGGAACCAAAAGTTACTGGTCCCTTGAAAAATTATGCCGCTAATAAAACTCTCATTTCAGCAATGGCAAGGAAGGGAGTCACCATTTTCAAAGCAGTAGCCATCCCCAAACACCCATTACGGCGACCCCAACTTGATTTTATAGATCCTGTTGCCAAGAGAGACCCTCAGCTTCTGTTGTCATGGCAACTGGTCATCAATTCAAGATGGCCGCTATCGTTACCATAGCAACGTTTCGGCGGGATCATCTTCTATCAAGATGGCTCTCTCGTTTGATCCAATCGAGCATCTGGGTCTCTGTTGCCATAGCAACACCCTCCAAAATAAACAGGTTGAGATGCTTCTTCTATGCTTCCTGGATTGCGTAGAGATCACTGTATATGTCAGCCATATCATCATTCATAGGTAGTTACACTGAAAAAGTTAAGACAAGCACAAGACATTAAGTTCACGTTTAGTCACAGTAACCATATGTTGCTTAGCCAAAGCATACACACCGATACAATGACTAACTGGTGTGTGTTCCTTCAAGAGGAACTATGTAAAGTACTGTGACTAAATGTGACTAATCTTGTTTTGTCTTGTCTTGACTAACCGGTGTACGCCTAGCCTATGGCTATAGTAGCTGAAACTTGATGTATGTGATTGGTATTCAATTTGTTTTATGTGATTGATGCAATTAACATTTACCGATCAAATAAATCCTAATTATCTACTGGAGTACGAAAAAACAAATGAAGTATTCTATTAAAGTTGAGACTTGTACTCACTGTGAATAATGTTTTAAATACAATATATAGCAAAAGTGGTAACTTATGCATAATTTCACTTCTGACTCTGATGTGGAGCTTCATCAGCCTTATTTTATGAGGAGCTTCATAATTAAATACTACAGGCTCCTTGCTTAGAGTCCTCTCATCACAGAAATATTTGAAAAAGTAATGTAATTTTTCATTTATTGTAAATTTTATTCATATATTTATTCAATGTAATTTTTCGAATGTGAAGCAGGCTTGTACTGCATATAAGCAAATTTCTATCTCTTGATAATAGAAATCTTAAAGCTTTTCTATAACATTGTTCCTAATTAATAACACTCCACTGCAGTCAGGCCCCGGTTTTAGGTGTCTGACGCCCTGGGCAAATGGTCTACTGGCGCCCCCTTTATCACTATAATGTAAAAGCAAAAATAATCTACGTTACTTATATTCTATCATGATTTTCTTATGAAGTAAATAACAAGAAACACGTCTTGTTGGCTGTACACAGAAAACTCTTCAGTAGTACTGGTGTAGACATTTTATTTCACATAATTGACACCCTTCCAGCAAAGATTTACAACTTAGAAATTATATTTTGAAGATCCTTCTTTGGTAATTAAAGTATTTTAAATGACAGTTTTTCTAGCTCTGACCTTTCGCATGTACAAACTTTGTTTACTTACATCAGAAAATCTGTCTTAGGGTTAAGCTTTCACAACATTAGTACCAGCAATGAGACAATTTAACTTGCTGTCCGGAAAGAGCAGTGACTCTTTTATTCTTCACAGGACGATTCAAAGCGGAAAGCACCTCTCTACAGAGTTGTAGTTGGTGAGACAGGTAAGGTCAGAAAATTACCTAACAGCTACATCAAGATTTGGGAAAGTACTCTCCAATCCATTTTCAATTATGTAGGTCCATAGGTCGTGTTACCAACTGTTCTAATATTAGCTTATTCAAATATATGAATAATAATGTTTGATATTAACTCACCATTATTATGTTACTTTTACTATTTTTATTCTATATTTCCTGGTAGCCTTCGTAATATATTTACTTTGTTCTGTTCCTATATATTTTAAACTTTTGCCTGTCAGATATTTTATAGTGCACCTCCATGTTTTCCTCTAATTTATTTTATCACTGCTTTTGTTTTTCGAGGCCCCTGAAAAATTTGGCACCCTTGCGGCAAATGTGCTCCAGTCTGCCCATTTGTAAACCGCCTGGGCCTGACTTGCATTATGGCTTACGGTTGAGACAGGTAGTGGTCTCATACTTGCAATATGAGACAAGTTTTGTTAAAAAATATGACCAATTAGTTGCTTTATTGTGGGCTGTTATGATACATCTAACCAATCTAGGCAAAATAAAGGCAGTCATGGCCCTATTCAATCTCCTGAATGTTGTTTGTAGTGGCTCAGATTTTTATGCGTTATTGAAACCTATTTCATATCATTAATTACACAATCACACAATCATGTACGTGAGTATTTTGTACTTTTATCGGTGTGAATATCTTTCGAATTCAAACTCAACAGATAGCTACTTCAAACTCGATATGTTTTCAACTAGATTCATCAAATTTAATCGAAAAAATTCATGTCACCGTCGTAACAAAATACATTTTGAATTAATATCATTGTATGATAATTAAAATTTCCCTCCCCGCAGAAACATTTTCTGAGTTCATGGAGTTCAAAGCACTTTTTAATAAAATATTGAAATCAATACGAATAAGTTAAATGAATCAAAAGAATAAGCTTCTCACACAAGTGCGCATTCATGGTCCCTATTTGAATACTCCCAATTCGATATCATTTCGTAGAACCTCATTCTAGCACTGTTTGGAATTGAGTTTTATTGCAAAAATAATGATCAATCATTAAAACGTTTTTCAATAATTAATTTTAAATTCCAGTACCTGGTTTTCTCTGTTAAAACAAACTTTCAAAATGTTCTCCCTATCAAGGGATAAATGGTTATGTTGGAGAAATGGAACAACCCCAATCACTGGGTCACCCCACTATTAAAGTTACCACACACTAAATAAATAAAATGATCAATCATGTTTCTTAGATATTTATTTGAATTGAATTGTTGGACATTCCTTCGTCACATCCTTATTGATGATTTCATGACTCTATTATTCACAAGTGAAAAATTATTACTGGTATACCTGTATTTCTACCTTTCATTTAGGCAGTCCTATTTACTTGCTGCTTAAAAATCAATCTAGAATACCTTGGCTTGATATTATTTGATTTTCAATACTATATTTCTTTACAAACCGAAGCTATTGATGTTGTGTGACGTTAGTTCTGGAACGCTTCACTCTGACTTGTCCAGCCAATGACAGTCGTTCAAATTAATTGGTAATTCAACTGCCAATGGCAACAATTGGTAACTTGTTCTAGTCTACCAGAGATTGATACTCTCTTGGTGAACCGGTATTCGAAACTGAAATCTTCGGATATTTCAATGAATTTGTGACTGAGACAGCTTCGAGTCTTTTTTTATTCAATGTGACTTGCTTTTGAAATACGGTTTAGCCAAAAACTACCGATCTAACAGAAGATGTAAGTTGAGTTTCTAGCTATGTATTTCTTTGAAAAAAAAATATTTGGTAATTTATCCTTCTCAGAATGAGGAACATATGATATTATTAACAGGTTTGATCGATCTAGCTTTCCAGCTCTAAAAATTATTTTTCTTTTGTAGTAGTGAAGAGATGTTGTGTAGTAGTTATTCTATACTGAATAAGAAGACTCAGTTGTGAAAACCATGCCATATTTAATAAACAACGAGATACCTTCGTAGTTTCTGGTTTTACACGACTATCAATCACTGGTAATCTAAAACTAAAGTACAATGCAGCAGAATTTATAAAATATAAAGAAATAGACTCAAATATAAAACAGACTAATGAAAATAAGTTTATTTGTCATTGAATCTTTCTTTAAAGATTTTATTCCAAACTGTTCTCTCTCTCAAGCATTCCTATTTACCTCATTTGTTTTCGCAAATATCAATTTCACCTTTCTTTGCTACAGGTGTTTGTTTTCGTTTGAACCGCCATTGGTGTGATGTTTGGTGTAAAGCCTCCATGATTTGTGAGAGAGGAGTTTATTCTAGGCCAATGGCAGTCGTTCTCCTCAATTGATAGATAGGTAACATTCAACTGCCAATCACAGCGGCTCGGTCACGGGCAAACATCTGCTGTTTGTACTTTAGTTTAGAGCAGAGCATGCCATCCAAATTGGCCTCCTCACTGGAGTTACGCATGCTGTTGATCGCTTTCTCCCACCACAGTGCCTGCTGACCTCGCGGTACAATTAAATTTAATAAGTTCATTCAGGCTGGCAAACTCAGCTTTATAAAAATTCATGGCTCGCCTTCATTACCCAGCAGCGGGCGATGTTATTTGCTTCACTGATGTTATCTTTTCAATGATAATTTGGAGGTGACTGTACTGAACCTTAGCGGCTGAGAGGGAGCGTGGTGGGAGAGATTATCCATCTCTCTCGCACAAATTTCCTCCTAGACGCCAATTTCTGATGGCAATGCCTGGTGTACTTCTACTTTTCACTTTTGTGGAAAACACCTTTTCAAATTACTCTCTCATAGTCGCCCGGCACATGCCAGCTATGTCCACACCTTTGTCGATTTTCGTCATTTAGACGTTTTCGTCATGCTTGTCGTCTTGTTGTTCGTCTTGCGCTTGACGCATCCTACTTTGAAATTAAACGGGAAAAACGAATGCAGGCTCCGCATAAAAGCTCTTCATGTGCTGCACAGCATGCGCCATAGTAACGAAATCGAAAGCAGACAAAATCGACCCAAGTGCGATATGCGCGTCAATGTTAACGTGTGAATGAAGGTGATATTTATCAACAATTATACTATCTAAGCTAATTTTCTCACCTTAATCATTCGTCGGTATCTTCGACGGTATCTCTTCGTCTATCTCTTCCGCTGTCGACGAGTGTATGCTGAACTGGATCACCTGTTATGTCCAAATCCACCTGATCACTCCCACTCAACAAGCCTTCAATCCTAAAACATCCACCAAATAGCGTGGCATTAAATCCATGCAGAAACGGTAGATGAATCCAGTTAATTCCTTAGAGGTAAAAATTTCAAAAGCGTTCCCCACAACACTGAACGGATTGATTCGATTTTATGCTATTTTCGTTACTTTTATAACCACAACCACAACAATATTCAGTACTACATAAACATACAATGTTTATTGGAAAAGGGGCTTAAAAAATTATAGTGTTTAAGCACCTATTCAGAACACAGTCAATGCTTGGCCAGAAAGGCACATTTTCATTTACAATATCTGAGGTTCTTAGTAAGGTGTAACAATGTAGCAGCCAATAAATGAGAGTCGTAATGAGTTTATGAGGGCATTCGTCTCATTCTTATTGTCCTCATTCATTCCTTGTCGCTCCCCTTCTCCGTCATCATTCTGTCTATTTTCAATTCTGTCCTTCTTATCCATCCTTACATTTTCTCTGTTTTCCTATTGGACCAATAGACCTCCTACTATTGTATGTCATGAAGAATTTGCCATGTCTTTAGTAATCATTGTTGATTATGAACATTGGCGTAAGTAGGTTCAAGTAAAGGGGGAGGGGGATGAAATCTTAGCTTATTTTTATAAGAAAAATACAATTTTTGCCTACCAATGGGGGGGATTACAACCCCCAAAATCGCCTCTGGTTACGCTTATGATTAGGAATGACCATGTCCTCATCATATTACATTATTAATTATTACATTTTCATAGATTTCACTTTTTCTTCACTCCTTTCACACCAGTTTAGCTGTTTAGTTATGAATCATGACACAGTGTCTGGGTAAAACAAATGTCGCAGGTGTTAATAGCAATAATTTAATTTGTCGAAAAACAGCTGATTTTGTTTCGGCGGCAAGGGTATCACAATTTCTTCACCTACAAATGCTGAATCTCGCAGACGTTTGAAAATATTCCTTTTAAAAAGGTATATTTTGAAAGGTTTTCTTCTAAAAATAGTTCTAAAGACTTTTAGTTGTCTTAAAGACTTTCAAGTGTTTGGATTATTGTGTCAAAACTGCGTAAAATGAATTGTTTACTAATCATCAAATCAGCTGTTCTCCGACAAATTAAATTATTCCTGCTATACAATAATATATTAGTGTTCCAATTCTGGTTAATTTCGCTAAGGCACCGAGACTGACAATGAATCACCTCATCGAAGCTTTCTACAAGTTCAAAGTGTTTCAAGAATGTATTCACTATGATGCAGAAATTTCAATATTGTTCAGAGGATACTTCTTAAACATTGTAAGAAGTAGAAATGAGTTGTAATGACAATTTATTCAATTATCAATCAAGGCTAGATGCCAACTCAATCAAAATTAGCCAACTATACTAATAACTTATACTAATAGTTGGTCAACTCAACTTATACCACCATAGGGTGTAGCCAGAATAGGGGTTTGGGGCTTGGAAGAACCAGATTACAACTTTGATCGTTTTCATTTTCATCTCCATGATAACGTTTTTCAAAATGTAAGACTGTATCTAACATTCCACTAATAAGATCTTTCAAATGAGACGAATGAGCAAATTGCGGTTGAAAACCACGTGGAGTAGTTGAAGCCACAAAAAACTTGTTCGCCTTTTTAATTATATGGTATATGTATACAGAAGAAGATAGAGCAGAATAGAAGAATTTTCTGATAGAAGAAGGGCTACTGGTGTAACTATTTCATTATGAAAACAAATTCAAACATATTTCAGAAACGTTGATTCAATTGGCTATCTATTGTGGTTTTCCTTCCAAAACGAATATTTTATTTATTTATTCAGCAATGTTTGAAAATATTTCTTGAACAATGCTTGAACTGTGTCTTGCGCCTCTTTCCATGAATCGTAGCCTAATTCTTGAAATCATAATAGGCCTCCAAACCCGTTCTATTATTCGTGATAGGAGGGCTGTGCAATGAATGACTCAGCTAGCTCTGAATTGGGACCGGTAGATGGCTGCAGTTACATTGGGTGATTTACAGCCCAATTCTTGCTGTACAGACAAGCCTCCAAGCTTTCCCGCCTCTCCCTGATTGGTCGGCAATGCACAACGAAGTGCTAGTTCTGAATTCTGTCTGTAAGATGGCAGCAGTTACTGGGCTGTCCTAAGCTAAGCAACTTCATTATTCCGCCGTCTAGATGTCAGAGGTGCTCTTACACTCGTGTCTTTATCCAATGGGAAAGAACAGATTCTTTTTCTCATTGAACATGGACATTCGATATTCATAATAAATAAAATAGTGTATTATGGTCGTGAAATATTTATTTCAATATTATACTCAAATTCTTCAATTCAATTTTGATAAAAGCGATTAGTTTGACAACCATCAATATTTATAACACGCATAGATTATTCATTCAATCATGGGAAATTGCTATTACAGATTTTTCGAGAACGACTGGTCCAAAAGACATTGAATTTGGTATACAAAATAGTTGAGGACTTTAAAGGATGGATTATGGGGGTTTAAGATTTCCAACAACATTATAATCATAAAATTACAAGAAACGTACATCAAAGGTAAAGTTTTGAGTCAAAAAGGAAGATAAAGGGAAGGATGTGATGTGTGTACAGGTGAAGCCTATTTTTGCATCACTATAATTTATGAACTAAGTGATTGTGAATTGGACTCGTGCATGTGAAGAAACTTTGAGGTGAGTCCAAAAATACTTTTATGAAAAATGTCTTATTTTTTTGATAGGCCTATTTTGTTTTGAACCACATGAATCGTTGGAAAGGAAGTGGAGGAGTTCGGAGTTATGAAAAACCGCTCCGTAGTATTTAGTAGATTATAATAATAGTATTTAGTAGATTATATAATAATAAGTTCTGAGTTCTGGCTGCGGCCAGTTTCGCGGCAGGAGCTGACTGAGGTGGTAACTAGCATCAAGGGCAACTCTGCACCGGGCTGGGATAAAATACCCTCAAAATTTATAAAAATATAATAGACCACTGATTACTCCCTTTGTTTCACATAGTCAATCTTAGTATCAAATTTCAAACACTTTTCCTACACCATGTAAGGTAGCCAAAGTGAAAGCCAACCCATATAATCAGAGACAAAATAACTTAACATCTAATTACAGACCGATTTCTCTAATTATGCACCCCTATCAAAGATTCTTGGAAAATGTTAAATAATAAACTTGCTAGGCTATCTTGAGCGTGGAGAAACTAATAATATCTGATAACCACCTACTTGGTTTCAGACAAGACACAGAGGCACCTCATGCATTCTTTGAACTGACTAAATACATATCAGTTGAAATTGGAGACAAGAGACGTGTCCTGGGTTACTTTCCTGACCTGGCTAAAGCTTTCGATTCCATTGATCGCCGTAAGTTGATAAACAACAAAATTGTGCCAATATTGGTGTTCGTTCGCTGGAGTGGTTCAAGTTATCTGGAGAGCCAGTTGACAATAAAGTACTGATGGGGCACATTGATAGTGACAAAACTGGAATCGACTATGGGTGGTGCAGGAAAGGCCACACTGGGACCGCTCTTTGTTCTTAATATATCATTAATAATCTGGAGAAGGTGTGGCGACTAAGGGGAAGTTGTTTCCGCTGATGACACGGTAATGGCGAAAGTCATCCGGCCGCACGTGGGACGAGGGCTACGAACAGGCGGGGCAGTGACTGGTCAGAATCAAGCGCTGGCTCGACCAGAACATCTTTAACATTGTAAATATTGATAAAACAAAACATTATACCAAATCTATTTCAGAAATAATAGCCAGTGACCCTGCTCCAGTTAGAAGACATCGGCCGTCCTGCAGACACCAGTGTGGTGACCTGCCAGTCGGTGACCCGTGCAACCGCAATGTAATTGAGCGTGTTGATAAATACAAAATACCAGGGTGTTGTTATAGACCATAAATTATCTTGGCCCACACATTCAGGAAGTCAAAAAAGGCTCAGAAAAATTTATGTACGCCTTTCGCAGCTTGTTATGGTGCTGACCGTGGTCAAAGCAGGACTGTTTACTTTGCCCACGTGCAGTCGGTGGTGCTCCAGTATGGATACTGGCGTGGGAGTCTCGCCGCCAGCGCTACAACCTTTAGCTGTCACCAAAGATCCTCTTATATTAAAATAATTCCTCCTAAATAAACCGATTAGATTTTCCACCGAGCAGGCTTTTCTCTGAATTCCATGTCCTTTGATATCTGTAGACAAATATACATGAAAAACTCTCCTAATTTTTAATACCAAATCTACAAAACAGAAATTTTAGTCATTGAGGTGCTAAGCACAACTACTCCAACCAGACATAGATTGAATTTTCGGATTTGACACTCCCAGAGCGTGACCTTCCTTCACATTCTGTTGACAGTAAAATCTCTTTCCGTATGGTGCACCTGTTCCATCGTAATCTTCTTCCACTCTCCAAATACAAGAGGCTGAGGGATGCAGTGTTGCTGTGTACAAAAAGGTAGTCGCCTGGCTGCTAGAATGGTCGAGGAGAGCTTGAAGCTCTCATCAACTCACCCTCACATGTGAGAGATGCCTTCTAAGGTTTCATTCTTAAAATTATAATTTGATTTCTTTCATGATGCAGCACTTTTGGACTCTGACCAACTGAAAAATAATTATTTGTGAATATAACACAATTATGTAAAAATCAGATCGCCTTATACTGGACTTTGTATTAGAGAACCAATTCTTCTAGAATTATTATTATTACTTTTTTTTTTTTTTACTTTTTTCTTTTTCCTTTTTTAAACGTATTTCAATAATATGGTATTCTTCATCTTCACAAAGTTAATATTATTTATTGGCTGACTTTTAATTTTTAATACCACTGTTGTAGCTTCTAAAATATTATATTTGATAAGAATTCTTCTCCCCACTCTAATGGATCCAGAGAGTCCATGGGGGGAAATATATTTCTGTACACTGTATTTGTGTATATATTTTGTGATTTTGTATAATATTGTGGAAATAAATAAATTGAATTGAATTGAATTGATAATTGTGTATTAGATAGTAATTAGATATTGTGAATTGTGCAGTGTATTAGTTGTATTCAATAGAATTTCAGATCGAAAATTTTGAAATCAATCTTTCATATATACAGTATCTAACTTCAATCTGTCATATTATAATATTGATGATAGAAATACTCATACATTTTAAATACAGTAGACCACACGAACAGGAAAATTCTATTGAAATTATACTCCAATCCCAAGAGCTCTCAAAAACAGTTTTCAAAACAGTATGATGTCATTATTCCCAGAGTTGATTCATTCAAGTAATACTGCAATAAAGAATGAGAATTTCCTGATGAGGCTAAATACTACAGTAGTATTTCCCTACTTAATCTTCGGGAAGACGCGTTTTAAATTTATTCAAAGATCATGACCATAGCGTATTACTTTCATAAGCTGATAAAGGAAGAATTATAATGGTGTAGTCATCATCTTCATTTTATCAGGTCATAAAATGATCTGAAAATTATACTTTCTCATCTGAAGGGTTCTTCTTCCTCCATTACCTGACCCTGATGAACAGTAGGAGTAGGATAAAAGACTCTACGGATTTGAAACTAGAGGAATTCCAAATATACTAATCCTTATCAGGAGAGGGAGAACTCATGACTTGACTGTTTTGTGATCAGTTATAGCAGGATTCTTTAAATTGTCAGAAACAGCTGATTGATGTACGCTCGTTTACTAACGTTAAATCAGCTGTTTTCTGACAAGTTAAAATAATCCTGCTATATTAGGCTGTAATAAAAAACAGCTGTTTTTAATTCCCCGTCTCGATTTCATGCGTGGAAAACAGTTCATTACGTCCTAGTAAAAGTTGATTCAATTGTAATTCATGAGATCTTTTTTTGATGACATCAATCTTTCGATGAGGATGTGTTTGACGTCCCTCAATCAATTTGGTATTTTGTCTTGGATTGAAAAGATGTAATACATTCGTATTACAGTATAACGTCTTTCGACGGTTCATAAAAACTATTACAAGTATTTCAATTGTTTTTGGAATAGTTTCGTATCTTGGATTACTCTATTCAACTGTATCCGAACGCTGAAGAATCATCATATTGAAACTGTATAGTATAAACTGTTTCATCACTAAAATATTGAAAAAGATATCCTGAACATCACATTCAAGTTTTCATCAGTACGATGATTTTCAATTGAATCACAGTACAAAATTGTGAAGTTTGAAATAATTACGTCCAAGATTCAACTTTTTATCAAGTTAAATTTAAATATTAGTGTTAGTTTAATCCTGCTTCTTTGTTAGCAAAGAAGGATGACACAACTCCAGAGTCTGTTCATTTATAGCTTCAAAAGTGTGGAGATAGAATATATATTTTATTCAACACAATACAGAAACATCCATAAAGTTGAACACTGTTAATTCACACATACATTCAATTATAACAGTCGATAAATTATTAGATAACTTGAATGGAAATTAAAGAAGTCTGATAGTGACCTTGAAATAACTGTAGGAAAATTATATTATGCTCCTCAGAATCCTTTGAATAAAAATAGTTGAATGAATGCAAAATTAGATCTGTGATGAATTTAAACAAATTAGATCATGGTGCGGATTTACCTAGCGTTGATATAATTGAAGTAATGCAAGTCTCTCACCATTTATATATTCTCATGAGAAAAAAGTAAAATAGATAATAATTTTGAAGAAATTCAGTCTTTCATTATTTCAAAATAGGAAACAGTTTCCTGTTTTTAAATAATGAAAGCATGAATTCCTTCAAGACTATTATTATCCATTTCTTATATTTTTTTCTCATGCGAAAATTCAAATGAGAGATGTGATATGAATGAGTACTGCCCAATGCTAAACTCCGGGACCCTGACGGCTGAAGCGGAGAGACGAAGATAGCACTCTAATGTACTGCAGAACACGGTTTTCGATGACGTATCGCATTCCTCCCAGGGACACGGAGCTTAGCTTCGGGCAATAGTGTTATATATCACAGGCTACAGTTGGAAGACTATAAATTATCCTAAAACAGCTTCATTGTAATATATTATATTCCATTCATTGAACGATCTTTATTGGAGGGTCCACTATTCAATACAAAAAGAAATATCAGTGGTCATATCAATTTTCTGCAGACACGGGTATAAATTCACAGGGTGCTACTTCGATAACATAATTTTGGAAAGAATTTTTATCACCACACTATTCAAATACAGGCGATGAGAAGTACAACTGGACTACTTAGTGGCTATACTTGGGCTGGTGATACTTTTATGACAGCAGATGTATATCAATTCACTGGACACGCCAAAAATAAACTCAACCCCTGAAAAGTATTGTTTGAGACAAAAATGACTGAAAAGCAAGAGTCCCAAAGCAATATAAGCGAATACGTACTACTAGAATGAGCATAAATCTATTTTCTCAGAAAATTCTTTATTACCTTAACAAATAATTTCCTTTCATTATAATAAGAGATTGAATAAGCCTAAACCTTCTCAGCCTCGCCGTCCAAATGAATCTTGAACATTCACTAGATTGGTGAGCTTTTCAGATTTTGAGAATTAAACCTGAAACGTAAGTAAAATTTGAAATGTCCGAAATGCTAACATTGAATCAAATGGCCAGCTGTTTGGACATCGGACGCTTTTGTGACAAAAACTGTTCGACAAATAGCCTTGTATTGATTAATGACCATAATCTTATTGTGCTAATCATAATTAATCAATAATCAATTATCACTTATTCAATAAAGATACAAAGTTCATATTCGATAATAATAAAGGATAGTAGTATTCATTTGGAATTTTATTTTGAATTAGTTATTGAACGTTGAGAAGAACAATATTCAGTTTCGAGATTCAAATGATGTCGTGTAGCCTAATCTTCTATAGAGTTTAATAAAAGTTCATGGAAATTCAATTATTACAGCTTTAAGAAAACAATTAAATTTATCTTGAGGTGCGGAAGTATTTTATCCATTTATTCATCCACAATTCAATTTTTAAAGCTACAATAGAACAATCAAATTTATCTAGATGTGGAAGTATTTTAACAATTTATTCATCAAAATTTCAATTTTTAAAGCTTTAAGATGACAGTCAAATTTATCTGGAGATGAAAGTAATTTTTGTGTAGCCTATTCTACACACGTGCACAAATCCAGGTTTACGCCTGTCATTCATTTCCATCAACACATTGATCTATTGAGTATAGAGCCTCAAACTCACTCTGTACGTAGGCCTTCCCATTTTTAGATGGCGGCAATTTTGAATAGAACATTTAATGGCTTCTCAGCATGCATTTGGCATCACAAATCAACATGGCTGCTCACAATGATATACGATGTCCTGCAGCTTCTTTCACGTCGTAATAACTCATCCAAGGGGTGTTCCCCTTTTAGAAGACCCCGATGGAATTTCAGAAACGAAACGGAATTAAGGGTGGTTGAAAGAGGAATAATAAATTCTTCACTTTCTGGCGTCTGCAATCCACAAGAAAACGCCGGAGAAGCTGAAACAAATAAAAATATATTAAACGGAATATTATTCGAACCATATTCAGAAACTAGACAATTTAAATGTTCTTGTTAATCGTCTCCAACTCATTTTTTGATTCGTGAAAGTTTCGAAAGTTATTCAAACGTCTGACCAAAATCAAAATTGATAGAATACTGATATTTGAATTTGAATCATACGCTAATTAATTTTAATCTTTAAAGTAATTTATTGTATTTTGCTCAAGAAGAGCTAGATTTTATTACTGTATTTTAAACTTTTCTCTCACATAATCGAAATTTAAATTAGTGGGCTCATATTAGTTTGTTATAATACCATATTTCATCTTTTTAAAATGAGAAGAGAAATTTAATGAAGGATTAACAGGTTGCACAATACTCATTGAAGCCTCATTCCCTTTGCAACTACCTGTATATCAATAATATTATGCTTAACATTTTGAGTATCAATACAACGATATGGGACACCCAATCCTGTTTGGAAAGCAATACCTCTCTTTAAATCGAAAAATAAGAAGAAATAATTAGGCTATATCAGAATGCTTTTGAAAGCTATAATAACCCGAAAAAGTCATTCTTCTTGAAGCAAAAAAGTAGAAAATGATGGAATATGTTTGTCGACAAGATCACGTACGGGCTATGTTTTCTCAACGGGATCTCGTCAAAATCGTGATAAAGAAATGTCAGTTCTTCCACTTAATATTATAGAAATTCAACAAATTCTTCTGATAATAATTCTTGAATGCTAATACTGTACAATGTTTGGAGGGTTTGAAGTTATATTTCAAGCCGAATCAAAAAGTTTTACTGAGTAGAATTTGAATATAGTACCGTAGGTGATCTTGACTACCAAAAATACTCCGTTATTTTTTTAGTAATGGCATGAATGCATGAAGAATAATAAAATTCAAATTCAAATTTATTGTAAAATCCTCTTCTCTTTCTTTCAATTTTATATTAGCAACTTCATTTTCATCTTGCAATATAAATTCAATCTGGAAGTGGATGACCTTTTTTTTCTACAAAAAACGAACAATTGAATTCAAGAGTCACCTGTTATCAGTATCAAATTCACAATTGATTCTTTATCGTAAATTACGCTTCATGGAAACAAGTTGTTGAAAATGTTTTGACTAACATTATTTCACTATTTTTCAGAAGACATCTCATGAGAAGAAGAAATGAATGCGGCAGAAAATCATTCTTAAAGGCCATTGGAAATAAAGTATTTTAATTTTTCCAATATAAATTATTGTTATTTATTGCTTATTTTTCTTAAACAGGTCCTCATTCCTTAAAATTCTTCACTTGAGTCGAATCTTTCTGGAGTTTTGAAAACGGACTGCATGAAATACCGAAGCTGTCCTAGTTCAAACGTCAACCGTATGGTTGCGCCACTTACTGATGTGAGCATTTTGTGTTTCGGGGAAGCAACTTGAAAGTGATATTGATTCATCCCACAAAATAATATGATAATCTATTATGCATCTAATACGCAGTTGAAACACTGGAAATATTCCTGAATGAATATTATGTGTTTCATTTGTAAATTGAGCAATCAATTTAAAAGTGGTTTCACTGTATTTCTGTTGAACATAATCAATTATACTGTCAAAACTTTTTCTTGGTTTTCGATTTTTCTGTTGAACGTGAAACGATATTTCTGTGAAACGATTGTCAATAATCAATAATTCGGAGATGCTCTACATTTCTGTGAACAATCAATTGAAAAGTTGGTCCAATTTGAGTAGAACACAGCCTAACCAAATTGTTAATAATGATTCTTGGCTTTTCTATATTCCTGTTGAACAAAACCGATTGTCAATAAGCAATACTTCGTAGATCTTCTAGAAATTGTCCCATCTATAATAATAGAGAGTTAGAAACTCTAGATCACGACTTGTTGAGTTGTCCTAGAGGCTGTGGAATTCAAGTTTTGAACAAATTTTGTCAAAATATTGTGAATTACGAGGACAGGTTGAAATTGAATGGTGCTGTTGGCAAATCTGACAGAAGAGAAATTGAAGAGTATTCTTATTTATTGTGAAAGTAATAGAAATAAGGAATATGATTTGTGATCTTGTGTAGGGTATAATTTCTGACTGGTGTTATATTTCCTAATTAAATAAACTCTATAATTGTATGAAAACTGAAGTATAGTTCTTAGTGTAGAACTAAGTATATAGTATCTTAGTATAACTGAAGTATAGAAGTATCTTATTATAGCCTATTACATGATAGCATTTCATATTGTATAAATACCTCTATTTATGTTTCAAATTGTATTGTATAACTCTATTTATGTATTCAATTTGTATGATTATCATGAACAAAAAATTGATTTAGCCTACCTATTATTTATTCATTTGTAGATTCTTTACATTTCTATTGAATACAACGGATTTTCAATAATCATCCTGTGCATCAACTGGGGCCTATTGCATGAGAAAATACCAGCTAGTAATACTAGTTGTCAGATGGCAAGTTACCATAGTGACAACTAGTATTACTAGCTTGTATTTTCTCATGCAACAGGCCCCTGAGAGGATAAAAATGAAGTAGATTGGAAGCTATCATAATTGAAGTATAATGAAAAATAAAGCTATCATTTATGTAGAATGAAACGAATATTTGTACTGATACCTTATAATGTAAGTTCTTCTGTGAGATGTGATCTATGCCAACCAAGATGTCAGATGGCTGAGAGATGTCATCTAGCCTATACTGCAGCCTACGAGAAGAGAAGAATCAAGACAATGTCCAACCTCTTTTAAAGACGGAAGTGAACTGGAGGAATTATTCAGAAGCTGACATCTCTTAAGAAAGACATCACCCTAAAATCTATCTATTCCTTTGCAAACAATACAAACTCCCCACTACCACTCTGATGCATTTCTTGCAAGCAAAAAATCCTTTCATACAAATCGGGAGTCGATTTATGACTCGGATGTCTCTTTTCATCAACTAGAGATCTCTGATTCAAGTGGGAGGAGTGAATCAGAAATGGCTGACATGTTTACAGCTCACTTTCCAACTAAGCACTGAAAGAAATCAAACTATTCTCGCGGTGATTGATAAGATTTCCCGTATTTTTATGGCTCAATAACGTTGACGATTCCATTAAGAAGATTATACCATGAGATATTGCCTAAATGTGCTAAATGGCGAGAGATGTGTTGATACTAGGCTATATGGACATGTTCAATAGAATCGTGATAATAGTAGGATGTAGGCTGATGGATTGCGTTTTCCTATCTTATTGAGTAAGTCTTGATTTATTTGAAAAATACAAAAACCAGTAATTCTTGAATGCCGTTGGAAATTTTTTTCAGTAGGTACTGAACTTCTACAATGTACTTTACCTGGAGTTTTGTAGCTAAAAACTGACATGATCTAAAATGTTTTGCTACTTTAAATTATTTTATATTCTATAATCATTCTTCCTTCTTAGTGTAATTTAGACAGTCAATTGCCAGTCAGTCAGTTCAATTGTTTCCAAAGCAAACTACTACACAGGAACCGATTAAACACAGATTTGATAAACAATAACAAATTGATGAATTTAGTGCTTAACGAATTGAATAAGATGCTATTGAGTGCTTAGAAGGACTATTTACATAATTATGATTATTCTAAAGCTCCAGCAGATTTAGTTGGATTTTTATTTAATCATATTATTATTTTTTTTATTTGAAGTTTACTCAATTTACGTTGAATTATTTTTAAGCTTTAACAGTTTCTCGCTTGTAGTATTCTTGCTTGTGGTTTTATGAGCTTTGTAATAATAATCCAGAGTTTGAAATGAAGTGCTTAGGGTGGAAAAAATGCACTGAATGATATTGTAGTTCTATGCTGCAGTTCACGAATTTGTAAAAACACAGTGGAATTTTTCTAATTTTGAATCAACAGATGAATTATAAGAAACAACAAGTGATCTGACCAATGATAAAAGGACCTTCAATATAACTTGTGATAAGTAGTTTGCAGGTTGAAGAGTAGGGATAACAATATTTATTACATGGGCTATAACAAGATTTGCTTCCTCGTTCTAGTATGAGAAGTAACTTCTCAGATATTCTCATCGTAGTATGAGAATACTATTGAAAATACCATGAGGGATTGGTAAATAATTTTTAATGGCTGATAACTTTTTCAGGGGTTGAAAAATATTTCAGTGTTATCAGATATCATCTAAACATGTCTACAGGAACATTAATAGTGTCGTTAAAACTACGACTATGTCTCAATTACCAGTGAAAAACCTAGACTAAACTTCACCCTTGGACCAATTCTCCATTTTCAAAAAGAATGAGGTCGGAGCTTCGAAATATAAAACCGCCCTTTATCTTTCATTATTCCATCTAGTTTTGTATTTTTATTCTTCACCTTGGGCGGTAGATTCAAGGAAACACTACTACACCAGCTTGTAAGACGGTTTATGTTATCAAGTGAGGGTAGCCCGTATTTCAAGTATCTTACCCCTATTTTTGTTGGACTTCTCACCAAGGGGGTTGGAAATTATCGATGATAGAGCAACTTTATTACTGAGAAGTCCGCATCAGCTAGCTTTTGATTTATTTCAATGCTCGAGTCGGTTTTTATATCTGCTCTTAAAAAAAAAGATAGCGGAGCCGGGCCATAAATTAATAGATCTTTGACATTGTACGGGTGGTAATTATAATATTTCGGAGACAGCTGGGTATGGCTGGTTTTATGAGCGTTCTTATGATATTGGGTTGGGAACAGACCACCAAACTAGCCACGTGTTCTAGTGAAATGTTCGAAGATATTAAAAATCAGAAAATATAAAATTGATATGAGAACACAATATATGTATGAGTTTCAATGATGGATAAGTAGATGAAAGTGGAGTAACTGAAATACCAAATTTAGTAATAATTGATAACACTTGAGAGATGTAAGAAGAGCAAATTAAATTTTTTAGTCACTGATGGATAGATGAGTGAAATCTATTCAATGTTCATTTCTCACTAAGGCTAGGCGTACACCGGTTAGTCAAGACAAGACAAAACGAGATTAGTCACAATACTTCACATTGTTGCTTATGAAGCAACACACACCGATTAGTCATTGCATCGATGTGTACTGCTTCATAAGCAACTATGTGAATTACTGTGACTAAACGTGACTAATCTCGTCTTGTCTTGTCTTGACTAACCGGTGTACGCCTAGCCTTACGATTAACTGCTTTATGCAGGAAGCATCAAATCCACACCAAGTTCAAACTGAGATATTAAGGCTAGGCATAGGCATACACCGGTTAGTCACGACAAGACGAGATTAGTCACGTTTAGTCAAATTAATCCACATATTTGCTTATAAAGTACACATCGATGCAATGACTAATCGGTGTGTGTAACTTCATAAGCAACAATGTGAAGTATTGTGACTAATCTCGTCTTGTCTTGTCTTGACTAACCGGTGTACGCCTAGCCTAACAGATGAATACTTTGAGGTGATTGGAGAACAATAATATCTTCAATATGAACATCTAATATGATTTAAGCTGGATATCTAACTGGGTGTAGCACTGATTGAGCGAGTAGTGTTCTGAATAATTTTATATATTTAGCTCAATGGTACATACTTAGAATCCATTCTATGAAATCTGATAACGATAAATGGTAACGGTAAATGGAATTGATTAACGATATGCAAACACTTAACGTTTTTCTACTACGTCTCTGATCAATCCGTCTCTGATCAATCCGTCTCTGATCAATCAGAGAAAAATAATTATAGTTATCCAACAACTGTAAACAGCAATAAAATTTTCAATTAACGCCGACTTCATTTCGGGAAAAGCCACAAATAGTGATGAAACTATTTCCGTGGACCCTCTGCAATGACAGCGGGGTTGTTAGGGCGGAGAAACCTAACTAGACAGGGACCGAATTCGGTTTATGTAGCACTTAAAGAGATCCGTGATAGATAAACATTAGTCGTAAACGTAGGCTGACTCACTACTACACCCAGTCCTTCGATATTAATGCTTTTCCCCCTAATGGTGGTTTGTCTTTTCTCTTCATTATCTCGGACCACTCTCGGCCATTTTCTTTATCTTACACTCGGTTTTCCTATATCTACTTCCATCTCTTACTGCAAATAGCACTCTCATCAGTTTGATAGCCTATTTGAAAGTCCTCGTTCGAATGCCTTCACTAACGATTGATGCAAACACACTCATTTCTTACGAGAGTGGGAGTAAGAGAGTAAGAGTGGGAGTTCTTACGAGAGGGGGAAGTGTAGGGCGAGAAGATGATGGAGGAACAAGGGGTTGGAGAGAAGTTGACGATGAGAGAGGAAGAGAGAAAAGAGAGAATTAGTCGCAAAATTGGACTGATTAACCAGAATTTTTTAAAGTTTTATATTTGTTTTGTGAATTTGTATTCGGCATCTTAATCTTCAAAAGTCAAAATTGTTGCTGTTTTGTAGTTTGGGATCAATATTATCAGTGGAATATCTCATAATATGAACATAAGTACATAACCTCTAGAACGTGTGATCCAAATTTGGGATTGAAGTAGTTTTGGGGTATGCCTGTTATTTTTTCCACATATTGTGCAGTAAGTATATTATAATTGTCAACAAATAAATAAATATTATTGCAGACCATTTCAGTTATAGACATCGATTATTAGATTGAAGAGAGTGAGAGTACAAGGAAGGGGTGTACAAAATGGGTGACACGAAGAATATGGGAAAAGGATAAGAGGTGTTGGAAAAGTTATCAACAGAAAGTGATGGAGAGAAGAGAGTGAAAGGGGCTTTGAAATGTTTCAAGAGAGAGAAATATGAAATAATTCACATATAGGAATCAGAAATGAATGTTTCGAGAAATTTTGAGTAGTTGAGATGGAGGAAGAAGAAAATATAGAGTTATTGACAAAAAGTCATGAAAGAAAGAGAGAGTGTGAGAGAGAGAGAAAGGGAACGAGAGAAGATAAGTGAGAGATTGGTAAAACCGAGTAGAACAAGCAAAAAGGAGGGAGAATCTGATGGGAAGAATTTTTGGTTATCTACGTAAATAATAAGAAAGAAAAGAATGAAAAGAATTAATAGAGAAGGAAAACAGAGACAAACATGGGGACCAAGAAAGTGTGTAAGATAGAATAAAATAGAAGTAGAAACGAAAAGAAAAGAAGTAGTTCCTCGATGTTGTTTCTTGTATCTTCCCGTTCATTAAATTTCTTAGGTTCGTATCCACTCAGCTCGTTATATTCTAATAGCTCGGCAATAATAAAGCGGCATGAAGATGTCATCTTTATCACCTGTTATCGAATAAAATTTTCGGCAACAAGTTATTGTCTCATCAAAAACTGGTTTCGAAAAAATATAACAGCAATTATTTTCTTCCAGAAGTCGTGTTAATTAAGGAACGTCACGGTTCCAAAGATCTATCTGGACCGAACGAGATGGGTGGTACTGTAGATTAGGCCGTTGCATCTGGACTCGGACTATTTTAATGGCTACCAATGGAATTCCAGCTTGTATTCCTGGCTTGTTATTGGAAGAGAGGTTGTCATGTGGGAACGGCAGTGAACACATTAAAGAATGTGATCGGATGATTTGACCTAGCACCCAATGACCAGTTGAAAAATTAATAATCAAGTTACCAACTTTGAAGTAATAATAAAAATAATAATAGTAATTTCGAGAAACGAAAATCTAAGAAAGATTTTAATAAATAGATCTGAAGACTCCTACAACAGCGGTCCACTCAAACTTGTCCACGAACTTTCCAAAGTCGGACACGAGACTCTTTTCATAATAATATATAGATATCAACACTTTACTAATATATTAAAGGGGAGGCCACGGTAGCATCGACAAACGTTAGCGTCGACACGACATAGCACCGACAACCTACAAATGCTTAACCTACAACTGAATCTCGCAGATTATTGCAAAGACTCTACAAAGGTCTTTTTAGAAGTTTTTTGGAAGGTCTTCTTTAAGAAGGTCTTTCAAAGACTTTGAAGGTCTTTAAGACTTTGAAAAGTCTATAATACATCGACGTTTGTCGATGCTACGTCGTGTCGACGCTAACGTTTGTCGATGCTACGGTAGCCTCCCTATTAAAGTGTTCAATCAACAATTATTTGATACTGAATATGATTAAAGGAAATATGAGAATGAAATTTAAGTATCTTCAGTAAATAAATATCTTACAATTTCGTATGAGACTCAAGTTTGAAACTAATGAACTCGTAAATTTCTTGAAATTGTGTTATCAGCTGACAAAATGGCTGCTTCTCTCTCTTATTGGCTGCTCGCTAGTCCGTCCCACTTTTGACAACTAGTAAACGACCAATCACAGAGCTCCATGCTACGAGAGGCGAGTCGCCATAGTTGTAAATTATAACTCTTTTCAGATATAAGTTGGAGATTATACTATTTTGTATAGGAAAGATGAATAAAAACCACGGTGAGAATTGTCGTTAATATTTCAGAAACTGATTGATGAATTTCCAGCTTAATAAGCTCTTCAAATTGACAAACAGCATTCCATTTTGTAGTTCCGCCAGCGATACAACGTTATTTAAAATAATTTTGAAATAAATTCCAAAACTCCACTTCTCACACTGTAATAACCTTAATAATAATACATTCTTCAAAGAAGATTCGTTATGATCCTGAAAGCAGTGATATCTCTACTCTAAAACAACTTTCCTAGAATTTTTTTAGTAGGCTAATCCTTTGTTTATCCTACTACTTTGTTACTCCTCACATCACCTTCTCCTGAATTGAGTTGTGTTTTAATAGGAATAGAGAAGAGAATTTATTTAGAAAGGAATATTTCTTATTCCACTTGCTCAAAAAGTACAATATCAAAATAGGAGAATTATACAGAGGGATTGAGATTAAATAAAAGAAAGAGTCAATTGCATTGTGCAATAGATTTAAAAATGAATAAAGTTATGCTCGAGGCTCAAACAATTTGTATTTTGATGAGAACAAATTTGTTAAATGAAAAGAATTGAATAATAATACGACTGCTTGCATTCTAAATATTTTATTAAAATGCGTCATATTCTTTTGAACAACATATGGCTGATTACCAATGAAGAATTCAATAATGCATTGCTTACACCTTTCCATCGGCATTATGCCAGTCTATTTGCAGTAAAGCCTGGTTTTCATTAGTAGAGTTAGTGGTAGAGTAACTAGCATACTAACTCTACCGTACTAACTCTACTCTACTTACTTGGTACTTAAAAACAAGTACTCTACCATCACTCTACTCTACTATGAACGTTTTCATTGGGAGAGTTCACAAGATAGTTAGTACTTGCCCAGGGAACTCTACCACTAACTCTACTAATGAAAACCAGGCTTAAGAGATTTAAACGTGTTTTCCTTACTCGACTGACACCTCAAGTTAGTCCAGTGTAATTCACATTATGCCATTGGCATATGCTAGTCGACTGGATAACGCCATTGGCAACGTATAAACAAGGTCCCAAGTGGAAATCAATCACCAGAATAATCACCAGAAATCATTTCGACAGCAACAAAGTCGGAGCATAATATAATCGCTCCTCAGAGTTTTCCAAGTGTTCAATTACAGGCCCTGGTGACCGCCGGTGCGTCAATAATTTTCTCAAAAAAATAAAGAAATATTAATGACAGTCATAATGACCGACACATTGTATGCGTCGATGGTTAACACGACGATGGTTAACACCCCATTCAGGGTGTTACATGTTGCGTTCGGCAACATTAAAATAAACATAAATAACAAGTTTACGAGCTATGAAAGAGGAATTTAATTTCATAGTAATATTATAAAGGGAAAGGGGGATAAGGTGTACTGGACACTGGGGGAATACTGAACGCTATTCAACGATCGTCTAGTAGGTAATTTATGCTCTTCAATTCCTTTCAAAATTTATCCACTCGACGCCATTTTACTCGCTTTTTTCACTCATGGGCTATGCCACGCAGGCCATAAATGTTACACTTATTATATTTCTTCTGTAAAATTTACAACAGACGGTGGTAGGTACTCCAAAGGTTATTATTGCGGAGGTGTTCAAAAGTCCATTATTCCAATGCTAAAACTGCCAGCCTAATTGCTGCTTTTGCTTTCAGTAAGCGCGCGCAAGATAAGTGGTGAGTGTTAGGTACCGACATCACTCTCCTGATTTGAAGAATAACAGAGATTGTAAAAGAGATCACCTTATTTCAGTGGCGAAACGTGGTATGCTTATTTGGTACAATCATGGAGATCGATTTGGGATCATTACAATAGGAAATATACCCGGCGATGACCAAATAAGCATACCACGCTTCACCACGGCCTTATTTATGTTTATGTTTTGAAGAACAAAAATAACAAGAAGTATTGTAATGATCCCTAATCGATCTCCATGATTGTACCCACTAAATGGGCTCCAACAAGTGGAAAAGTAACCAAATCTTGGACTGTAATAGTTTATTAAAATTCGGTAGATAAACAGTTTCGGACTGAGACAATTATCAAAAATAATTGGTTATTTATCTATCAAAGAATATTCTTAATTATTTTAGAAGCAGTTGTTGAAGCAATATCTGTACCCTAGAATTCAATAATATTCCACTGTTTACTCCTTTCATCCCCTTTAACACGATTGAGTTCTGTTTCAATGGGCTCTCTCACAAATAGTATTATCGATCCTAAGTCATATAATGATGATTTTAGAATAAATGAATTGGATTGAAAATTACCTGACATTGTAACACCTCATCTCTCATATTCCAAGTTGGTCAGTTTGGTCCATGAGAATCGTATTGAATTCAAACACCGTGAAAAATTATTAAAAATTTCATTGTTCCTCCAAGATTGATTGATTTCATAGAGCCTGGTGAACAATTATGAAGGCAAATATTCTAATTTTCCCAGAATACTATACCTAGACTACCCAGACTACCTAGGCTAACTATTCCTCGAGTTTCAACTTTTATCTTCGATTCTTGTTGATGAAAAATGATATAATATTATTATTATAAGTGAATTTTTAGCTATTATTCAGAATTATTGATGAAGATAAATGATATATTACATGATGATAGCCTACCTGTGAAATGAAGGGAAAACCGAAAGTCATTAGAATCCTTTGTCATTACTTCAAGTAGACCTACTCTATTAATTGGCAATACAACAGAAAAATGTCTCTCATCATAATAGAGTATTTTCTAAGATCTGTGACCTCACTAATGTAATGCGATACAGAGCTAACAATGCAGAATGCAGTCGCACAATGCTAAATGCAGTCGAGACTAAATTTCTTCTGTTATTGCCATGTTATAAAATAAATAGCAAGCGATTTTTCAATATGATGGAAACCACTTTGCAAAGTCGTCACTAGCGACTAGTAACTAGTTATTTTGAGTTATAAAAATGTATCTGTATTCCTCAATTGTGTAGCCGACAGTTTATGAACATCATGGGACCATAGTTGGGAGGTAATCTCGGAGAAAAAGTAATTTGTGATGAAGAAGCGAAATTAGAAAACAATTTCCAGTTCTAAGCAATTTTCTGTTCCCTGCAAATAGGAGGCACTTCTCATTTCAGAACAATGGCTGAAATTGCATTTTGCCAGTTCTTCTCGCAATTGGAATGAACGTTACGGCATAGCGTTTGCAGGAGATTCTTACAAATTCTGCCATTTACAAAACAAGAGGTTTCTTGTTGTACTCAAACAAAGAGAAGATTGTACATTCCACATCTAATGACTTGACAATTAGGCTAGGCGTACACCGGTTAGTCAAGACAAGACAAGACGAGATTAGTCACGTTTAGTTACAGTAATTCACATAGTTCCTTATGAAGCAGCACACACTGATGCAATGACGAATCGGTGTGTGTTGCTTCATAAGCAAGTACGTGAAGTACTGTGACTAACCGTGACTAATCTCGTCTTGTCTTGTCTTGACTAACCGGTGTACGCCTAGCCTTACGATTAACTGCTTTATGCAGAAAGCATAAAATCCACACCAAGTTCAAACTGAGATATTTAGGCTAGGCATACACCGGTTAGTCAAGACAAGACGAGATTAGTCACGTTTAGTCACATTACTTCACTTAGTTGCTTATGAAGCAACACACACCGATTAATCACTGTAATTAGACGTGTCTTCATAAGCAACTATGCGAAGTTATGTGACTAAACGTGACTAATCTCGTCTTGTCTTGACTAACCGGTGTACGCCTAGCCTCACGTTAGAAGTTCTCAATATTCAAAAGTCTGGAATTCCAACCATTATCAATATTTTTCGGTTAGGATATCCAAACTTATTCATTAAAGCAACCCAATTTTTCCACTTTCCCTGGAACAAATGTTCAACATCTTCAACTTTGGACTTGAAAAATGTATAGAGATTTATGAATTATCTATTGTATAATTTTCAATTCTCTTTAGAGTTGATTGATTCGTTTTGAATATTATTAATAGGTTTTTCTTCTCACTGAAACGGGAGTGCTACCTTACACACAACTGTATGTATTGTATAAAGTTTACTCGAGTAGGGTAACTCGGATACATACATTTCTGCTACATAATAACTAGAGAAAGCGCTCCAGTCAGTAAGTAGACAAATTTTCGTTTCTTGAAACCATGACTGCATGTCGGTATTGAAGTGAAAACAATAGTGCATACATCGCAGTTTGTAATGGATCAAGAAATAATCATCTATAATATTATTAGAGAAACGAAAATCCATTTCTGCTACGTTGAGAGACATTCTCCAGTACGGAAACACTTTTGCTAACGAGAGCCTACATTGAGAAATAGACGCAGTGTGTTGAAAAAGTATAAATAAATAGATAAACATATTGATTCATTAAGGGCCCTTAATACCTTTGGAAAAATCATGAAAACAGGCACTTCGTAGTTTACTCCTTAGGTCGCTATTTTTATAGCTAGAAATGTGTGGATGGTCTTGAATTGAAGATTAACATTTCTATAATGGTTGCTGTCCCTTATAATTGTATTATTTATCAAATTTTTTCAATTGATGGTTAAAATGAGTGAAATTTACTTCATGTTCATCGACTTAAAGCCATTTAAAGGTGAAAATTCGAATTTTTAAGGTTATACACACATTCTAAAGCTGTTTCTGAACTATTTGTTACCATTTTCATACTTATCGGTTGGTAAATAGCGTCTGAAGGAGTAAACTCGTTTTGACCCCCCTTCACCTGCGCACGCAAAAATCATCTCGATTTTATACATTCAGTCAAAGGTATTAAAGGGGCCTCAACACAAATCGTGACAATATGGCTTGGAAGAGAACACCAGGCTTAGCCCAAACTTCAACTGTTGAATTTTCTATTCTAAACTTAAGTTTATGATATTATAAATACGAGAGGATAATTAATATTACCGATGAAGTATTATATACTTCTTATATAAACTGGAGTTTAAAAGATGTAGTTTCTGTATATAGATACAGAGATGGAACTATCGAGAGCATTGTCCTAAAATCTAGCCTATTGCAGGATATTTAAAACCGGAACGAAAGTAACAAGAAATACGTTAAACTCTGAATATATTACCCTTTTGCTTTCAGTCTAAGGGTTGTTTTGGGTTGTAAACGACCAAGACAGCGCCAATAAAACTTCCGCCTTTCTCTTTCGAATGTTTTTACATAGCCAGTCAATGCAGACAACGGCGAAAGTGTCCATTAGCATAATTTACAGCACACATTGTGATAGTTGCAACAATAGACCATCGCTAAAGATATGCATACGAGAAAAGGAAGATTTGAAAGGGATGATCCAAGACAAAACAGCAACTCTTTGAATGCGGAAGAAGAACCTAGCTTAGAAACTCTTCCTTGTGTTCTTTTCAGTTTTTGTAGATTGAACTTCGTTTTTTCAACATTTTTTCCATCCTGGTCTATGTTTGATGGAAAAATGTTCTAAGAACTCAGAAGGTTTGTTCTTGAGTAGGAGTTGCAGGCTGCTTCTTGAAAAGTATCTGACAATTACCATAATTTCTAGATATTGTATGTATTACTATAATAGACAGTATTGTTTGTAATATTGAAATGTCTATTTAAATTTTGTTATGTAATGATATAATTATATTCATTCAAAATTGTACATGAATGTTAGGCTAGGCGTACACCGGTTAGTCTTGTCTTGACTAATCGGTGTACGCCTAGCCTAACACTTTCTCTAGACAATTGGCGTCAGAATTAACGTATGAAGAATTCAAAAACAATTGTCACAAAATTGCTATTTGTAGAGAATTACTATTTGTTACCTACTGTGGAGAATCGATAAAAATATAACGGATTAGTGTTGTCTATCTACTGTCAGTTTATGTACTGGATCAATCTGGAACTTGAACATTGAGGTTTTCCGCTCAACAGTAGCATATTTCAAGAATACCATTGAAAAAATTTATGATCGTTTTCTGCAAGACAGGGCTTTTGAAAATGTACTCAAAACGATCCTTAACTTTCATAGGAGATGAGATTTCATTCTCACCACCAAATAAGGTATCCAGTTATCAGGAAGTAATTCTTACTTTATTGAATTGAACCTCAAAGACTTTAACTACTGTTGAGTGATGATTTTTTAAAGGTTGCCATGATCGATTGGCTTTGAGATAAACATGAAAGCTTTGAGATAAACATGAAAGCCTTTGAAGCAACAAGTAAAAAAGATCTAGCGGCAATACTAACTTCTTACACCAACAGAAGTTGTTTTTCTCTTTCAAAGTCCGTAACCTTTTTTGCTACTGTGGACAGATAAGTAATTGCCGTCAAGTAATTAAAATTGCAATACCTTATAAGGGTGTGTTGCGTGAGCAGAAATAAATCTCGCAGAAGACATGCTACATGAAATTTATTAAGTACAACATTTTTTGCGTTTTGGTTGAAGCATTCACTCTCACAATGTGAAATCAGTTGATGGAAATTGATAACACTCATATTATATGAATTTAAAATAAATGTGTATAGGTAAATTATGTAGCCTGATTCAAACTAGTCAGTCTTTGATCTCATTTCATTTACTTTCCTTACCTTCAGTAAATGCAACTTACTCATCTTTGAATTATACCCATTTATAATTTCCTTTTTTATTCTCTCACATCTCTAGTTTTTTTCTATTTCTATACTCATGTACCCCATTATACACGAGGTAATTAACCGATAATCACGAAAATTTATCTGTTTGAAATGTTTCTCAGTTGAAATCTCGGATTTTTATAATTATTGATTTATCTCCATCCTCCATGACAATAATTATTGTGTTTAACCTCCAAAAACTAAAATTAATGTACGAGATCACAAATTTATCATGTAATATTGGGATACCATGTTGATAGCAATGGTACTAATACTAATTAATACTAATACCAATACTACTTCTAATAATATCCTTGTGCTTTTTTTCAACTATCATCGTAATCTATAATAAGAGTGATGATTGATAATTTGAATCACATTCAAAAACTAGAACTTTGTTTACAAGTATAATAAGTGTAGTAATATGATACTTTACTCGTCTTATCTAAAAAAAAAACAGAAAATAATGTTGACAAAGTATTCGATCTTGGAACCATTGGATTATAAGACCGGCGCTTATCGCCCTCGGCTACGGACCACTCCTGAAGGAATGACTTCTTCCTAAAGGACAAAGGAATGATAACAGAATACACGTTAGATAATGTGATATGAGACAGTGTCTATATTCAATATCTGAATATTCTTCCTCCCAGCCTAGTATTTTGTTTTGAGAACAGGTTGAAACTAGAAAAGTAGTAGTTTCTTCCAACAATTCTTATCAAAACTTGCAATATGGCATTCCTAGACTGGCTGGGAACCTAGTACTGTATTTTGTTCCAAGAACAGTTCAACACTGTAGGAGTTTCTCTTATAATAATTCATAGCAAAACTTCCAAGATGGCATTCTCCATGAACAGGAATGCCTTTCAGCTTAGCCCAGCCTCCGGTTCTCAGAACAAGTCACCGACAGGCAAAACGACCAAAAACTCGAAACCGCTTCGAAGCGTGTAGTTGGACGGTTCACGGCGATTGTAGACTATATTTATAGTTGACTGTCAGTCTTAAATTAAGTCGCTTGTGAGAGATGCCGAGTCGGATTTCAGTCGGACTCTGTGAGCCTACATGTCACAAGTCCGTTTTATGGCCGCATATTTCTCCAAAACCCGTCGCCTGACCTCCGATGGCCGCTCGACTCCCAGAATATTTATTATTCAGATAGGAAAAAGTTTTTTAGCATCTTATTATTTATTAACACGAGCAGTGAGCTCGTGAACAAGAAGATAAGATTAAGGAACAAGTGTGAGAGGAAAGATGAGAAAGGAAAGAGGTTGCTGGAAGAAAGAACAGTGTGATGAGAGAGATAGAGATAGAGGGGCTGGAAATGATAAAGATTGAGGAATGAGTGTGATAGGAAATAGGAAAGAAGATGAAAGTAATATTAATCAGTGAAAAGAAGATGGATAATCAACAACAGGAAAGAAGAGTGTGATGAGAGAAATAGAGAGAGAAGGGCTAGAAATGATTAAGATTGAGGAACAAGTGTGATAGGAAAGGTAAGAAGGGGAAAGAGGTTACAGTAAGAAAGGAGAGTGTGATGAAAGATAGAAATGGAGGGGATGGTAATGATGAAGGAGAGAAAAAGTAAGATGGAAAATGTGAGATGAAGAATAAGAAAATATGTAGGTGGAAGAGAAATGTGGAAGTGGCTGAAAAACGTGGAAAAGTGTTGAAAAGAAGACGCGATGTAAAATGCTTATGCACAAAAATGTTTCTTCTTCAAATCACTAAGGCTAGGCGTACACCGGTTAGTCAAGACAAGACAAGACGAGATAAGTCACGTTTAGTACTCCACATAGTTGCTTATAAAGCAACACACACCGATTAGTCATTGCTTCGTATGCAACTTTGTGAATTACTGTGACTAAACGTGACTAATCTCTTGTCTTGACTAACCGGTGTACGCCTAGCCTAACAACTCGTCATAGCCAACCAAAGTTGTCATATAAAGTTGAACTTGGAGTCGACAAAAAGATTGCAGAAATTGTAGAAAAAAAAGCCGCGAATAGCAGGCGAGTTCAATTGGTGAGATTAGATTAGAGAAGGCGCCTACCACTCCTGTTGTAGCGGTGCCCGGCTCCTCTAAATACATACAATTTAAATCGCTTCCTGGTGGTTCGGAACCCTTCTAAAGCTGTAGGTACATTCATATCTCATCATCGACCTTCTCATGATCCACACACGAGCCTAGAGCGTTTGTGGGCATATCCCCAGAGAACTACGAAACTACTACTCACGAGCTATGTCAGGAGAAGAATGTGGAAGACATGAAAAACAACTAATGGTATGCTCAAAGAGAATAAACGAAGAGAAATTTGGAAGAAGTATGTTTGTGAGGGGTAGGACAAGACAATGAAGATCAAGGAGAAGAGAGGAAAATAGAGGAAATAGAAGCTTGATATGGGTAGCTAGTAAGCTTGATAACCTAGTAAGTAGTGGTGTAATTTTCAAGAAATTATTATGGCTGTGAGAAAGTTGTTAGAGTGAGTGAATTACGACAAGTGTGAAGTTCAAAGGAATAGGGTGAAAAGTTAAGTCTTATTAATGAAGTGAATTTAGTATTAGGAATAAAAATGGTGAGAATGCGAGGATGGTGGAAGATTTACATGTGGTAAAAGCACAGAAGATTTGATGAAAAAATTACAAATATTGAGATGTAGTGAGGAAAAATTCTGCTTAAAATGTAAGAGGACAAATACTATGAGAATGAAAATAAAAGTCAACATAATGTATCAGATTAAATAAAAATTAAAAAAAAAGGAATGAAAGTAAAAAATAATACATGGAATGAAAATAAAAGTCAACATAATCTATCAGATGGAATAAAAATCTGGTATAGTAATTGCAAGAAGAGTTAATTAAAGGAGTGTGTTCAAGAGAAAAGTAGTGGAAAAATGGAGATCAAAGTCTCTCATTAACTCACTTCTTTCTTCTTATCCATTGCTTCTACTTCTCGCCAGAACGTTTTTGTTCCTTTATACGTTTTATGTTTATTTTTTCTTGTTTGTTTTTTACTATCGAACCCTTCAAACAAGCCGGTGTCTTGTCAAGAAGCTGACTTCGGAATATTTTAATGTTTGTCTTATGTAAATTTATCGTAGGCATCTCTCATAACTCTTCTCCCAGCAATCTCAACGCTTCAAAACAAGTTCTGATAATTTGAGGCCAAGAGAAAAAATAAGATAAGCTTACATGAGAGCCTTTTATGACGCTGTTTCCAATTGCCGATAGATTGATTCGATAAAAACTTTCGAGTTCGAGTCCGGTAGACTCCAGTTTTTTCGCCTGCAAGATTTTCTTTTTATTTATTTTTCTATTTGTCCAATTAGATGATAAGACTAATGATCGGTGTTATTCAAAGTCAAAGCAGAAAGTTACATCTTGTTTACTTCATGTTTCAAACCGCTCCTTGAACCTTTTATTTCAATCCTTCCAAGCAAGTAATTTTTTCAACCCTTCAAACCTTGAAGGGAATAATATTCTAATACAACTTGATCTCAACTTGGGTGACCGACACAAAAAAGACACTAAAAATTGTGCAATGAGGCGAGGTGGAACCTACCCGTAAGTGTCTCCCCACCAATAAAAGCCATACGATAAAAAAACTTGATCTCTAATTATTTTTGAGATAACTGATCATTCAGAGATTCGATCAAAATCGGACCTCTATTACTGAATTTTTTCCAACTGTCCAATGAACAAAACTTTTATGTTCATCAACACTTTTGATAGACATCATTTCCAGGATAGACCGGCAACATCATTTTTTATCTGTTCCTTCTTGAATTCTTACATGATAGGAAGAGTTTAAGATCTTTTAATCCCTATGTCCACACTTGGTCGATTTTGTGTACGACTAAAGAATGCTGCATCACAGTCCAAGTCCAATGAGTCTCAGATACAACAAAATAAAAATCAACATGTTGTTTTGAATTTAAACTGTACCCAGGCTCTGACCCTCTTTTTCATGCCCGAATGATATTAAAATATTAAAACATTGTGATACACTTCTTATCCAGATTCGTTTTTTCTTTTTGTATGTACATCTACTGAATCGAGAGTTGCAAATAATATCTGAACATGCATTGATGATGAGAAAGTGATTCTCTGAAAATATGGTAAAGCACTTTGGAAAAAAGGATAGAAAGTCTGAAAAGTATAAACGGAATAATTATTCTCATTATTAGAAAAATAGTTCTCTTTTCAAGTTCACAAGTATTTTGTTCTGAGTCTAGAGCATCTAAGGCGGTTTCTCTAAAGAGTTCCAGACAAGATTTACATACAATAATTCACCAGCAGACTTGTACTACACGCAATTCAAAGTACAGTACAACTTTGTGAAGCATGGTGAACATTTCCATAAAACAAGCATTTATACTCCACCACCAAGGTCGGCACAAAGTTGTAAGCCACAAACGGTTTTATGACGTTGCCATAAATTTCAGTTTGTACGGGACTGCAGACATGCTACGGACGTTCAAAAATTTATGGAATTCTCTGTATTATTTCTTAGGGACATGGTGGTCGGTGATTCAAGTCATGGTATACCTTATGATTAGTGATCAGATTTTATTGGTAAGAACTCCGGCAGAACTCATGGATTCCTATCAAACATACCTGAATAAAGTAGGATCCTTTAGCTTGTATTTATTCCCCATCACATTTGTTTCCAATTTCAGATTATCTGGGTTTATCAAGCAGTTTCCCTCCATCATTCATCTCCCTCTTCATCTCATTTTTATTTTTTCACAAATTTTTTTATAATATTTTCTCTAGTTTAATTTTCTCTTTTTTCCACGATTCAGGGCCGGATTCTCCAACGAAATTAAACCAAGTTTTATTTTTTTCATAATAATGTTTTTAAAACATAACTTCATATGTTTTAAAACTTGGTTTCGTTGGAGAAACTCAGCCCTGATTGGCATGAAGAAATCTGATTAGTGATCAGATTTTATTGGTAAGAATTATATAAAAACATACCTGAACAAAGTAGGATCCTTTAGCTTGTATTTATTCCCCATCACATTTGTTTCGAATTTCAGATTATCTGCTTATCACAGTTCAATCATCATTCATCAATCATTATTTTTTACAATTTTTCATATAATTTTGTTATTTAATTTTATCTATTCACGATTCTCGAAATTAAAATATATTATGTTTTAATAACTTCAATTTTTTTAATTCGTTGGAGAAACTGCTACCTACCTTTCTTCTTACTTAAATTAAAACTACAAAATCAACCTTTCTTAAACCGAGTTAAAACCTGTATACATATTTCAATTTAATCTATCATTGCGTTTTCTGACCTATTCAATCAATTATCTTTACACTCTTCCACCTGCATCTGTATTCTGCGGGTTAGAGTCATAATTAATTGCTTGTTAGGATGCAGTTATCGTTACAACTTACATTTAACAAGCAATTGAAAAATGTTTACTGCATGGTAGGCAAGTAGTAATAATCCAACAACTGCCCTGTAGAAGTGTTTAATTTTATTGGCATAATAAAACGGGTTGTTGTTTTTACATAAGCATTTGTAGCTATGCCAGAGTAATTGGATCAAGTTCTAAGAAACAAATATCGATTGAGCTAAATTTTTCTTTATAACTTAATTAAGTTACACTTGTCTTCAATTTTTTCAATTTATTTTCTTGTGCCTATTTCCTTGTGCCTATATAGGCTTATCTATATAATTAAAAGGCGGAACATGTTTTTCGTAGCTTCAACTCCTCCGAATTCCGAATTTCTCAACCGAATTTGTTCGTTCACGTCTCATTTGACCATTTTTATTCTTAAAGATTTTCTCCAACTATTCTTTGTACTTTTCAAAACAAAAACAAACTAAAATTTCTCAAGCTTTAAGTGACACTCTTCTTCTTACTGGCATCCAAACCCGCTGAACAAGTCTTACCAGTTCTCCGGTTTAGGAGAGGCAAGTAGGTGTGAGAGAAAATCTTAGTGGTGAAGGTGTATGAGGAAGAAGAGTATGAGGAAGACAGAGAGCGAATGCATATGAAGATTACTATGACAAAGAGAGAGAGTTAGAAGAAAAAGAATTAGTAGGAGGAGAAGAGGGAAAAGGAGAAGAGGAAAAAGGAGAAGAAGAAGAAAGGAGAAGAGAAAAGAAGAGAAGAAGAAGAAGAAGAAGAAGAAGAAGAAGAAGAAGAAGAAGAAGAAGGAGAGAGAGGAGAAGAAGAAAAGAAGAAGAAGAAGAAGAAGAAGAAGAAGAAGAAGAGAAGAAGAAGAAGAAGAAGAAGAAGAAGAGGAGAAGAAGAAGAAGAAGAAGAAGAAGAAGAAGAAGAAGAAGAAGTAGTGGAGAGAAGAAGAAGAAGGAGAAGAAGAAGAAGAAGAGAGAGAAGAAGAAGAAGAAGAAGAAGGAGAAGAGAAGAAGAAGAAGAGGAAGAAGAAGAAGAAGAGAAAAGAAGAGAGAGAAGAAGAGAAGAAGAGGAAGAAGAAGAGAAGAAGAAGGAGAAGAAGAGAAAGAAGGAAGAAGAGGAAAAAGGAGAAGAAGAAGAAGAAGAAGAAGAAGAAGAAGAAGGAGAAGAAGAAGAAGAAGGAGGAGAAGAAGAAGAAGAAGAAGAAGAAGAAGAAGAAGAAGAAGAAGAAGAAGAAGAAGAAGAAGAAGAAGAAGAAGAAGAAGAAGAAGAAGAAGAAGAAGAAGAAGAAGAAGAAAAAGAAGAAGAAGAAGAAGAAGAAGAAGAAGGAGGAGAAGAGAAGAAGAAGAAGAAGAAGAAGAAGAAGAAGAAGAAGAAGAAGAAGAAGAAGGAAAAGGAAAAAAGTAAAAACAAAAAGAAGAGAGAGGGTGAATGAAGAGTACAAGGTAGAGGAAGACGAGAGGCTCGTAAAAAGTCATCGGCGTTGTATTCTCGCTCCCTCGGGGTCGCCTTTTCTGGAAGGGGCGCCGCCATTATTGGTTGCCATGACAACCAAGACCTGTTCAACACTTATTGATCTTCCGCCATCTTCTTCAGGTTCGATTTCTTGTCTCCTTTCTTGGCTGCTCCGACCTTCAAACCTTCCAGGATGTGAACAGAAATCAACATTACAAAGTTCACTGATACACGAAATTAACTACCTTGTTTGAATGATTTTTTTCAATGAAAATACTGAGCCAATTATAGTTTTTAAAAAACTCATGATATCTGGAATCAAGTATAGGAAAAAAAGAATATTTTTTTTCTTACTACTGAGTACTATTATTATTAGCGTATGGCTTTGATCTGTGGGGAGACCCGTAGGTAGAACCTACACTTCGCTGTAGAACCCAAATTTCCCTTGATGGAAAACATGGTTACACAAGTTCTATGTTAATTCTCAGAATATTCATTCAATTTTTACTTACTACTGAGTGTTATTGTTCAATTTAATTCATGGGTTGAATCTGGAATAAAGGGAGCATTGACTTTGAAAGGCTTCTGACTATGTCACACATTCCAAATTCCATAATAAACCACACGCACATTGAATGCTACTGGAAGCGGTTATTTCCTGTTGTGAAACGTTTAGTCAATAATTTACCTACTGTATTTATCCATTTATTGCACTGCATTTAGCTAGTAACAAGCTGCTGTGTCATAAAAATTTATGACTTGTCAAATTTTATAGTTTTACTGTTTGGAAATTTCATTGTATGCTGAGAACTAAACCCCATAAGATGTTGACTTTATTGGTGTAGCCTTGTTTATTGCATACAATTCAAAGTGCGGTGCTCCATCTCCAGAGCTCGTTTATAAGCACCTAAGTACAGGTCCTGTAAGGTTCTTGGTTTATTATGAAGCTCAGATATCAAAGTTTCTGGTGTATTTATGACTAATTTCTATTCTATTCTAATTTTTAAGAATAGAAGAGCTTGGAGTGCTGTAATCTCAAAGGCTAGAAGAGAGTGACTAGAAGTGGACATGCTTGAAGAGAACTGATGAAATTTATAACATTAGAAGTATATTTAACGCTGTTGTTCAAGTTCTGAACTTACTTTCTTCTAAAAATTATTCACGTCCTATCTCCCACCAAAATCCCAGTCATACAGAGGGAAACTATTTTATTTTATCTCCTATTCCTTTTCACTGTCATTGTAAAGTAACGTATCTGTTATTTTAACTGCTGTTTCTAGGCTGATCTGTTTGGGATGAAAGACAAACCTTTATTCCTTTTCTAGATCACAAGTTTTCATTATTGTATTTTCTTCTCCTGTACCATCCCACACATGCTCTGAACATCCCAAAACTTACAATCATAAGCCAAAACAATCACGGTTGAGAAAAAATTGTTTAAATTCTTATAATCCATTTTTCCATGACAGTAAATATAATGCGAGGAATGTTATTCTCCTTACTATTGAATTACTCATCATTTTCATTCTTCCAATATCGTTTTTCGATAATGATGGATGATTCACCAAGAATATAATATTCTCATGGTTCGAATCTTGAGTTTTTTGAAAGTGACAGTCATGCATCAAAGACATCTTGTTCAGGGTTTCTCTGGATGCCGCAATGATCAAAATTTTATTTTAAAAACTAGATTAAGTAGGTATTTTTGAGCTCAAACCCAAAGTATCTACCTTCTGGTAGATACTTTCCTTTTCATATTATACAAATAAAACGTATGATGAATACTATACACTCTCTATACAACATACTATTTCATAAATCACTACTATCTACTATTATAAGTCTTGAAACCATCCACTATCAGAAATGATAAAACTGCTACCGAATAAATCAAGTTCCAACTTCGTCCTGCTAGGCAAAGAAATAGAGGCAGTCTCTATTCTATTCAATAGGGATAGAAATCACTATATTTTCAAAATTTCTGAATCTCTCAGATCACACTTCACAACGAATTTGAATAACAGCACCGATTCTAAGACAACAAACCCCAGCGCCTGGAAGGGTTGAAGGGGTTTTACGCGGAGACGTTATCAACCTGGCAGAAAGCGATAAAGCCGCCGGGATATTAAACCAGCAGGCCAAGACCGTCTTAAAGGGGTATAAAACCCGAAGCGGTCCCCAGCTTAATAATTCCAAGGAGCCTTCGCAACGCCAGTTCTTGCATTATTCAGGATTACCGGACGATGAGATTCTGTCTTTTGGGTTAGTTGGTAGTACTTTCCAGTCATAAAACATAAACAAAGGAGGGTAAGAGAGACGGAGATAACAGGAAAAGAGAGAGTGAGAGAAGAAGATAATAATCCATTCTTGCCCTAGAGGGTATATGCCTTGTTGATGATTCCTCTAGCATATCAAGTATGGAGGATAAACAAAGGAGGGTAACACAGACAGAGATCGCAGGAAGATAGAGTGAGAGAAAGAGATAATAATCCATTCTTGCCCAAGAGGGTATCTGCCTTTGCTTAAGTATAGAAGATGACTTCCCTCTAAGTAAACTTAATTAACTGAAACAACATGGAGGCTACTCAAGTCCCAACCATTCACTCACTAACTTACTACAACTCCCATTCAAACTTTATTAAATCATCTATTCAACCCTCTCAAACCCTTCGTTGAAGGAGTATTATAATACTCTCACATTAAACCCCTACAGATTCTTAATAAATTCACTTCAACCTCCATCCTTCAAGTAATCAAAACTATAACACTCATAACCTTCTCGCAATTGAATAACTTTCAACAATAACTGTATAAAATTATGTCTCCTCGAGAGTTATCTTAACGCGCACCTGGGAGCATAAACTGTGAGCATCATTATTAAATAAGTTTTGATGATGTACAGTACTTATTTATGCCCCTCAAGAACTTCAATGAAGGCTTGATTATGTGGAAGGTTTTAAAGCTACTTGAAAAAGTAATCAAAATGGTGGTTTTGAATAATGATGGAGCTGTTTTGTACGAAATTATGCTACTCCCGAATTCTATGGATGTGCTCGTTATTATCATGTTTGAGAATAATTAAAGAAGCAGTGATTTAAACTTCAGATATGATTATCTCATAAACTGAATAACACTTGAGGTCTTGAGAGAAGGAAGTGAGAAGTTATCATTCGAAATTTTTCAGTTTGTGAATTTCCTTGTTTTATTACTCCGTAAGAAAATTTGTAGAAGAATCCTCTATAATTTCATCATTGCAAACTCTCTTCACTAAATGAAACATGTGAAACGATTTCAAAGAGATATGCATCTCTTTATTCATCACTCACTGAGATGTTTCGCTTATTGTTTTTCAATGAATATTTCTAGACAAAATTTTGTACGGGGAAGAAAGCAAAAACTTATGTGACTTTTAGATAAAATGAGTCTTTCTCTGGTTATTTCAAAAGTTAATATTGGTGATATTGACATATCATAAAACAAGTGTACATTTTCAAGAAGTTGTTCCCTCTCCACTCAGCCTAATTAGGCTCTATTCAGCTCTCGACGATTTCAAGGTAGTTTTTCGCTTCTGCGGCTGAGCAGCTGACTTCGGCTACCGTTAGTCAAAGTAGCAACTTTTTCCAGTACCTACTCATATTCAAAATACTAAATACGTATTAATAAATTCAGTTAATTAACAATATTCATACTAAATGGTTCCTATTTTTGCATGGTTATTCTCGTATATTTTCATTACAAGTTTAAATTAGTTGCTATTCTGTAGCCGGAGTCCGCTGCTCAGCGAAAACCTACCTTTACAGTTCAACTTTGCAACAATCTTTATTCTTATTTCACGTTTTATTATCACAATAAACGCCAACTAAACGCCTTCTTCAAAGTTTTCCTATTAGAACTCTCTCTTACTCACAGTCTTTTTCTTTATTTCTCTCTTTCAGTTACCAAACACCCTATACGTTTTTCTCTTTTTCCTTTGTTCCTATTTTAATTAATCCTCCGTCTCTTCCGACACTTTTATTATTCCTCTCCCTATCAATATTTCATATTTTAATTTGTATTTCAACACTAACAGTGTAGTAAATGAGAGAAATTTACCTCCTGCCTAATAGCTAATATAATGTAAATAACTACCTAATCTCGAAAAGTACCGTACGTAAGCATTCCGTTGAGTATTGAGTAAATCTTGCAAAGCACTTGGCACTAAATTTTAATTGCTCCATTAAAGTCAACGAAAGTTAATAAAACTTCACTCCTTCACCCCCATTTCAATTATGATTCTGCCTTATCTTTAGGTTACAATTGTAGCAACAGTCTAAAATTAATACAATTTTGTGCTTCGTGTGAAATGAATAATGCAATAAGCTACAAAAAATAATTGTTTTCAAAAAATTTAATCTCTACTGAACTGTTAATTCAAGTTCTATGTTACCTTTTGTACTTCAATTTTTATGGAGTTACTGATGCTTGTAACCTGAAATATTAAGTCTAGTCGTTGAAAGTAACGTTTCATGGAATGAAAAATATGTCTAATATGAATGGAAAAAAATGAAATATTATATCTTCCATACAGGCCATAGTTTGTTAGTCTTGAATTTTACTGCGAAATGTGCTGGATAACCTAGATTTTGATTGTTTTCAAAATTGTAAAAGGAATGGTTTTTGCCAAGAGCCTCTATGGACCTTCTATAAAGTATCATTTGCACATTACTGAATAAATAGATAAATATTCAGTCGTGGATGCGATTCGAACAATGATGTTCTCATTGTTCATCCTAGGCAATGTGATCTAAGGTTCATTGAGTGTATGAGTAATAACTCTACTGATGTACAAGAAATATGGGTAACCATATCAATCCCGGAAAAATATCCTTCATTATGTGACTTCAAAGTTCTTCAAACCAATCAATTATATTGCTTATCATGAGGATATGTGATAGTTAGAGGTTCAATTCCAATAATTGAACTAGGCATTTTCAACTTTTGAAGATGGCACAATGATGCCGAAACATGTAAATTTCTCTACTGAATACAGAGATATTTTTGACTACATCCAAGTGTTTTCATTAGGCATTTTCAGATCATCATGAACATAAACTAATGACAAAAAAATCACCACATTTTTCAATCCTCTCCTCTCTTCCTTACCTTTCATAACGCAATTTGCGATCTGTATTAAATCTAAATTTTCCAGTAAAGTCACGGTAGCTGCGAAACATTCTTCCCAAACTCAGTTGCTACAATCTTATGCTCGACGATGGAGAACATTAGAAGTATGTAGCACTATAAGCTCACTTGTAGCTGCATATCTTCTACACTCTTCTCCATGATGCGTGTAATACGCTTACTGCTTATACGGCAACTTGCAGCAAATTTAATGCACTATTTAAAGCATAAAACCAGCTGCACCAGGGTATGAAGTCGAGTTTAGAGTTTCACTGTATATATGTAGTTTCATACATCTTCTGTATATCTGTGTTGATTTGAAGTGCATGAACGCCGCTTTCAATGGAAGCATCAGCTCCGTAATTAGTTTTTTCCTTCACGTTTTGCGTCTGTTTTTTGTAGGCTACTTTTCGCATCGAATACTTGGTTTCAATTAATTTTATGCTCGTCGCAGCGCACTTGCCCGTCACAACTAACAAGCCTTGTTAAAATCACCGTCTAAACGCCTATTAAAATTTTCTGTTTATTGCACCCGTTGAATCCACTTGATTTAATGATTTGAATACAGACACTAACAGTCCAATAGTAACCTGGTAAGGTAGCTGATGAAAAAGCCAACTTCTGCTTCAGTCAGTGCAGGTGTGAATAACATTTTTTCAAATAGTTATATTTTTCTCTTCAGCTTTCCAAGTAGATGATGTTTTTCTTAAATATACGATTATTTGAATGAACTATGCCCGGTTTTTCAGTCGCTCAATAGACAGTTTATGGATCCAATAGCACTATTGAATCAATAACCATGTGTTTTCAAATGCAAAAAAAGTTATTGATTCAATAAGTTTATTGAACGACTGAAAACCCCGGCACTAGTTCTATATTTTTATCTTCTTACAATATCTAACAATACAAAAATTGATTCTCCAGTAACTATCGATATTATTTAGAAATTTAATACTGATCATACTCATATTTTAGAAAAAGATGAAGATTATGAATTATGATTTTAATGGATATAACTAGGAAATATCGCAGGATGATCACTTCTTACGAGTATAATCAAAGAATACAGCTAAAGAGAATGTAATAATAATAATAGAGCTAAAGAATACAGCTAAATACAATGTAATAATAGAGATAAAGAATACAACTGGGAAATAAAGCTGAGGAGCTCTACAGAACGATTATGGTAATTGGAAAGGCCCTAATTTATTGAAGTTAAGTACGTTACTGTGTACGTGTACGTACACGAACTCCTACTTTTTTATTCGCGATAGTTCAGTAAGTTCCTTACTTGCGAATAATAAATGAAGCACTGTGAATTCCTTCAAAAGCTTTGTGAAGGAGAATCTTCCACTCACGGTTCAATACAGAATCCTCAATTTATTTTCCTTCAATACGCTCATAATACTTCTTTTCCATGTCAGGAATTGTTGGCATAGTACCATGTCTAAACACTATTCATTTATTTCTGTACTCACAATATTTCTTTATTCAGTAATTCACAAATAATACTCAATACTATGATATAAATAACGAACTACTGTATAGAGAAGAGAGAATAATAGAATTTACCTTTTTTCTATTTAATCAAAACCAGATTCATGATGATCCCACAAGATTCATGAGGAAACAAGATTCATGAGACTCACAAATCATATTGATTTGAGTTGGAGCTTTTTGAATTAAACTTGTGGCCTTATTAAAAAAATACTCTACTAAAGTTAGTTTTAATTTCAGTCCTGTAAAACAGGAAAAAGGCGAACGAATACTCAACTTCATTGCATACTATGCCGTCCTTTCTCCTGTATTACAGAACTTCTAAATTTCTATGCAACAGGCCCCTGATGCTGGAGAGCGTTGAACTCCAAAACAAAGTTGAATATTTTAGGGGTTCTTTGGACTTTTGACCTTTGTCCCTGTAAAAGGTATGTCCTATGTCATTTCCATGCCCGATTAAGAGACTCAAAAAGTGTCGGTATCGTCTAAAAGGGATACTGAGAATTAGTTATTCAGGACTAGGAGAGAAAAACGTAAACATTTGAATCCTAAATCAGATGCCTTTCTCTACACTGTAAACAAATAAGGTTCCGGACGGTGGAAGAATGAAACTACCCTTCCTTATTCAAAGTGCATGCCAAAACAAAGATTTCTTGTCTTCTTTCACATGTAGATAACAAGGAAACGCTCTTCTCTTCTTGTGTCTGTTCTTCTCCACAGATATAGTTTCCTATTATGTGTAGTATCAGAAATAATCCATTTAGTTAGTCTGTGGTAGAATATTCTGTAGATTGACCAGGCTAGCCAAGCCTGAGAGGATAGCAGGTGCTGTCTTTTATCTTGGCTACGATACTGATCAATGAAAATATCGATATCACGAATGAAAATTTAGCTCAGAAAAGAAATTGCAACCAGAATAGCTCCAAAATACAGACTTTTTGTTCAATGTAATTGTCAATTACAATGAAAATTTATTTGTCATGTAGCAATTTGTGGTAATAATTGAATTCCCTTGCAATAAAAATTTCAATGAAACAGTATTGTCGAGCACAGCTTGAATAATAGGTTGAAGTAGATGTAATTGCTTTGAAAATTCAATTTTCAGCACCACCTTTCCTAAAACATGGTAAGGATTGAATTTTCCTACAAGTGACTAATGGCATGTTCTGATTTTGACCGATTTTTCATTGCAACCCATAACTTCAGAGAGAATACTATAGAGCACAGTCGCAAAGAAAAACAGACTCTATACTTGACAGTGTAATTTTCAGAACATCAGGTGAGGATGCTCAACAAAATCTTATTTCGTTTAACAACAGAAATTACAGTTGCAACTCAGTTTTATTATGGCAATTCAGATTTCGCGCTCTCGTTAAAATAATGGCTGGTACACCATCCATCAGGCTTGCTTCTCGCCATCGTCTAATTCATCTTCTTCTCCTTTTCTTCTTTCTCCTCTTTTTCTTCTTCTTCTTCTTCATTCTCTTAAAAAAACATTTTTCCTTCCTCTCAGTCTTTTTTCCTTGATCTTACTATTGCATCTTCTCTTCTCTTCTCTTCTTCAATCTCTTCTTATTGGATGTTCATCTTTTATCTCTTGTTGCAAATTCTTCTTCATCATCATCTTCTTCTTCTTCTTCTTCTTCTTCTCCTTCTTCTTCTTCTTCTTCTTCTTCTCCTTCTTCTTCTTTTCTTCTTCTTCTTTTCTTTCTTTTTCTTCTTTTCTTTTCTTCTTGTTTTTCTTCCTCTTGTCCTTGTTCTTCTCCTTCTACTTCTTCTTCTCTCTTTCTTCTTCTTTTTTTTCTTCTTCTCCATGTGCTTTTTGTCAATGTCCTTTCTTCTTTTGTCTTATTACTCTCCTATCTCGTCTTGTTTCTTTCTTTTCCTTCTGCTATCCATTCGTCCCAACAACCTTCTCTTCTCGGCTAAGAGCTGTTGTACTCAGAAAGAATAGAAGTAAAATTCTTCTTCCCATACTCCTTCTAAACTGTCAGGCGGTTCCCTATCATAGCAGAACAATTTCCCTCCAATTACAGGCTTGCTTCCAATCTGTTCTACAACAAAAGAATGAGTTCTGAGAACTTGCACTATACTCCTGGCTGAGAGAAATGACTGCAGAGCATGACTAATACTAAGTTCAACTTGTTAGGCTTCAGTTCCTAGCTCAATTCGAACTTGTTCATCGGTCATAAAATATACACTCTATGCTATTTAGCAATGCATAAATTTACGATAATTGGCTTATCATTTCGGTTGAATTGAACGTGTTAACGCCTCATTAGCCGCTTATAGTAATAGTCCATTAAACGATAATTTCATACCATTCAGGTGTGTTATGAAAAGCTCATTACTTAAGATAAGATAACGTTAATGGTAGTTAAAAGGTATCGTCACGCTGACAGTAGCTTATAAGATTCCACTTGTATTTGTTTGTCATTTATGTTATCACCTGTCATTATTTTCGTGTGGGGGAAAATTAATCTTTTATAATTATTAACAAAGATTCCATTCTCGTAGTGGAGGTACAGGTGTTGAAGGTTATCACCCACCAATGGAAGCTGGTTTACTTGCATCTTATCATGTTGAGTGAGTTCTATCTACAATAGTTTGTTAGAAAATTAGGAAATTTGAGTACCTACTTACAAAGTAAAATAAAACTAGTATTCTGAAACAATAACTTCACTAATTAATTGATTTAATTTTATATGAAATTGAATAATCTGATTGATTTAAATAAGTATATGACTATTGAAGGGATTAAACAAAATGTATGATCCTTGAGGAACGCAGATAGGATCAAAACATTCGTCCTAGAATAAAATTACTGTCGCCTCTTCTTACTGATGAAGAGATTTCTGATTAAATTACTGATTTCTTCCTCTATGTCTTGGAAAGAGTAAAGTCTAGCCACTACATTGGCTGGACTTACTGAAGAAGACTTTACTACAGACCTCCAACATCTTATTGCCCCATATAATGTAACTCCAATATGATTTTCATTCGAACAATTTTGAGATTAGTATAATAAACTGTTTAGCCACTGCTTTCAGTCAGAAATTGCATGACTGCTGATAGCTCAGATTACCCATTACCCGAAAACAGTCAAATGTCGTTATGGCATATGTTTCAGAACATTTTTGGGATTAGTCTTACTCATCTGGCTTTTGAAACTATCAATGTTTTCAAGATTACAATTTACTACTAATACGACTTGAAATGCGTACAGTATCTAGCCAGACAAGGAATTGAGATTCTTAATGGAATTATTGCAAGTACTAATGGTAAAGGCTTATGTGCTTATCGCTCCAGTCAAAGTGCTTTAATCGCTCATGAACCAAAATAACTCCTAGATGAATCTAGGAGTCAACTGACTTTTGAGTCCATCAACTTTGAAAAAATCAGTTATTCCCCAGTTTAAATCATACTCCACTGACATTGAGATACTATCAAAATTCTCAAAATTACTATTTTCCATATTGAAGTTACAACTCTTGACCTCTCATATCTCTCCCAGATTGTCTCTTTACGAAGAAAATATCCGATAACTTTTGAGTCCATCAACATTTAAAAAGTCAGTATATTTTTCCAGTTTGAATCATACTATACTGACATTTGATACCATCAAAATTCTCAAATTACTCGAATATTGAAGTTTCAACTACTGACCTCTCATATCTCTCCCAGACCGTCTCTTCACGAAGAAAATATCCGATAACTCGCCGTAAACTTCAGCGCCAGAGTTTTGAAGTGCTCTATGAGGCCTATCGAAGATTTATGATAATCGTACTATGTAGTTTTCGGAGACGTTTCAGCCAGCGTCGAAGACGTTGTCTTTATCTTGAGACGACTGTCGACATAAAACGCGAGATAAGTGTAGCAAGAGTCGCATGGAGAAAGAGAGGGTTGAATGAGGAGGAGAACGAGTTAGAGAGAGAGAGAGAAAGAGTGTTGGGGAGAGGGTTGAGAATGGGAGATTTGAAACACGTTTCTGTTTTATGCATCCACCCCCGGTGTTGTCCAGAATCTAGCTGATAGCGCTTTATTTCAGTCGTAAAGTCAATGCTGAGATTGAGCCGCCATCTTGGTGGAAACTTAGTGGGGGGGGGGGAGTTCTAGAAAGAATGAAGAGGAGGATACAGAACCATAAAGAATGAAGGGTATAAAAAATATTACATATAACTTTATGTAAAATATACGTCTCTTGTTCGTATTCCTTGGTGGAGATATCGGAAATGATTTGATCTCTTCTAGAAACAGTCGGACTCATATTCTAATGGGAAATAACGTGGACTGAATTTATACCAGTTGTAAAACGAAGCGCTAGACTATCACCCAGCATGCTTCTGCAAGGCACAGACAGCACTTGAGGGAATATTCTTGAAACGCGCGCTGCTCATTTGCATGTGACCATAAATTTCGTCCCACTTTGATAAATGTCTGATTCTTGCTTCCATTATAATGTAATGTCGAGATTGCGACGGAGCGCCCTGTCAAGGCTCTCAACTGGATATTGGATTTGTGCTGTATGAGATTACAAGTTGTAGTTTAATGGAGGAACGCCAAATTATAGCTCTCACGAAGGATATCAACTTGTTTTTAGGAACCTTTTTGGTTCTTACTGTAGAGAATGGACGAAGGTTGTTTTTGTTCAGTCAATCATTTCGAAAACGTTTTGAATAAACAATAGCAAACTTGATGTTTATTGTACTGAATTATGTAAATTAGTTTAAACGTCGTGATTGATATCAAATCGCAAGGCAAGTGAATGAATATTGTTGTCGTGAGAAGTCTTCTCCGCGTTCGAGTAACTGAAAAAATATAATATTCTTCTAAAAAAAATTTGGCAAAAAATCGTGTTCTAGCTGATTGAATCTGATTCTAGCTGATTAAATCTGATTCAGTACAGAGTAGGCTACGATTGTACAAAATCTGTTTTCTCCATGTTTACATTAGATTTAAAATCGAATAAAGAATGAGATATGTACAGTTCAGAATGAAGCTGACAAGCTTGAAGTGCTCTCAAAACAATAAATGTTAGACTATAATCTCAGTCTTGTAATAAAGATGAATATTCTTTTTTGCCAAATATGCAAAATACAGTATTATAATTTATCAATAACTGAATACAAAAGTAATCGTCGTCACTGGAACATGATAATAAATTGTGAGCAATTTGGCAAATATCATCAAGTGTGTTATCATGACCATTTTTATCTAAGCGAAGTAAAAGAATTCGTATTGCCTGTTACATTACATTCTTATCACTTGATGTTCCCATTTCAATCCTGAATTTCGAACTAGTCCATGAGGTGACAACCTCACATCAAACGAGAACAATCTTTAACAATTAGTAATACAAAAATAAAATTTGAAGAAATCTATTGAATAGTTGTGAAGACCTCAGCAACTGCTAACATTGACAACAGAACCAAATAGAAGATTGGATGATTGCAACTGTACAAAACAGGAAGTAAAATGTACAATCTTTCCTCAGGGATTCTTTAGAGTATAGCCTACTTCCTGGAGGACAAGCCAGATAGGCCCAAGAAAATCAATAACATTCTTTCACGTATCTTCGTTCTGTACATGCTATTACGTGTGGTATTATGAATTGAAAGAAAGTGAAAAATTCAAATATTCTATTCGTTCCTCTCGTGACTCGAGTCTACATGCGCTTCATACCACCTAGAATGAAATTCAAGTCCAAGAAACGCCGACATACGCGAATTGTGTAACTCATAAAACCAATCTTCGAGTGGTCTCAGCAATAATCACGTGACACGGAAGTTACTCACGCAACACGAGTTACCAACCCCCGCCCCATCACTGGAATGCCGCCATCATGAATTCACTCATCCAAAAGTATTTCTAACTTCCATTAATGCAGCAAAAAAAGAGGGGAGTTTGGAGGTAAGTTTACTTTCAACGCCGGAAAAGATATATGGTCGGGGTTTATATTGTTGTAGTTTCCAGTCAATAGCGCAGTACTGAGGACCCTTACATAAACTTACAGACGCATAGAGGGAGAAAATAGAAGGAATAAAGAGAGAAAAAGATAGAGAAGTAAGTGAGTGCTTTATTGCAAACAGTTTCAGCTAATGGCAGGCCAAGATTTGTGCGTTTCTGCTGATATATTGGTTTTTGCCAACCCTTCTCCCGTCTGGACCCCTGCACTTCGGAAATCACTGTATATGAGATTTCTATGACACTTTGATGGGCCCCCTTTACACGCGATAAAAAACACTTGAGCCGACTATAAAAATTGTACTTTACAAGCCGCATCTCACATTATTGTTATTTTGATATGATCTCCAAGTTTCCGAAGATATGAACTGAGTGGAGAGTCTTGGAAAGGCTGGATTTCAGGAGTGGTGCTCGATAACCTTTTGTATAGCAGGATTCTTTTAAATTGTCAGAAAACAGCTGATTGATGTACGCTCGTTTACTAACGTTAAATCAGCTGTTTTCTGACAAGTTAAAAGAATCCTGCTATATTTGGATTCACTAGAACTAGAGGATAAAGAGGATCTAGAGGATAAAGTTCTGCGATAATTCGATTTTCAGAAGAGTGCTGATAAGGAACTTGCAACCTCATCTGATAGAAATAGAATCAATAGTTTAGACTGATTTGGAATGTTTGATTTGAGATTATCAAGACTATTACAGTCTGCCATATGTACTGCCATTTCTGACCTCAATTAGTACTTTATTTTCATCAATAGGATTCTGAATACGCTTTCCAGACAATTAAGTATTTCAGTTTGGTCAGGGCTTTCATCGTGTCTTTATTTCATATTATAGACAATTCTTTATCTCATATATTAAAAAAATTTAGTGTCCAACTATCAGTTTCCAACTACCATCAATCAGTTTCTGACATAACAATTCACTAATGCCCGGTTTTTCAGTCGCTCAATATACAGTTTATGGATCCATAGAACTTTGAATCAATAACCATGTGTTTTCAAATGCAAAAGAAGTTATTGATTCAATAAGTTTATTGAACGAGTGAAAAACCGGGCATAATTCACTTAATCATAACATAACATGACAATTCTTACCGTGGTTTTAATTTACCTTTTCTATACAAAAAAAGTATAACTTCCATCTTATATCTGAAAAGAGTAACAACTATGGCGACTCGCCTCTTGTAGCACGGAGCTCTGTGATTGGTCGTTTACTGGTTGTCAAAAGTGGGACGGACTAGCAAGCAGCCAATAAGAGAGAGAAGCAGTCATTTTGTCAGCTGATAATACAATTTCAAGAAATTCACGAGTTCATTTGTTTCAAACTTGTCTCATACGAAATTGTGAGATATTTATTTACTGAAGATACTTGAATTTCTTTTCTCATATTTCCTTTAATCATAATATTCAGTATCAATGAAGTGATACTGCGTAGCGCATCGTTTCAGTATCGCATGAAGTGACTGGTAAAATTTGAATCAGTAAAATATATTAATGTGATTTCCAGTAAATGATACATTTCCAGCATACATCTTTACACAGTCAGTCAGCTGCATGAAATGATTCAGCCAATAAATTCAAGTTCAAAAGAAAATCGATTATATTAAAAAACTTTTGGTGCATTCCTTTCTACTGTGCTTCCACCACTGCGAGATTTGATGTGAAATCTAGAGGAAACTAACACTGATACCAGTCTGTTGCAATGATCCTAATAGAAGCACAAATGGAATGGAAAGAATACAAATTGAAAGAGAATAAGTTTCCTTTTTATTAGAATGATGGATTCTATCTAATGATAGTCTATTGGTTAATGCAAAACCAAAGACGATAGGAAACTATTAGTATTAAGTATTAAGTAAACTATTAAGTATTCTAATTGTCTTTGGCAAAACTAATGAACTCTGTAACCAATTTAATTGCATGTAAAAATAAGTAGACTCATACTGGATGTGCCTGCAATTTAGAACTAGTTTGACAGTTAAGATGAAAATATTCCGAAGAGGAATGATCAAATAAAATTCGACAGAAAATAGTAGAAATAGTTTCTGACAGAGTAGTAGTAGATAGAAATATTCCAAATAGAAGTTTTCAAATAAAACTCAACGAAAAAAGTAGGGGATCTAAAAGTTACCGCTAGCTGTATATTTTGACGAGCCGCTCCATCAGAAGTTGATCATAAATCTTCCAACTAGGCTTGTTTAGTCTCTCGAGCGGAAGTCTCTTTGAGAAGAAGTGTAACCGTTTTCCTCTCAATTCCCTTTCCGAGCACTTTTTTCGAAATGAAACCTAAAACTCATTTCGTCCGTTTCATTTCTACAGAAAAACTATGAATGAATTAGTTGAATCTTGGTGAAGTACGTTATTTTGATAACTGTTGAAAATAGATAATTCTCATTTCAAATACAGATCATTAAACAATCTATAGATTATTTATAGATTGATAAATTAATCTATATTTGACCTCATTCAATTTAGTTCAGAGACCTTCAAATTTAGAATCTAAAACAATGCTGATTCTTCGACCAATTGGTCAGTTCGGTTGATCAATGCCTGAGTATCCAATAAAATGAGTTTATCAGAGTTCAAGTTCTCAATATCAAGTTCCAATTTGATATTCCTAAACGATACGACAAGGAGTCCCTACAAGGGAATCTAGTCCCTACTCAAGGGATCTGATGTCTGAGTATTGAATTGAGAAAGCTGTGAATTAATAATTTATAAACCACCATTTATTTACCACAACGTTTTCTATCTTCAATGTCGAATAAATCTTTCGCCTTTTACTAGATTTTTGTGGAGTGGAACAAATGATGAGTCTAATTTAAATTTTTGATTAATTATTGAATTTTTTAATTTGAAGTCAAATTAATGTGATAAGAATTATTATGGAGTGACTCGAATATGTATTTGAAATGTTTTATATGATTATCAGCTCCAATTCTCGATTTTAATAAGGAAATAAATTGCTGATGAACAATAGGACAGATGATGTCCATTCAAACATTACCAATGCATCAGAAGTATACTTTAGGATTCACTAAATTTTTCAGATTATGTTCATTGTCTTATTACCAATTTTTCGCACATGAAAACTCCTCCACCTTACTCCGTTAGGCTAGGCGTACACCGGTTAGTCAAGACAAGACAAGACGAGATTAGTCACGTTTAGTCACAGTAATTCACATAGTTGTTTATGAAGCAGCACACACTGATGCAATGACTAATCGGTGTGTGTTGCTTCATAAGCAACTACTGTGACTAAACGTGACTAATCTCGTCTTGTCTTGTCTTGACTAACCGGTGTACGCCTAGCCTTAGGCCATTTTCAGGACCTGGCTTTAGAAATATTTTTGTTTTTGGGCTAGAACTCAACATCTGTTTGAGACTATAGGTCTATAACTCAAACGCATAACAATAGCAAACAAATTTATTGACACCTCCTAATAATTGTATACTGAAGACGGTGTGGTAAAAGGCTCAAGTATTTAAAGGAACAATTAGCACCCGCTTACTAAATAGTGCTGGCGGCCTTGCAAGGAAACCCAGTTCTTCAGTTCTCAGTTGCTTACGGAGAGTACGCGGATAACGTCGGCTTATGTTAGTATGTGATCGTGTGAATGTAGTGAATAAGCTATTACATAAATCGATTGACGATGATTTTATTCTGTTATTGTGCTGCTATAATGCTGACCTATAGCCTCTTGTGATAGTGTAACTTACAATGAATGATTTATTAACAGTATGAATCAGTGTTAACAGGTTGAAACAGTAAAATGTTTGACTGTATCACAGTTGTAACGACAATTGTCGGTTTTGAATGTGAATTTTAGTTAATGAGTGAGTTACTCTCTTTTGTAATCTTATTATAGTATAATATTATAATATGATTTGAGGTTGATAATAGTACTTTTTAATACTAGCCTAATGTTTTTCAACTACAGATTCCACTCTTTTCTACGTTCGGATGGTTATATGATGATAAACGTTTTAAGTTGGGACTCATTAAAGTTCATAGTTGGGACTCCGCTTATTCAAGTTGTTGGAAAGCGATTCTGTGTATTAAATTTTCAAAATTTAGATTCTAAGAACAAAATAATGGTGTCCTCTAAGACTAAAACTCCTCTCGTATACTGTGGTTTGATGACTACCTTTCTAACACTTTTCTGTTTTTAATAGTAAATGATTGAGAAAATCATTTGGACAATTTCAATTATTTTAGTCAATTCAATTTTGTGGATTTAGAAGAGCGGAGAAAAGGTAAGTTTTGATGTTAAAATAAAAATTCTATACCTAACCCTAATACCTAGATACCCTAATCCTATATACTTACGCTTTAATAGAACATAAAAAGCCACTGAAATTAAAATAGAAACCACTAAAGTAATACAATGTTATTAATGAGTGAAATTCATCTAATTACAGTAGATATTCATCATTTCTTTTCACGCCTTGTATGGAAACAGCAGAGGAAAAGTTTGAAAACATTCTTTAAAAGATGGATGAAATATCACAGAAAATGGAGTCAATTATTCCAACAATTGGATAGTTGGAATTGTTGTGCTGTATAATATATTCACTGTACCTATATTGGACATATTCACTCAATTCTGTATATTTTTTCACCATACATATACTTAATAATTTATATCCTATTATCACTATAGTTAGAACAAGTGGTCAAACCAGAAAATAAAACATACTAACCAAGATGGTAGGAGTTACTTGCCGAGATTTGTATCGATGGAAGGGGAAACGTACAAGGAATACAAGAGAGAGAGAGGGAAGTGCACTGCAAATAGAGAGGGAAGGAGAGAGAAGAATCTCCAAGATCCTGAGTTGGGAGTGAGAGAAAAATGAGCTTTCGGATGATGATGGAGAAAAAGATAATGGATGAGAAACGACAAACGGCGAAGAAATGATAACGGTGAAGGAGAGAAAAGATAGAGGAGAGAGAAAAGGAAAAATGAGAGAGAATAAGAAACACTAGAGTGGAAGAAAAGAGCAGAAGGAAAGGAAAGAAATAATATAGCTGAGGAGATGAGAGATAGAGTAAGAGCGATGGAGTTCGTGCGAGTGGGAAAAAGATGAGATGAAAACGAAGAGCAGAAAGAAGAGAAAGAGTAGAAGAAAGAGAGAAAACTAGTGATTAGATGTGAGAGGAGGCAGAGGAGATTGAGAAAACGGAGTAGAAGTGAAGATCATCAGAGTGAGAGAGTTAGGGAGAAGTTGACGTTCTAGAGAGTGAGTCCAGAAAGTGATGAGAAGGGAGGTGGAGAGTGACAAGAGAAGAACAAGAGAGAAAGAGTGAGAGAGAATGAGTGAAAGAAGGGGATGATAGTAGAGAGCAATAAAGAGTGATAGCATGCGCAGTGCAGCCAACTAAACCAACCAACTGATGGAGTCGGTCTTCCAGGTTGGACTTCTTTTTTCAACATCAATACGCTCGCATCGTCTTACGTGGTAATACCGCTTTTTTCAGTTGGTGTGTTGGGCTTGTCACTTAGAGGGTTCGTTCAGTTTTCGGGACTTGAAAAGAAATTCGGGTTTTGGAAACGACTTCGTGGGAAGCAATCAATCAAGCCTTCTGAGTTTCACCGTCTACAAGTTTCCATCCAGGGAAAGATTTTGGTGAGTCTGAATTTTTCAAAAATTCAATATGATTTTTCAATATGATAATGTGAACATGATCGATTATTGAGTACATGCCTTATCAATAATTTTGTGGAGAATTTTTTTTCTATGTTTCTTGGCTCTATTAGTACCTAATCTTTAACTAATAATGAATTTTATCTTCACTTCAGTTGTTAAAGTTTGTTAAAGAAAGCCCGTTTTTCAAAATTTGAACAAATTAATGACAATTACTTAATATGATAATGAAAACATGATCGGTTATTGGGTACGTATGTTATCAATAATTTTGTGGAGAATTCGTTTTTTATGTTTATTGGCTCTAGTACCTAGTCTGAAACTAATAATGAATTTTATCTTCACCTCAGTTGCTGAAGTTTGTTGGAGAAAGTACAAGCCCGTGGTTAGATTCCCCATTATAAACGAATATCAGAGTTGATAATAATAATTATGTGGGAAATACATAAGAGAATGTGAATGCTAGTGTATAGACAATTTATTGGAAATCTTGATACTTTCTGGGATTGGAGTTTGAGAAAACTCCACTAATTTTCTTCTAGGGCTTGAATCTTTCAGATACTGTATCTAGAAGAATATTAGTTGGGAATGTTCACATTATCAAAATTCAAGAAAATGAAGATGAAAATAGAAGATTCAATTCTTGAACGTTAGAGAGTCGATGTTAGGAAATTCCAATACGCTCTGAGAATGGGATCTTGGGGAATCTGCTCGAATCTATGGAATAACTAGATAAATATTAATTTAGAGTGTTCAGTATAAGTTTAGAAAGTTACATAGTTCTTAGAAAAAACCAATCTATAACTGTTTGTGATAGGATAGCCTATTCAATCTCAGAATTGTGTTTTTCCTTGTATGCCTCCTTGATTTGTAGACATAGAGATAGTAAATTTCATGACAATATTGTGATAAGGATGTTCATGAAATAATGATTTCTTATCCTTATTCAATTTAGTATGATACTATTAACATTGATAACTATTAGCATTAGCCTACCTTTTGTATGGTAAATCTCTAGACAAAACTATCTTGAAATCAACTTGAATAAATTATGATTTATTACTGAGGAATTCTTATAAGATGAAGGTCCGCTTTCCTTTTAACGCTGCTGAAGATATACATCTAGCTTAATTAAGCTATACATCTAGCCTCATTCGGAGAATAGGAAAAGTCAATACCGGTATTGAGCTTCAGCTGTTGCTAGCGGTTCAGCTAGCTGTTGTTTAGCGTTGGGGAAAGCGGGCCTGAATAGTTAACTTCAAAATATAGTAGGCTATATTCACGATATTGGAAGAGAATACTTTCCAAAATAATATTCATCTCCAAAATAATATTCATCTATACATTGGACTAGTAATTCTAGCATTGTATTAGTAAATGTAAACTTTGATTATTAAGAACTACCTTTTCCTGAATCTCTTTCCTCTTTCAAATTCAATCTCTTCATTAGAAATTTATAATATTTAGTGCTGTAATTCTACTCACAGGAATCCTTCAACATGTAATCTGTTACTGGAATGATTGTTGACAGAAGTAATTGCAGTTGTTGAAATACTTCACAGTTAATACAAAATTGTATAATAATTGGAGATTTACATTTTGACTATTCAAATTGAAATTAAAAAGAACAATCTCTTCAAACTTCTATCAGGATTTCCTTGTAATGTATTCCTGAACTCGAATGTAATGTATTCCTTGAACTTACTCGAATACAGTCATCTGATAACTACTGAATCTTCACAAAAAATTGTGTATTATGAATAGCATGTACAAATTTATTTGAAATAATCTCTTGATACGGTTCATTATTCAAGAACTCTGTAATCCTCAAGTAATCCTCTTGAATTCCTCAAGTAATCATCATAAAACTAAATTGAAAAATTATGTAAGAATTCAGTATTTCCAATCAGTAATTGCTAAAAACTTTGTTGAATATCACAATACTACATCAACGCTTTAAGAATCACTGCATCAATTATTGGAGGTCGAATTTCCATGCTGATATTTCCCAATCAGAGTTTGAAAAATGTTTGAAATGCTGCAAAAAATTGGAATTTCCCTCTCTTCTTTGATATTGAGTAATGAATTGAATTTGATGCTGATACTCTCCAATCGTAGAGATAGAAAAATAAATATTATAAATACAATATTAAGAAAGAAAAAACATTGCTCTCCCTCTCTGCCTGAACAGAGATAAGATTTGTGATAGACCAGCTCGAATTAGAGGCCGAGAGATTTTACTATCAAAGTTGATACCACACTTTAATTGGATTAGCTCCTCAATCATGAATTCAAGTCATGTTCCAATGGAAGTGTATTCAGGTGTTACGCACCAATTAAAATCAGCTGCTGGTCTGTTGGTTACTCGTGATTAGAATTCGTGACCAGGTATCTTGAATGCAGCAGGGAGCTAATAGCCTATGAGCAATCACCATAAACTTGTTTGATAAAAAGCTTCTTATATTTACCACCATGCGGTTGTAAAACCTTGTGGTAGTGTATAGAGTTAACTACATCCTTTTGCTACCAAATCTAGATGGAAACCATTCTTCCTATCTGAATTGACGCCAAGTAAATTCTAATTGTTTCAGGCCTATTTCATAAACATTATAAGTCATGTAATAAAGGAGAATGACAAACTTGTGGTGACCTGTTCATGTACTGCAATGTGATACATCAGAATGGTTACTTAGCAACGCTTGTTGATTCATTCGGACTTCCATTATGGATGCATAAGACTCGATCTAAACTGTCTCTTTATGTATTTGGATTAAATAAAGAGTTGATTGAAGTGTTCATGTAATTTGCATATTGGTTTATAAATACGTTTGTGCGAGGTTCCACAATACTCACATTCAACGTATGAGTTGACTCCGTCCTACTATTCATTCTAATTGTCCTATAAATTTAAATAGTCAATATAAATTGATTTAAATAGTAGAAATTCAAAGATCTATGAGGTTGTATCTTCCCATTAGAAAATTTTTGCTTTTTTACTAAAAAATAAAATTTGTCTAGTGTTTCTTGTTTATAGGACTTCCAAATTTCTTTGAAACAGGCCCCAGTTCTCTTATTACAGTATCAAATTATCATTATTCATAAATCATAATCAAATATTAATTCATTCAATTAATCATTATTATCATTTTTATAGACTCATCGAGAAATGAAAATTTTTGGAATAAGAAACCAAATTCATTCTTCAAAATAGTAAACACTTCGTTATTAGCTAGAACCTCATTAGGCCAAGTACCGTATCGTAAATGCAGTTTAGGGCTCACGGACATTCAACGATCCATCAAGATTATAGCTGACATGAAGTTTTCCGTGACCAGACTGACCACCTTCCAGGCCATAAACCCCGTTTTCCTTCCGTCTTCGCTATTCCACACTTTTTTGCCTCCAGATTTCATTGACATGCTGATCTTTCTCAGATTTTTATTTACGGGCCTGTTGATAAAACTTACAAGTCTAGAAATGCAGGAGAATGGCTAACTCACGCTAAACTGATAGATTAGTAATCTCATAGTACAGAATATAATACTGTATATTTGATAGATTCTACAGATTTTATAGATAAAGTAAAACCTCTCTAAGACGGAACTCGACCGGACTAAAAAACTTTTCCGTTTAGCAGGTTTCCGGCTTACAAAGGTACTTTTACCTTAATACAAAATTCCTTGAAACCAGAAAAAAACATTTCGTTCAAACAGGTTTCCGTCTTAGGCTAGGCGTACACCGGTTAGTCAAGACAAGACAAGACGACATTGGTCTGTTTGTCATTAGTAATTCACATGGTTTATGAGCAGCACACCGATGCAATGACTAATCGGTGTGTTGCTTCATAAGCAACTATGTGAATTACTGTGACTAAAAGTGACTAATCTCGTCTTGTCTTGTCTTGACTAACCGGTGTACGCCTAGCCTTACACAGTGTCCGCCTTATACAGGTTTCACCTATAGATCCTGTAGTTACTCTATGCTGGTAGTAAACATTTTTGAAGTTCTATTCAATATTTCTTAATATTTTTAATTGTTTATTGTAAATTTGGCTAGTCTATGAAACTTCTCATATTTTGAATTGGTCCTTCCATTATGTCCACACTTGGTCGATTTTCATGTGCAGCATTCGTTTTTCCTCCTAATTTCAATTGGATGCCTGAAGCGCAAGACGAAACGAAAACCGATCAAGTGAGGACATAACTAATTGCTGGTTATTAGTTTTCTCAAGTTTGAATTATATGTGTGAACATAGATGTTCCAAACTAAGATGAAATTGGATCCTACAATAGGCTAGGCGCACACCGGTTAGTCAAGACAAGACAAGATTAGTCACGTTTAGTCACAGTACTTCACATAGTTGCTTATGAAGCAACACACACCGATAATATTGCAATCGCTCGCTGTGCTGCTTCAAGCACATTGAATTACTGTGACTAAGCTGTCCTTGATCTCATCTTATTTTGACGGTGACCGCCTAGCCTTATATGTAACCTAACTTGCAAATTTTAGTGTAAATCTAAGATAGCCATTTGTCTGTTTTACAAGATTCTGGAACAATATAAAATAAGCGCCAGATATGCTATTTGTAATATTTCTGGGCCTACCTACCTTTGAAGGAATCAAGTCGCAAATCTTTCTTTATCATTATTATTATTTATGACAAATTATTATTCGTCAATAATAAATACATTACGGACGGGTTTGAAAAATTTCAATAGACGGGAATCTTTTTTTCAGAAGACACCAAAGGTATACATGAAATTATTGTAAACTAAGAGCATTAATTAATCAAATTCTGTTTGACTGCTGGGAAGCTCTTTGAGTCCAAATATAATAAAAGATGGTGGTGTCATGGATAATTTATAGAAATCAATCATATTCAAATTAATAAGCTGAAAATACATCTGTATGTCAAGACATTCTATTTTAAAGTCAAATTCTGGGATTTGGATATACTGATTTAATGCTCTTTCACCATCCATTAGATTAGAACAATGAATTCTTTCACTGCTTGACTTCCATCCCAAGAATGATAAATAATTAAACGATCATTAAGATGACATTGGATCCTACATTAAATGTTACCTAACTTGTAACTTTTAGTGTAAATCTAAGATCGCCATTTTTTTGTTTTACGAGATTCTGGAATTAGAGGTAACCTACATTATTTACTCAATTCGATTCCAAAATTAAATCTCATTCATATTCTACAAGATCGAGGCTCAAAAATATAAGTTTAGTCCACATCTGACGTAATGAGGACTGAAGCGAGATTGAAACATGTCAAAAATAGATCAACTACCACATGTTGTTTGGTTGATGGATGGATGGATGCCAGTCTCCCCTAGTCAGTGACGGAAGCAAAGAGGTATAATAAAACTATGCCGCTGTAAACAAAATTTCTTCTTCGTTTTCGCTCTGGATTCTCATCCATCCTCTCAATGTTTACTCATCACAACCTTATTTCAAGCGAGGAAAATATACACAGTTTCACTCTCATATAGTGAACTCATAAGCACTGTAGTTGGGAGACTTGATTGACCCGTAAAAGCGGCCATTCATTGTTTGATTGGTCTATTCACAGCTTGTTGAAAATACTGTATTGCCCACATGTTACACGGGGTCTCGTTAAGCTATGAGCTTGTTTCACAGTCTCCAAAATCCAAACCGCAAACCCACAAGTGCTTCAACAAACTACTTGTCTGAAAATGTGTGAATTTACGATATTTTTCGATGATAATCATGTTTGCAACGATTATTTTATGATTAAATCCGTAAGTAATGGAAGAGTTATGCAAAACTAATGGTAGCACTGTGACCGTAAGGTCACAGAGTGTGTGCTGCTTCATAAGCAACTATGTGAATTACTGTGACTAAACGTGACTAATCTCGTCTTGTCTTGTCTTGACTAACCGATGTACGCCCAGCCTTATACAAAGTTCGGTTGGTTTTATAGCAATTGTAATATTGACTAATTTATTGCTAAGATATGTTATTATGTTAATATGTTTATCTTACGTAGTTTTTAGTTTCCATCTCTTGGAATAATTTAAGTATAAGATAGACTTGAGCTTTTCAATTAGCTGTGTAAGGCTAGGCGTAGGCCTACACTGGTTAGTCAAGACGACAAGATTAGTCACGTTTAGTCACAGTACTACATAGTTGCTTATGAAGCACACACTGATGTCAATGACTAATCGGTGTGTGCTGCTTCATAACCAACCATGTGAATTACTAAACGTGATTAACTCGTCTTGTCTTGTCTTGACTTAACCGGTACGCCTATATAATGCTTTTATGAAGATATTTTGTATTTATATCTGTTGTATGTACTGTTGAATAAACAATTGATTGATTGATTGATTGATTGGTTGATTAATTGATTGATTGATTGAGTGTTTGTGAAGCTCGACAGCTTCGTGATCAACTGACATTATGAAAAAGTTCCAGTAAACATGGACCGAAATGTTTGTTTCTCCCCTAGTCAACCATTTGTTTGTTTCCTTTCATATTTTTCAAAATGATTTGAATTAATTTTGTTGAAATTTGGCATGGTCAGATGAAGGTCTGCTGTGAAAAAATGTTCAAGCAACCTTATCTGACGAAATATTTCAAAATGGCGGGCAACGACAGGATTTTCGTATTGTTTCAGTTTAAATTTCTAATGCTGTCATTTTAAAATATTTCGTCAGATAGTGTTGCTTGTTTTTTACAGCAGACCTTCTTGGCTATGCTGATCATGCCAAATTCAACATTAGTGGTTATCTGAAAAAGCCTCAAATTGAAAAAAAAGGCAGCCTTCAAAGGAAACAAGACAGTGTTGGGATTGAGATAGAATGACTCCTTTTATCTGATCGTAAGTTTTGACAGTTGTCCACTCCTGCACTTAAACATTAACAATTACAATATTGAATATGGTTTCTATGAACTACACTATTTCCTACAGAGTTTAGATTCAAGCTGTAACTGAGCAATTCTGGATTAAAATTATTGCAATGATGATGAAATTATAACTTTTGTGATCTGTGATGATCAATAATTTAATGGAGAAGCGTCACTCATTGGTAATGATAGGGTCCGATTGTAATTATTTAGTGGATAACAGTTGAGAAGATGAGACCATCTGCGTTTTTCATAATTTAGTTGATGAATAATTTCATCATTGTATTAAATAGGAAGCTCTCCACAACGATTAAATCTGGCATTTAAGTTATTCTCCATTTCAAATTTTTATTTTTGTCATTTTTTGATTACACTATGACATATATCACCATTGAACATAATATTGTGATGAAGGGGAATACCATCATGAAGTGAAAACTTGGTTATTGAAAAAACAAATTCATGTTTCTTCCAAGATCAATGTTTCAAGAGGAATATTGCAATAATCCAATTATTTTTGGATTGTGATCTATGAGAGAGTCGAGTACAAATTAACATATTCGTAGTTATTCATCATACTGCTTTAGATAATTATTTGTACTAAAAAACTTACTTCAGCTTTTTTCAATCGTTATGTAGTAACAGAAATAATACAATGTATCCTATTATATTGTTTATAAATTTCTGTATGTTTATTTATTTAATGTTTATATGTTTATATTTATGTTTATATGTTTGTATGTCCAACGGATCTGAAAACTTGGCTCTAACGATATTTGACGAAATTTGGAATAAGAGGTTTGTGATACAAAATTAGTTTGCGCAGGGTCTCATCCCTGGGATTGCCTCGCTGAAGGACCTAAAAAGGAGAATTGATCCTTTCAGAATCAGCTGACAGGAGAAAGAAATTCCATCGGTTTGATGAAAAATCGAGTGAGTTTACTGAGACAAGATTATTATTTCTAACTGCAGAGACAGTGACAGAGAATCAGCTGACAGGAAGAAACAAGAATTTTCCGCGGTTCTTGATGTTGTTGGTGAAACCAGCGGTTCCATTACTAGAATTGAGAGAAATATCGAAACATAAGCTGCTCCTATTCCCCTTTTTCTGATTTTAATTTATCTATAGAAAATTAAAGGAATTTGAAATTTGAAAATATTCCATATGTACTGTATTGTCATTTTTAAATTTGGCTGGCATGAAGTTAGCCATGTGATCTGTTTATTTATTTGAAAGGAAATCGTCCAAGAGTTCATCAAAACAGCTGACCTAAAAAGTTATCAACCCATATTATTATTTCTATGAAGCAAATTTTCCACAAGCGATTTTTCAAATAATATTTCTGATTTTAATTTATCTATAGGAAAGTTGAATTCAAAATTTTAAAATATTCCATATTTATTATTATTTTTAAATTTGAGACATAAGTTAACATGTGATCTGTTTTTATTTATTTGTGAAAAATCGTCAAGAGTTCATCAAAACAGCTTCGAGCTAAAAATAGTTATCAACCCATAAATAATTATTATTTTATTAATTTTACCACAAGTGATTTTCAAATGATATGCATTCAAATCGAATTATTCATAATATTTCTTGAAAGCTTTAAGATTAATTCTTTTATAGTGCAATGATGATTCAGTGCATAAGACTGATGGCTGTACTTTGAAAAATTGTTTAATTTCATTTATTTTTCCCTTTATAATTTCCATTCCTGTGCCTTTGTAGGCCTACCCCCGAGCAGAGCTCGGTACCCCGATATTTATAATAATGAATACAATATATGCAATAATAATCAATGTATAATAAGAAAGTTTTGGGGCCTTGTACTTAATATTGAGTGATTTATTGTCATTTTTGTGAATATAGGCTGATAATAGTCTTTTGGATTAAAGGTTGATTATATTTTTTGGTTCATACTCATATTTCGATTTTTAAGAGGTGAAAATATTGAAATAATCTTTTCCAGTTGTTTCGGAATAAGTTTCTAATTCATATTAATCTCTGTACGTTTAACTAGCTGAGAACGTTGAGTAGATCAATCGTTTGATAAAATCCGGATTGGTTTACTGATATTTGAACTCTTCTTTGTCTATAGCGATCAGAACAACAACGTAAATCAAAGAGAAACCAACGCAAAGTATAGGAATTCAAGCCACCGCGGTTTATTTCCTGATCCCGCTCTGTGATTGGTGGCGAGTGAACCGAAGCAGTAGAACGATACGCCCAAATTTCCATTCCCCTCCAAAATCATCCAGCTTCAACCATCTCCAAACACCAAGTATCTATTGCGCATGCGTGCGCCATTTTGTTTTTCTGACGTCACTGCCAGTTGAACGAATACTGGCCGAGTTGTCTCGTTGCTATAGTAACCGGGTGGTAGCTGGGTTGCTATGGAAACTCATACAGCGGTATCTGTTGGCGGAGCAAGGAACTACTTTCCCGTCCGATAACACAGCACTGTTATCAACAGAGAACAACAACGGCTAGAAGAAGTAAACTGTTTCAAAAGCGTGGAATGTTCGCAGGAATTTATGACATTCATAATAAAAACAGGGAATTCTTGACACCCAGCAGTGGCCTAAAGGCACAGGAATGGAAATTTTAATGGAAAAAAGGAATGAAATTAAACAATAATGACTCTTTGGTCTCTTAAATGAGTTCGTCTATTTTATCAACGTGTGTTTGCAGAGTCTACATAAGTTAACTAACCTATTCTATGAACTTACTTTCACTTTTGATTACAGTATCCCCAAAATCATATTGTACATGACGTCATCAATCGGTTTTTATTTCTCAATATTAATTCCAAAATAAAAGATAAATTTATTTCCAGCTTTTTTTCATGAATTCTTACAAAATCATATTGATCATGTTTCTCTATTTCTCTATGATAATTCCAGAATAAAATCATAAATTTATTTTCAGTTTTTCTTGTGAATTCTTACAGTAGTCCAATTGCAGCCATCTAGTACCTACATTTTTACTAAAATGAATGTCATGAGGCTACTTTCTCAATATCATAGAGTTGTACACTCAGATTCATTTAATTTGACGGTTGGCATTAGATAGAAAGATAGAGAGGTTTTATCTATGGAATTATTGCACTACTGGTAGCTTTCAGTAGGCTGTTACCAATAAACATTAATTGAATCCTTTTCTATCAAGTTGAGATCTTTTTCATCCTTTTTTAATATAACTTACCAGTTCAAGGAGTGCATTGATTTATATCAGATAATGAAGATTCTAGTTGACCTAGTTGAGTGCAATCAATTCTTTTTGAAATTTTATCAAAATCAGGAATAGAAGACGTTTTGGACTCTGTCTCTATATAATTATATTTTTGGCTCGTAAATAAATAAATAAATTCGCCTTAATCAATATTTCATGCATTTATCAAATTGTAAATGACATTATCATTTATCCATAAATTCATCAATCAAGTGATCCATGATTGATTTAAAAAATAATTCATGATTTAAAAACATTAATGACATATACCAGATATAATCTATTTATTTGGTACCCCATAATAATCCAGTCATCCATCATTTAGTTACCGGTAGTTTATGCTTATACTATATATGCTATGTGAAGATTCTCACTCATGGCAACGTATGAGATGTTATAGCCTAATGCACCATATAACAATGTACCATGTTGTATTCGACCTCATGTGAATGATTTTTGAACTTAATTAATTTCTTTTTCATTCTACAACAGACCTACTAACATAATCAATGTGTGATTGGAATGTGTAGAAAGAATTGAAACAAATTAAAAATATTTTATTTGTCCAATTAGTAATCGCTCTAGCAGAGATAGTCTATGATAGTAGGTTCAAATTTTAATGGGGATGAAAAATAGTAATTATTAACTGCACATTCCTCTTGCTTTCCTCTTACATAATTTTCAGCCACAAAGAATGAGTAGTTATCTACTCGTGTATATGTGTGAGACTCATTTCTATTTCCCCATGATCAGATACATTGAATGGAAAACTTCCCTAAAAGATACTGAAATACGCATTCACTCACAGAGAGGCAGCCCCATAGGGAGGACTTCCATTGTAAATATCATTTTGGAACTTCCTTCTGCGCAGGTGGCTCAAGTAACCATGGCAACGAAATTCATCCGGAACCTGATAGGCTCTTCCCTCACCGATCAATAGTCGAATCCAAGATGGTTGCCTGTGACGTCACAATTTCTCCAGCTAGTTCCCAGCGCTGCTACTAGATCACGCTAGTAAGTGGTTGAGAGGGGAAAGAGCTATCTATCGAGAATCTTGGGAACTTTTTATTCCCCAACAGGCGCGTTATTTGGATTCTAGGTGTGAAAGGTTCTAGCTGGAGTTTAATTCTAGTTTTTGATTGATAGATAACGAAATTGTAAGTTTCTTATGATGGGTCGCACCAACCGGAATCGACTATTTTGAATCAGCTTTGTACTGAGCTTTCTTTGTTTTGAATAAGGATTTGTACTGATACTGAATCAAAATTGATTGGTATAACTCAGCATAAGTGTGCTATAATTGTTATTCGTCTGGAATTCCAGCTTTATGTTACTTACCGTCCTATTAGAAATTGGAATGGGTTTGATTGTGTACTGTACTGTTAATTTGCGTACTGGATTGCTAAATAAAACGTCTTTCTGTTGGGTTGCACCAAGCAAAATCAATTTTGATCCAGGATCAGTAAAATGCCACCACACTGTACTTCAGAAGCGTGATTAGTTGAGAAACTATTAATCATTGCTTGGTCATTGAAAAATCTGTATTGTCACAACGATTGAGTTCACATACAGACTCTCAGGTTTGTCAATCAAACCTATAAAAATATAATTGAGTACAGTAGAACTCCAATTATCCGAATTAATGGGGACCGGGACCCATTCGGATAATCAATATTCGTGATAATCGGGTTTTTCTAATTGCCATTGGAGAAAAAAGCTACGTTTTGTTATTGCACTATTTTATTATGAATTAACATGTAAGAAACATGATATTTCACTGTTTAAATATTTTCTTATGTACAGAGTTTAGAAAAAAATCATATTTTTTGGAAACTCCGTCTGATGTAAGCTGTTTGCGGTCTTCATCCGTTAGACTTAGACTTTGAACAAATTTTTTCTGAATATACGGATAATCGGCGATTCGGATAGTGGGTTCGGATAATTGATTCCATGTATGTCATGGACTAATAGCAAATTCAATAAAAATTAAATTCTATTGTGATTACTATCGTAATAATAACCAGCAATATATGTGTACAGCAGTATTGCAAGTTATTGTATTGCATGCAGTGATTTTGATAGGGAAAGAGGTAATAATTATTTTTACATGAATAAGGAAGTTCAGGACTTCAACATGAGGGTAAGAAGACATGAAAATCTTCTGTTCACTGTCAAATGATCAGAAATAGATTTTAATCACTCTAAATAAGAATGTGATATTCTCGGAAAAAAGCTGTTATTAAGAATCACATACATTATAGCCCATATAAATATAATAATTTATTGAACAAAATTCCCAATTTATAATAATATGAAAGACTTCCGCTACTCTATTCATTAATTACGAATTTCATTCAATAAATTATTAGCAATTAAAAAGCAATTGAATAGTTGCAATATCCCATCTCCTTCTTTCCTCAAATAAATTTCAACATCTTTTAACTTCTAATTCAGTATGTAGCTCAGAAAAACTTGGGAAGAATGGTGAGTGGTAGGCTCAATAAGAAGAACGCTCAGCAGAATCTCTATTTTTCTAAAAATATTGAGTTTCATATAACAATAGTTGAAGTCTCTTAGCTATTAAATGCAATTTACCGTAGATGAAAATGAATAAATGTGCAATATTTTGTTGTTCATCATTGACAATCCATCCTTATAATCAAATCCAATCCTGGATTTTATTTTATACTCTCCATCCTATTTGGTTAGTCTACAGTTCTATTTTTAATGCTAAATCAAAATGAATGAATTGAAATTTTAATTATTGGAAGTTGTACTTGATATTGTATACTACAATATGATATCTCTCAATGTCTTTTCACCAAGACTTACTCTCGATTATTCCATAAACGTTCCCTTCTGCCAACTATTTATTTACCAACAATAGAAACTTTCATGACTCTATTATGTATGAAGAATCACTTGATCCTCTACTTTGAAAGCCATCAACAACATAAGCGCAATAGCATCAAAGTTTACATTTACAGTGTAACACTCTTGAAATTGTTATTTAGTGCAGTAAACCGTTAAATGAGCCAATAAACGGAAGAGGTGGCAATGGTCTCTGCATAAATCATTAGAAAGAATAAATACTTGGGCTTCACTTCTTCGCGAATACCATAAAACTTTTATGGTGCTCTAAAATGACAATAGAGCCATTAAAATTTATATAGTTCACACTATTGAATGAAATAGATTGAGTCGTTTATTATCAATACCTGCTGTAGGTTTAATTGAATTTTGGATTGCCTGTCATCATTGTATGTAGCCGGTATACCTTGTAGTCTAGTCGTTTCACTACAGTTCAAGGTTGCTGTAATACTCTACTGGTACTACATAAATTACAAGTTCTATTTTCTATCTGTCATATTATATTCTCTATAAATTCAAAAACAGGCTTGTTGTACCTTCAATTAAGTATCAATTATTATTGTCCTTCTACATAAATAAGTCAGTATAGCCTATAAATATTGAAAAATTATCATTAAGTTCTCTTATGTTTTATCATATTCTCTATTAATTCATTTATATTCATACCTATTAATTCAATATTGTAAAATAATTAATAGAGATCTGATTCTGTCAGTTCAATCACTCCATCTCCATTCTTCTTGAATATTTGAGATTTTACTACTTTTAAATTGATCACATCTTGACTGGAAATCACTCTGTAAAATCCTACTCTGATCATAGCTAGAACAAGTAGGCTACTTGTTCAAGAGAAACATTTTGAAGTTCTTAGGTTATGGATTATCTTTTGCTTATATGATTCATGTCAGAGGAAAGCAAGATACTGGAAACTGAGTAGCCTATGATTTTTCCTATAGAATTTCTCTTATAATAGTTTCTTCCAATTTCTTCCAAATAAATGAGCCTTCATGGTATACATGGTGTATCATGATAAACGATCCTCTTTGGAAAAGAGAAACACTTCAGTGAGTGTAGATTTTCTTCTTCTACTTGTTTCCTGTTGAAAGAAAGAAAATCAGGTTTCATTCTTCCGCCAACAGATGTCTCTCTCTTCTGATATGGATTTTTCACGCTTCAAAAAAAGTCCGTCAGATGTCGCTTGCAGCATTGCAGGCTCACCGGGAGAACGAAGAGTCTGGAACAGAGATATGATTATCAACAAATAATAAATTATAAATAATAGAGACTAATTAGAGTAATTTGCATTTTCCTCATAGATTCTTGTTGTCAATGACAAATTATTCATTCAACCTTCAAAAACTCTAAACTCCATTCAAACTCTACTGTTCAGAGTACAAACTCTACCATTCAATCTACTGTCACTCCAATTAGGCTATTTTAGTTAGCCTAATCGATCACATGCATTAGGACAGTGGAAGCCGTCATTAGACAGTGGAAGCCAATGCATTGTAACCAAGATTCGATTCATATGAACAATGTGGACTGTCTGTTATCTCTGCCTTGTTAACAAATTCATACAGTACATTCAAATTCAATAAAAAATTCATTTATTCCATTGTTTTGATAGTGTTGTGCTAGCATGACAATAATAAGTACATTGACATAAGCTAAACATATTATAAAATTTTAATGTTCTGTGTTATTCTTATGAAAATATATGGTTTATTAAGGAATCAGAGGCCAGAGAATAATATTTTTTGATCTGCAGTAGCTGGCTATGAAGTTAATAACAATAGTTTAGAACATTTTCATTTATAAACTGACTTGATCTCTCTGAATTCAAATTAGTCAGATCATAATAAATACTCAATCTTTCTAAAAAATCGGGACTTGTTTAGAATCCAGCCTGATATCGGTTCAAGGTTACGCTCTATTATGTTTTAAACATTCAATCTTGAAGACAGCAATTTAGGTGAAGTTAATCTCAAAATTGTATCAATAACTCTATGCAAAGAATAAATGTTGCATTAATACAATAATAAGTATACAATTCACTTAAAAGATGATCACATATTTGATTTGGCAAATCATTGATTCCAATTATTTTAATTGATTTATACAATTTTACTTTTACTCTCCCTTTGTGAGATATTATTCTTTTAGAAAGTTCCACATAATGAACTGCCAATTTCCTCTACACTAACTCCACACTGTCTTTTAATTGATAGCCTATTAGTTTGTTATTCATTAATCATTCTTCCCCAGTCCATGTTGAGCTAATTATAGTTCAAAATGTCTGCCAGTGAGTAGGCCTACTCCATAAATTTTAAATTCCAGTCCAACTAACAAATTAGTTCCTTTGAGATTAGAAACGTTTTGCTGCTCCACTCAGTTACTTTTGTCTCTCTCACTCCCCTGTGATCTTTGGTTCTGGGATATAATCAGCTTCAAAATGATTTACACTCTATGTCAATCACAGGCTATCGTGACTTGATTAGGATTCTGAGTTCAGTATATTGAACTACAGTGAAAGAACATCTTAGAAAACCTGATCAAGCTAACGTACTCATTACTGGAGTGAGATCTTTCTTTAACTTACTGATATTTCGTGCTATAAATTAGAAAAGAGCTGATAGAAAACGGTGACCAGTTGAAAGAGACTTAGATTGAAAAAGCGAGTAGAAGCCATGTAAAAGTCGGCTCAACAAAGGAAATAAATTGGAAATAAGAAGTAGCCTTTCTGAAAAAGTGCTGAAAATACACGGTTTAGTTGAGTGTAAGGAATTCAGTCAATTATAAGAGGCGATAGGACTGAGGGAGACGTAAGCTAAGAGGGAACAGAAAAGAGAGAGAGAATTTCGTGCAGGTGTTTCCAGTTCAGTATCCTGAACAGGATTCATTCCTTTTCTCATGGATGTTGGAAACGAGGAATACTCGATAATAAGCGTCCCTGTCTTTCGATAATTTACTATCGAAAGCAAGCCTCTATCGAGATATGTTCGACAGGATTGCGGGTCAATCAAGATAATAACCTCAAAGAATTGCAGTAATTGACAGGAGTGCGATGATAAGAGGTTGGGAGAGAGAATAAAATATGTATGTGAATGTGAGAAAAAATCTTAAATAAGTGGAGGGAGTTCCCGGAAAATATGCATGAATGTTGCAGTACGATTGTATGTAACGACTCGAATACTGTATGGAGTTTTTACAGAGAATTCTCATTTAACATTGATTGAAAAGACTCTTTCAAGCTCTGAAGCCTTGTTTTTTATTCTCTAGAATTCTCTTATTCAATAAATCAACTGCAATCCAAAGCGTGGCCTAAATGAGCTTGGAACAGATTCTTCATCAAGTAAAATTATCTCTGGAGAAGAGCATAATAAATCTGTTATTTATGAAACAAGGGAAACATCAATGATAGAGATATCTATTGTAGCATCTATGATGTATTCATTAAACAATTTTTTAGTGTACAAGTGATTTAGTGATTTCATGATTAGAACAAGAATGTCATTATTTCGCAGTCCCCTATTTTCAAATATCGAAAGCGTGTGGATAAAGAATCAATATTAGTAAAAATCGAAATCGGAAATGCTGATCTGTATCCTTCATCATTTGGCAACATATTTGTTCTGAAAGTTGATAGTATCATGGTTTTTAGAATATTATTTTTGTAATTTCAAATCAATTTTTTTCAGAAGATCCGACGTAAACTATAGACGTGATGTGTTACAAGTAAATGCATGTTTTAGCTTAAAATTACATTGTTCTTATGGGATAACAATCCAATATGGCCGACTTCTACCGCCCCCTCATAACACACTTTCAAGCAACTGAGACTTAAAGTTGTAAGATCGTAGTCAACATCGACAGCTGCCATTTTGAAAAATGGTTTCCCTCGAAAACCAGTAAATTGAGTCGGTTTCTTGGCATTGGACGCTGGAAAACGTGTTTCAGACCGGCAAGCTATTTCACTGAATCTCCATATTTCAAGCACGCGGCTGTCAGGCTAAGGAGATAAGATGGGAAGACGAGAAAAAGGAGAAAAATGAAATTGAAGCCCTAATCCAATGGACTTAAAACATCCTGCATATAGATGATGTCCAATAAGGCAAGCGGCTGGCTCGGCTGTCACTAGAGTCTGGTTATTAAAATGTTGCAAGTGTCTAATAAGTTAGACAACTTAATGTGGGCCTACCCCCACGACACATAAACTTTGAGTTGACTTCAAGGAGAATGGCTTCGGAGAGTTTCCAGAGAAAGAGAAAGAATGATAGACAGAGAGTGTTTTGGATAGAAAGAATAAGAAATAGAGGGAGAGAGTGTGAGTGAGGGATTGAGTGAGAGATAAGATTGAGAAGGGATAAATCGTGAGAGAAGGTTGAGATGAGGAAATCATAGTGCGTGAGAGAGAAAAGATAATGCTAAAAAAGGAAACAACGAGGATTCAATCGCGATAGAGAGTGAGGAAGAATAATTCCAGCAGAACAAGATGTCTCGACTGGATTCTGCGTCGGTTCATTGGCTTTCTGGCAGAAAAAAGAACCTATGTGAAACCTGTTCTTTGTAGAAAATAAAGATGATAGAATCAAGTTACACACTCACTCACGCGCACTCACTGATGTCATCTAACTGAGTGCGGTGCGGTTCTAAAATGAAGATAAATTATTGTCGTAGCGGCTCAGGTGGGGCTTGATAGGTGAGATAAATTCCAAGCAGATGTTGTTTCTTGGAGAAGCAAAAATATATGTTATTGAGATGGAATTTGGTGAAACAACTCGTGATAAGATATATAGAGAAGTGAGGGATGAGCTTGAAAACAATTATCAAGTTTATGTGTTCCATTACATGATACTAACCAAAGGGTTATAGACCTTATATGCATAATCCTCTTTTGAATCAAGTTTTACAAATCGAAGTCCAAACTTACACTGTAAATTTTCAGTTTAATGTGAGATTAAACCGTGGATTTATAGTTTAATCCTAGTTGAATCTAGATTTTGTTAGACTCAATTTGAACTGAAGTGGTGCATATGGGTCTGAGAGGTTTATTTATTTTACAAGTTGAGTAATATTTGATCTAAATTCAATTTGATCTGAGAGGTAATATTTTACAAGTTGAGAGGTTTATAAACTTATCAAATGCAATGTGATGCATTATTAATATTCATGTATTATCATTTCTTTATCATTTCATTTTTTTAATTGAATGTTTCTAGAGTGAACTATATTAAAACCTGTATCCACCTCTATTAGTTTTAGGCATTCATTTTCATTGTTCATCATGAAAATTTATTCAATTTATATTCCATTTTTCTTCATATTACTGTATTTCATCAGATATTTTCAACATTCAAGACTGCTCTTGGATGGGTGACCGACACAAAAATAAGGCGAGGTGGAACCTACCCGTAAGGGTCTCCCCACCGATAAAAAGCCATACGTTAAAAAAATATATTTTTAATTTTCATCTTTTTTCAGGTATCAAGAAATTCAGAGACTAAAGGAGCAGAAACGCAGTTGAGTTCTGCACTCCAGCAATAGTGAGTATTTTGTTATTCATTTTGAGTATATGAATGAGTTGATTCAAGAGTAGTTTACTATATGTAATGTCCAAAAATACTTTTTGCCTCCTACCTACTTCCTCACTGCTTTTTAGTTTTTATCGTATTCTATCAACTTCAAGACACCATTCCTATTTAATGATCCCGAATGATTTAATGATTTTTCATAAGTTGGACGTATTCACTTCTAGAAACTCATTAATTCATACGCATACCTTATCACCAGTTTCTACAATTTCAAATAGAAATGTGCAGATATTTGCCGAATATATACTACCTATCTGCCATCACACTGCGTGATGTATTTTGAGATACAGTATAGAAAACATTTCGATGAAGTTAAATCAGTAATATTCATCTAGTTTATACTGAAATCATTGATATTCTCCACGAGTGAGGTGAAAGACCTCTAAAACAAACACAATAGATAGTTATAGTAAAAAAGGATACTTTCTGCAATAAATTCCGAAGGAAAATTTGAATATCAAAGACCGAAGGTCATACTTGTCCCGACATACAAAGTCTTAAGGTCATAATTGGAGTCTAGAGGAATAGAATATTTTCCACAAAAATTAGAATAACAAAGACTTAAGGTCATTGTTGGGTGGGATTTGTACGGAGAGCGTTGAATAGGGGAGATGCCGGAATGGTATTTCTGGAACCATCACTGTGGGGGGCTGCTGTATTGAGCGTTGGTTGCAGGGTGGGATACGCCCCGATCACGTGACTTGTGCTCAGTCACGTGACCTGCACTGGTCCCGGATCGATTCCCGCTGACTCCCCGCACTGCGGCTGGTGGCATGCTCTCTGCAACAGACAAATCCCCGGCCTCTTATTATTTAACGCCGGTCCCCATAGATTGCAGTAGTCGTACTTGATAGAACTCTGCTTGAGACCTCTGGGAGTCATATATTTTGTCAAGTGATGCTGGTCCCAATGGATAAAGTACTCATCAAAATTGAACCATGTAGGTAATCATTGTTCTTTGAAGCAATTAAATCGTGTAATCATTTTTAAAAATTAAATAATAGAGTAGAATTTTGTTGGGACGGCAGCTGAATCAAACAAGAGTAGAAGGGGTACCCACAACTCTGCTGTCATCCTAAAAACATTCTACTCTGCTGTCATTCTAAAAACATTCTACTCTGCTGTCATCCTAAAAACATTCTACTCTGCTGTCATTCTAAAAACATTCTTTTCTTCTGTCATCCTAAAAACATTCTACTTTGCTGTCATCCTAAAAATATTCTTTTCTTCTCTCATCCGAAAAACATTCTACTCTGCTGTAATCCTAAAAACAATCGACTCTGCTGTCATCCTAAAAACATTCTACTCTTCTTCTTCAATTCACAATAATAAATTGTTTTACAGATTTCTCCTGTGGTGTAATCATCTAAAGGTATCTTATTACTCCTTTCTTCTTATTCTTCTGTAACATGTAAATACGACTGTCACCAAACACTCTTATCGACTAAAATAGAAAAATTCTTCAATATTAGAAGATTATGCTTGTTTCAAGTAGAATCTTTGTGAGGTATTCACAAAAATTCTTGAAAAGAATTGAAGAAGAGGTATCCTCTTTGTGAATATTGAGGTATTCACAAAATTCTTGGAAATCCAAGTTGTCAATTCTCCCAATTTTCAAAATGAGTTGAATTTTTTGACCAGATAATAATAATCATCGAAAAAAATGTTGCAATACGATTAAAATGAAATCGAGTTCTGATCATCAGGTGAATAATAGTGGAAATGGTTCAATAATTTTCGAACGGAACTACAGAAAAAATTAATAATAGTTTCTAATAATAGAAACTCAATAATATTCACAAATAAAATTGAAATTCAATATGAAGTTTTCATAAAATCGAGTACATCCCATCACTTTCGCTTCATGTTATACCCATAGTATAGAAAGTTCTAGAAGTAATTTATACCATAGGCTGTAAATGACAATTGAATGAAGCCATCGGAGAGCTATTGTGCCGTGGGCGTCCTATACTTGCTCTCTATTCTCCCACCCTTGCAGTATATTCACAATAAATTAGATTTGAGAGGTACCACATGTGCGGATAAGCTTGATCTCATTTTATTGCCCATCCCAACACGCCATGAGCAATCCACTACTTAGAGGTGGATTCAAGTTGTACTGGGGATTCAAAGAACAGATGCCCAATTTTTCCAATGTAAGCCCCTACGCGAAATGAATCAAACTGATCATTTTTGTTCTTGGGTAATACTTAATAGTGTGTTGTAATGAGGTATAGTTTCTTGAGAATACTAGTTCAAATCATGAATGGTACTCTGGTAGAATTATCTGTAAATAGTAGAGTATAGAGTCTTGTTTTTTTTCCGACAAAAACGGTTCTATAGTGCGATTCACGTCAAGAAGTCAGCATTGCTTTGGTGGGAGTTTGCTATCCTTGTTCAGCACAAGGCAGTTGCTGATGTCTCTATCCTATTCGCACTGTGCATATTTGCCGCACTGTGCATTGTTGTCTCACACAGTCCCAACAAACACGTTTGGTGCAGTTTTCTCTTTCTCTCTCAATGAAACTTGGCATCAATGCTCCATATAATGAAAACCAGGCTTAAATATTGAGTGAATAGACACGGTTCTAGTGAATGATCACTTGTGACAACTTGTTTTATTCAAACTATAATCTGTAATTCAATCTTTTTAGCTCTTAGTTTTTAATCTGTAATAGTTTTTGAGTTTTCCACTTCATTTCCAACAATCATTCAATTCTATATTGCATTCTATATTTTTCGAATAAGAGAAAGTAATACTGTATTGAGTTATATTCAAATGTCGAATCAAACTGAGTAAACTTATCATGACAGACAAAACAACGCATATCTTAACAACGCATAACTTTGTAATCAGTGTGGTTACGAGGGTGCGCACAAAACATTGCACTGTTGCAAATTAGTTACAAAATTCGAATTCCCCTTTCCACCATCAAAATTACACTCATCACAACACATAAACCAGGCCGTCCTTGCAACAGAATTGCAATAATCCCATCAATTTCCATGCGCTATTCCAATTTCCCGGGTGCTTTTTATACGATGATTCGATTGGTTGACGCAGGGTGGGGAGTGAGTAGGGGGGAGGAGGCATTGTGTTAGTTCAGCTTACGCGTTGGCCAGATCGTAAACTGCTGACTGTGTATATGTATTTTGGTTTATTGGCGAGGTTTACGTCCTATGATAAAGGGTTGAGATGGAGGACTTAGGGAGGGGTTTGGAGGCGTAGGAAGCTGTCAGCAGAAATTATAACCACTGGAGGGAGGAGGAGAAGGAGGAGAAGGAGGAGATGAGGAGGAGAAGGAGGAGAGGAGGAGAAGGAGGAGAAGGAGGAGAAGGAGAAGGAGAGAAGGAGGAGAAGGAGGAGAAGGAGGAGAAGGAAGGAGAAGGAGGAGGAGGAGGGGAAGGACGAGAAGGAGGGGAGGAGAAGGAGGAGAAGGAGAGAAGGAGGAGAAGGGAGGAGAAGGAGGATGAAGGAGGAGAAGGAAGGAGAAGGAGGAGAAGGAGGAGAAGGAGGAGAAGGTAGGAGAAGGAGAAGAAGAAGGAGAAGGAGGAGAAGGAGGAGAAGGAGGAGAAGGAGGAGAAGGAGGAGAGAAGGAGAAGGAGGAGAAGGATGAGAAGGAAGGAGGAGAAGGAGGAGAAGGAGGAGAAGGAGGAGAAGGAGGAGAAGGAGGAGAAGGAGGAGAAGGAGGGAGAAGGAGGAGAAGGAGGAGAAGGAGGAGAAGGGAGGAGAAGGAGGAGAAGGAGGAGAAGGAGAAAAAGAAGGATGAGGAGTAAGAATTTCGTTTTGGTGTTGAGGAGTTTCCAATGCTTCCAAGCTTCCAATGTAATACCCACCAAAAGTAAACCTCTTAAAGTCATAACGAAATTGCAACACAAAATTAGTGAAAAATTACTAAAATTCAAACATTATCAATTCACACTTAATTAACAAGGCCAGAGAATGAATAATAAAGCAAACAAATATCTATTTCAGTTTCAGTCTCAATGTTCAAGCTACAAGCCGAACTCGTATCGTGTGATATACAAAATATTTCTGCCAGATTGTTGATTATAGTAATTGTAAAAATATGATAATCACTATTCTATAAACTATCCTGATTATCAACTTTAAAAATTATTCGAAGATATGAGAGACGGAGGAAAAGGGAGAGAGATCAAATCTGATTATTCTATTTCAAGTACTCGTGGATAAGAAAGATACAAGTTTAGATTCTATATCACACAAGTTATAAGTATAGGAAAGTAATATTATCCTATTATTCTATTAATTTCATAAATTATAAACACAATTATTTTCCAACTTGGAAGAGAGGGAAAGAGAGAGAGATAGTATGAGAGAGGGGGAGAGATGGATATTTTGAGTAGGAGAGAGAGACAGAAACATTGTGTTGTGACAGACTGCCATTTCCCCTACACCTGGATCCTGTATGGTCCAATTAGGCAGGGGCTCAATTAACGATTACAATCCAGGGTGAGTTTACGGCCCCCTCCCCCCCCCTGTCACCCACCAGAGTGGAGCCCGCTATGGACCGTTATACGACTCCTAATCAAACTGGCAACCCCTTCCTCAGTCTCATACCGGAATTGACCACAAGGTACTCACTCCTATGAGAGAGATCCCATCACTGCCAATGAGCTACACAACAGCACCTACAAACAAACACAATATCACTCTCTCTCTCTCCATCCCCCACCCTCTCTCTCTCACTCTCTCTTTCTTTATCATCCCTACTGTCTCTTTCTCTCTCTCGTGCACTGCGTAAGGGCGCAAACGCACTCAATATCACTCCCTAATCATGGATTGATGACATCGGGCCCCGGATGGGATGACCGTAATAAAACACAGCACCGCAACATTGGCTCCCGCTTGCTACTCTTGATCTCCACAATGTTGTTGCCTGAACATTATAGCATACAGAAGCTTGTTTGCATAGAATTGAAGTTTGGGGAACAATGCATGAATTGTTACTGGAGTATTTCGCTTGTTTGTGTAGACGTCTAGTTCGGGAACCATGATTGTCTATGTTAATAGTGAAATATTTTTATACGGGATGGGCAAGGAGTACTTTGTAAGAATATCATAGTAGAAAGATATGCGTTTTGAAGTCAGTTTCGTAGAAGTTCTTCATCTAACACAGTAAGAAAGTGACACATACATACACATACCCTAAATAATTCATCACATAGTTTGCAGTGTCTAGTGTACTTTATAGTATACTGAAAGCTGAGTACTAAAGCTACGTATTTATACGATTTATATGTCTGCCTCCTCCTGTATTACAGTACTATTAGAATTACATGAGTATGTAATGAGTAGTAGGAGTAGGTAACTCATTCAATTTAGAAAAATAGGTATTCTTGAGCCTTTCATTGAAAGAGATGAGAACTGCTGAACTTCAGTTCAATGCACATTTATTTTTTCCCTTGAAAAATTAATGCTCATGCTCATTTATTTCTTCAGGGGAGAAGTAAATAAGCAGTACGAAGGTGTTGGTGATAGGAAGGATGATGGTATTGAAATAGAGTTATGAATAAGGATGACGATTGATGAATATCTACAGAAAATGACACAGAGCGATGGAAAATTACCAATGGAAAATTACAGAGTCATGGAAAAATGCTCATGGAAAATTACCCAGAGCCAAGAAAACAAATAACAACGGAAAACTACAGGGCCACGGAAGAATACTGACGAAAAAAATACAAAAATTTCACAGAGCCAAGGAAAAAACAACAATGGAAAATTACAGGGACATGGAAAATTACTGATGGAAAGTTACTCAAAGCTTTAGAAAAAATAGCAATGGAAAATTACTGAAGTACGGAAAAATACACAGGGTCAATTAAAAAATCAATTGAATATTGGAAATCAAAAATCTTAAAAATGGTTTAAATAAGAGAAAATAGAAACAAGATGACATCAACTGTCTAACATACTGTGGTGGATAATGAAAAAAATAAGGACTTATTGTATTTATTTAACGTTCGCCCTACTTTCCTACCAAAATGACTATTTGACTGGAATATTCCTAGTCCTCCTCTTTTTTCACTATATCGAATGAAATATATTGTCTTGTATAGATATTGAATGCATGTTATTTCTGTGAAAACTTGCATTGGTATATTCTCAATTGAAAATAAAATTTTATTCCCATATGTTTGTCGATTGTTTATGATTCTTGTAAAAAATTGAATCAGGATAATTCCCATTTTTGAAAAATCTCTTTTAGAAAACGAGATAATCCCACACTCGCTTTCTTATCGTAGTCAATCACATAAACACCCCAATCTAGTTGTCAACTGCAACAATATTTTGATAAGAATCGTTCCACATGTAGGCTAGGCATGGGACACACGTGCATCCCAGAATAAATTTCCGTAGAAGACGCTCCTTATTCAGGAAGTTCCTCGTGCGAAGCCTGTGGAAAAGATGAGACCCTGAATGCTGATAAGAATTTGTTAGGTCATAAATTGGGTGCGTGACATTCGTGTATGCCATGGCCTCTTCAACCCCCCAACAAACTCATAACTATCCCCTAAATCATCGTAAAGAAAGTTGTCTTAAACCCGCTTCCCTGTTCCCCTTCTATTGTTCTCTTCAATCCCTTTTCTCATCTTATTTATCCTTTTTTCCAACCTCATCCTCGCTTTCCTCTATCCTGTAAGTGCAAAGAACATAAATATCCACCCCTTGAGAAAACGCAGAGATGAGAAGACTCGAACCCCGCTATCTCAAGTACGAGCGTCACCTAAAACTTTTTTCTCCTTCTCTTCATTTTTTCCTTCACCCTCAATCTTCCATCATCGAACAAATTCCCAGTCATACTTTTCCCGTAACTGTCACCCTTTGGAACAATCCCTTCCGACAACAAATAAGTTACAATTTTTATTGGAGTTTTGCGCTTTGGGGTGAGAAATGAGATAACTTTTGGCCTCTTCGTGTTCAAATTAGCTGTCACGTCTCCCAACAAGCACGAAGTATGTTTTACGGAACCTGACTTTGAGCGGTTGAGCCCACACCTTGGGTAACTCGGAGTGTAACTCTAATTCTATAAAATTACTTCAATAGCTCACTATAATATCTAAATCGTGATTACTGCACTATAATAACATTGCTATACAATGATTAACACGTGAGTATCCAATATTCACGTGAAATAGCCTACGAGATAGATGATATCCATTATGGAATATAATTTGTACAGGATATACTCATCCCTCGAATATTCCACATAAACAGGAACAGACTAGAGTTTTATGAATATGGAATAAGATGAGAATTTTTTATATTTATAGCCTTCATATTGAGTTTCGTCTGTGAATTTCAGAACTGACTTATCTGGAAACCTTGAACTGTTATAGTCCAGGCAACACCATCCTCCACTTAAATAGACGAACAAATTTATTTAAAACTCGTAAAACACAATTACATAAAATGTTCAAAATACAATCTTTGCCATGTCAAAAGCTACACCGATATATTAGTGAATTTATTACTCGATAAATTACACATACGCCTCCAATAATGTTACCTTCTTTATGTGTTGTTGTCATATTTTTCAAGGGTTAACAGCGGGGAGGCACTGATACTCCTTGATAACGTCCAAGTAAGCCTTCTCTTCCATAATAAAGATGGCGGATTTGATTCAATGCCGCAGAGAGTGGTAGTGTCAGGAATCTCTTGCCTTGGAGGGGAAGATCATCCTGGAAGTAAAATGATTGTATGAATGAATGTGAAAAATAAAATCTTCTATTCAACACTATTCCTCATTTAATAAATCTTTATCATACTATGCGCATTCTTGTTGGTTTATGGAATGATTATATTGAACGATAATTTGTTGTAAAAGAAAGATTGTTATTTGCGGTTTAAAAACAGCCTTCATTATATTCGAACTACATTATATTTTGTAAATGAAGTGTATTTTGAAGTTCAGTAAGAGAATTTATTTCAATAGTTGTTTTGCTTGAAAGTAATTGAAAAGTCTATCTCATGGGAATCAGTAAGTCCATTGATGAGAAGGAAATACTTTATTAATTGTTATCACATGCACAGTTTAACATAGTTTTCATGCATTGTTTAACAAGCACAGTAATTAGGTCGTAAACAAAAAATAAAATTTAATTCGGTTACAGTTATAAAGTCATGAAATATTCCGTTTGAGTTGTGAGCCATTAATTATTATCCTTGATGAGATAATGATAGCGTTGAAGCGATTAGTCCCAGTGGCAGAGGCGAGTCTAATCGGTGAGATTAGATAAGAGACAGCGCCTACAACTCCCGTTGTAACGGTTACCGGTTCCTCTGAATACAAAAATTTATGAGCTTAAAAATCGCTTCCCGATGGTTTGGAACTCACCTAAAACTGTAGGTCCATTAATCTCTCATCATCATCCTTTCCTTTACCCATGCACAAGCAAGCGAGCTTATGTGGGCATCATCCCCAAAAAAAAGTCTGCCATAAAATGAAATATGAATGGCTACATTTCATAAAGTTTTGAGAAAATAAAACTGTTTTCCCGTTCCCTTTAGGCCAATATTCTTTTAATTCAAAGAATTAGTTATCAATTAGTTATCAATGATAGAATTTTCCAATTTTTCATCTATTGCGACGTGTAGATCATAGTCGTCAAAAAATTCTGGTGTTCGTATTTGAGTGAGAGGATGGTTCAAAATGAAGATTTTGAACATTCAAGACCTACAATAAAGGAATATGAAGAGGCATATTTCTCACAGCCATGCAAGGTTATTAGATATATCTCTCTAATAACCTTGACAGCCATGAATCAAATCAATTGCTCAATAAATTACGAGAATGTCTCAGTAATGTACTTCTTAATGTCACGCATAAAAAGAGAATGCATTCTTATCCGAATGAAAGGATAGTTCAAAATGTAGATTTTGAAAATCGATTGCTCAGTGATGTAGAAAAAGTCTATGCAATCTCAATTGTATGAGAGTATAGTTCAAGTATTTCGGAAATTCAAAACATACAATAAAGAAAATGTAGAGGAAATATTGTAATATTTCTCACAACCATAAATCAGAACCCTCCTGTCAAGATTCTGTCATAACTTCAAGACACAGCAGGGTGGACGCTTGAGTCTGTCACCCGCATATTTTGTAAGCCACCAGAAACTTATACACAGAAAAATATTATACAGTTAATAAGAAACAGGAGGGGAATCATCTGGCGCAGACATGGATGATTCCTAGGATCTCTGGAACATGGCGAACGACCTCTAATGAGCCTTGATGACATGTTTATAGCCACCTTCCTGGTTCCATTATTGGGAGCCATCTTCTTTTCGTTGGTTCGCACCCTGAGTTAGGGGATGTAGCATCCCTCTAGAAAAATATACACCGGCTTCATTTTTCAACTTCATCGTCTTGGATCCCGCCCTCACAAGGGCTCAATTATTCTTACTCCCTGACATGTGAAGCCGACATCTCTTATCTCGTTCTCTCTTCACTATCCCTGTTCTATCACTCTCTATCTACTTATCTCTTCTCCTCATCAATTCTCCTTCTCTCTTTATCTCTCCAGTTATCTCTTTCCTTGCCAATCTCTTTCTCTCTTTGTCACCCCAGTTATCTCTTCCATTTATAGATCTCTCTTCCACTCTATCTCTCTTTCTTTGTATCTCTATTTAGTTCATCCTTCTATCGATCTCTGTCTTTTTTCATTCGTCTTCTTCTCGAGTGGATACCATCTCATTCCCACCATACACAAACACTCAATCATTTTCACCCTCCGCACATGTATCACTGTTCTCCCCAACATAATTCACATCTTCTTCTTCTCGTTCTATTCTTCCTTATTTTTCAAAACTCTGTCTCATTCCGCCAATCTCTTGTTTCTCTTGTTCTCCTTCATCCTTTCTTTTCTCCTCTTCCTCCTTCTCCTCCTACTCCTCTTCCTCCTCGTCCTCCTCCACCTCCTCCTCCTCCCCCTCTCCCTTATCCTCCTTCTCCTCCTACTCCTCTTCCTCCTACTCCACCCTCCTCCTCCTCTTACTCCTACTGGGGGCAGTGGTTGCTGCAAAACGTTCCACTGGTTGTCCGTTTTTGTCCACTATGAACTTTGAATTAATTCCATTTCATTTTATCTCCAAATGATCGATCCAGATTGTTTGTAGCCTACTTCAAATATTTTTACGATGGATGACCATTCTACCCATTAACCTCGATTTCGTCGAACGTGTCAAAATTGGGTTTTTCTTTTTGGAAATTATGAATTATATCAATGAATCGAGTCTATAATCTTTCTTGGGCATAAAATTATACCACAGTAGTATACTGTAAAGAAGATATTCTACAGTATACAAAAAATATTGCAGCAGGTGCGGTTTATGGAGCGGTTATTGAAAGATAACTCACAAGCATCTATTCCTAACAAACTGAAGTCAACTTGAACTCTGTGATATACAATATCAAAACAGCCCATCCTTTTCGAACGCCAGATGATCAGCGCCAGCTTTGTACTCGAATAAGAGAGACAGAGAAAGAATGTTGAAGAAGCGATGTGCAGAAGAGAGAAGGTTGAGAGTTGAGGGGATCAATAAAGACAAGTGTAGTCCTATATGTTTGTGTATGATAAGGGAAGAAACAGCAGACCGCCAATAAATGAGACGCTGGTGTCTTAGAAGCCATTTATGAGGCCGTAACTCATGGGTTCACTAAACATCGTTAATAAGACTTGTATCATTGACATGATGAGATATAAATGTTTTCGTCTGTTTTAGCTTTCAGTCATGTTAGTAGGACTAATATGCTGAGAGTGACTTGATTATTACAATTTTGTGGTAGGGATTTTCAGTCAGTAGAAGGAAATGGGATATTCAATTGCTTTTAAATGATAATAATTAATTGAACGAATTTCCTAATTAATAATACTATACCGAGTGGCGCAGAAAAAACGCATGTTTTCAAAGTGTTATAAGAAAGTTAATTTCACTGCGAATCTCATTTCCTTTTAGCTATTATTCTGTTGTCAATATTCGCAGTAGCGGAATTCTTCAGAATATTATGAGCATTATTATTTAGGAATTTCGTTAAATCAATTATTACTTGTCAAGTAGATTGTTAATTACTAAGAAATGAATCATCACAGCTTATGATGGATAATTGGGTTTTTATCCAAGTGAAATTTACTACAAAAGATAGACTCAAACTAACCAGTTACATTAGTAGTTCTGTTACATTAGTAGTTTTTGATGATTTCATTAGTTTAAAATTCAAAATATAAAAACATATTTTGCCAAAAGATTTATATGTGTCTTGTGCAAGTAGTTTCCTGAGTGTTTAATCCCGATCAAGCACTGTGAACATCAGATAAACTATAAGTTTCGAATTCAAAATGTGAAAATTTATCCTGCCATTTCTCCGTGAAAGATTGTTTCCTATAATCACTCCTGCTCAGATTAACATCCATCTATATGGTTTGCTATTTTCAGGTAATATCAAATCGAGAAAGAAATCATACTTGAATTACTGTGCCAGAATGAGAGAAAGTGTATACTTTGATTCATTGGTTTTTTTTAATATTATGTAGAATCATGCTACATGTTGTCAGTTTGGCTTGAGCTATCATGCTATCTTGAGCACTATCTTGTCAATGCATGAGAAAGAGCAGAACCAAGCTTGGAAGACATTTTCCACATACATTATATAACAAACCATTTCATCACCATTGATAGAATCAACCGAGATGACAGCTTACAAGACGGGGAGAAGATGAACAAAAAGGAAATTATTGGTCCGGAAGAACGATATCGTGAAAGGGAACAGAATTGGGATGAATAAAAGAAGGGGCATGGCCTTCAGAGGCACCCCTTATTTTCTTCTCCTTTCTTTTGTGATCTTTCTTTCAAAAGATATCCACCCTTCTTCAATAGAACAACCCTTCAATGAGGGGGCGAAGATTGTCTAGAGAAAAAATAAAACTTCCGAACGGAGACATTGGCTGCAATCATAAGAACGGAAAACATTAAAATTCTTATTTGCTTTCCAATGTTTTCGAAAGATTAACTCTGGAAGATAGATAATAATTCATCTTTCCGATTTATCCGATTCAGTGATCGGAAGAATCAAGGAAATGTAGTTGAGTGACTCCAGTGAAGTTAAGTGAAGAATGAGAAATGAAGTAAATCAGAAGAAGAAAAGCGAGTTGGCAAATATTATTGAAAGTATTTCTATTCATCTATAGTAATTGGACGAAACCCATTAGATGTTTAAAATTACATTGTATACATTACTAATAAACTAAAAATTAACGAATGAATACCGGTAACGTAGAAACATGTTAACTACATGATTTACATCACTTTGGTCTTGAAATCATGAGGTTGTCATTATTGAACAAAGAGCAGGTCTTATTTCTTCATGGGAATGAATTTTTCAAATTCCATTTCAGGTTTTTATCAGGGTACCAATAAAAGCTTTCTCCTTTCTGTGTTGCAATTGAAATTTGATACGTTATCTTCAATCTCCTTGTCTTGGAACTTTTTCATTATAATTGAGTGAGTTATTCAAGTCAAAATCCTTACATGAGCTGAATGAAACTAAAGAATTGATGAGAACTGCTTCATAAGTAGAATACTCAAGGTTTTTGTCTTTCCATTTTTTCCGTCTCTCCATTGAAGGCGGAATCTTTTCTAATTGAAACTCATCACATGAGTTGAACTAGAAAAAAGCTGATGAGACCTACTTTATAAGTACGATTCTCAAATGTATAGTCTTTCAATTCAAGACGGAATCTTTTCTAATTAGAACTAAGGTCTAATTCTAGTCTCCAGTTAGACTAGATCGTTGATGCTGTCGTATAATATTCAAATTTATGGTCTTTGTAACCCGATCCCCAGTCATTGTATCAAGTTCCATGCTGCACAGAAACTTCACAGATAAAACCTTGAACAAAGAGGAAAGCAATTGAGAACAGAGTCGGGGGCTGCACGTAATTTATCTGAAGACAAGCAGAAAAAACAAAGAAACCGTCTCGCAGGGGTGCCATTCCATTCCGGGGGATGAACTAATGGTATCCCTGAAAAGCACAAGGGGGTTGTAACGAGGGTAGACGAACGCCATGAACGAAGACCAAATACCCACCCCTTGAAAAGTTCCAGGTCGTTTCAGCCCCTCTATCTCATATTTTAAATGTTAACAAGCAACCCCTGTTAGTTGTTTGTCACGAACAGAGATCTTGAGATGCCATACTTGTTATCCCTTCAACAAACAACGTCACGAAATAGAGCGGGTTACGTTGATCTGTTTGGGTTTTGAAATATCTTTGAAAAATGTTCTATGGTTTTTTCGACTTCCACATGGTTTATTTCTTTTCACACCGTTGATATATTTTGGTTGATTTGTTTTGGTTTCATAATATCTTTAAAAAATATTTTATCGACTTCCACATGGATTATTTCTTTTGACTGGATGTCGCCATTGATATATTTTGGTTTCCGGCGATGCTAAACAAACATAGCCCGATGCTTTATGATTTTATTGACTTCCACTTGTATGAACTCGCTCTATTTCTGTCAATAATCGGGTCTTTGAATCTTCACCTATGAAGCCCTGAGAGTCATCTTCTGTTTATATTCTTTACTCAACGAATAACAACACTTTTATATATTTTGTTTGATTTTCAGCATGTTGGGGCTCCAATAACAACACTTTTATTTCTTTATACTTTCTCGCTAGCCTTTCACAAGAATTGAAGTGTGAAAAAGGATTGCAATCAATTTTGCTATAAGGTTTTTAAGATCCTGCAAAATTACTGAATATTTCCCATTGGTTCAAAACTCGTCCGCTTCTTAACTCAAGATATAACTTGGAGGGCGAGGTGAATACATGCTCCAGCTAGGACATTTTTAAATAACTATTAACATTTACACGTATACAATTTATAGGTGCATTCAGTAATTGCCTTAGTACATACTTCAAGCTATGTAAGAGCACAAAATGAGAATAAAACGTTTCAGTAGCTCTTTCAAGTTTCATTCAGGCGTATAATCACAGTTCGAGGATAATATTAGACTGTACTGTTTCGTGACTAGAATTACGCTCCATGACACTTCCAATAGAAATAATTATTTCTCTCTAGGAAAACATAATCATTCTTGCCAGATTAAATGTTGATTAAACTGTTAAACTGGAACGGAAAGCACGAGATTCTTATTAATATCGTAAAAACCAGGAGTGAATTAAGGAACCGTTACTCAGAAGGAAACGTAATGATACAGTACAGCTGTATTCCTCATAGATAGTTGAGCATCCCAAACGTAAAATCAATACAGAGCCGTGGCGAAGCGTGGTGTACTTATTTGGTCATATAAGTATACCACGCTTCGCCACTAATACAGAGGACTTTTGAATTAGTTTCCGGTGAATCTCTCGATATTATTGAGGTAACCTGGAATGTCGTATGTGAATTAATTTAGGCGTAAATTTTGTATGGATCGGAACATCTATCATAGGTTGGAAAAGATCGAATAAATCACAGCAATGTTGAAATTGATTGAATTCATTGCTGGATGTGATAAAGATGAAGGAACAGTGTAGATTATGGAAGATGAAGAGAAAGATATTACAAATAAAACATTACAGCTCCATGGTTTCATGGCTTGACCCGCCAGGCCGCCACATCCTCAGCTTTACTGATGACTACTGACAAAAAACAAATTTCTTAACAGTGTAAATTTCAGCAGTGTCAAAAATAGATGATTTTTACGAGCTTTTCATCTTGAAACAGTCATGTTTCGAATTACAAAAGAATAGAATGGAATAGATCACAGCAATGTTGAATTTGAACAGACTACTTCCTGAATGTGATTAAGATAAGAAAATCGTATAGACTCCAGCCTCGGCATAAAAATAGATTTGTAAGACGGCCTGGAATAAAAAGCAAGCCTCTTGAACGGTCCAGCGATGGCTGAGAAAGATATTTAATTATTTATCTGGTATTTCCAGCGACGTCGGCTCCAAACACGTATTTCATTTTCGAACTTTTATTGCTAGATATCAAGGAGACGTGGTCCGCCATACTAAGATAAAGGAAAAGCAGTTTTTCTTTTCGATCGTAAAACGCTGTCATTTTCTTTTGTACGAACCAACAGCTAGAAGCAGCAAATACAAGCGGATGAGAGAGATAAGCCCACTTTCTACTTTTCTACTTTCTTCTGTTTCTTCTTTCCGATAAATTCATTTTGTCGGATCAAGCTAGCACGATGAGTTATCCAGTTATAATACTGTTCCTTGGAAAGAGAGGAAGTTAAGAAGATTATTATCGATAACTTTTTGGAATCTCAATGAAATCATCAAATAGTTATCTTATAGGTCTATTCAAACTTATTCTGTTCCCAAAATTCTGATGCAGTTATTGACAATGTAAGGTTAATAATAGTCAAGCCAAGAAACAATGAGACCATGTATTTATTCTATTTCTACATGTTGTCATATAAATTAATCATTCAGGTACTACTAAACTTGAAGTACCTGATAAGTAGTAATGTATTAAGCAATACATTTACAATAATACAAATATTAATTGAGATATTTTGGATTGATATTAAGAGTCCATTATTCTGAAATGATTTAAATATTTGGCTGTCATGATGTTTGATTGAATGCTTTTATTAAGGGCAGAATTAAGGGAGTTCTTAAAAGGACTCCAGATTTTAAGTAAGTCAGACGTATCGTATCAACTGAAAAGATAAGGAATACCCAAGATTTGATGTGATGAAAAATGTTCTTTGCAATCTACAGAATACAACCAAATTTAGTGTGAATTCTATTCCTACACAAGTTGGGAAATGGAATGTCTCGATTTTTTTACAGGAAACATTCGTTAGCCTATAGATCGTAACTGATATTAATTGAAAGCAATTCCTAAACTTAACTTTATCAGTTTTTTGAGCCCTTAAATTTTCCATTTTTTATGTTTCATCATCGAAGAAAAGATCTCTCTATCCTCATTTTGTTTTCGGTTTCATGTTTTCTTTAACTTTGCTCTAATTGAGCTATTACAATGATGGGCTTTAAGTTCATTGCGATTTCGCATTCCCATTTTATGAACCCGGTATTAACGGCACGGAAATGTTATGAGAATGTCCGTCTGAGTTTGCTATGCTATGGCTAACATCGAATCGAGCAATAAAGTTATCGCTTAGTGAAATAATGTCGACCAATTTAAGAAGATGAAGCATTGTAATATGCAGCTATAAACGCAGTAGCGATTCAGTGTAAACACACTGTTTACTGCTTGTACTAACTTACTCTTCGATGGATTTAACTCACTGATTTTTTGTTTTGAAGGAAATGTATCATCATTTCGAGCTATGAATTTCCATCTGCAAAGTGCAATTATTGACATTGCGATGAGATTTTATTTTTTGCGGTTTGATTGGTGAATGATTTTTGTTTGATTTTGGCGAGATAAAATGAGAGCTCTTTTCTCATGTTATTCCAATGTCAACATAATGCTGTTAATCCTATGTAGTTGAAATATAGAAATAGATTATTCCTTAGTTTACACAGAAAAAGATCAGGCCTTAATAAACGATAGAACTAATAGCAAGTTGCTCCTTCGCATTAGACTGTTGCCTGGAATATGAGCCTTATCTTTTTTTGCCATCATAAAATGAGGTGAGCTACCAAGATTACTAGGCAACTAGATAATTAGTTGTCTAGTAATCTTGGTGAACTACAGCTGCCGAATATCTGGGAGGTTCCTAATGAGGGCAGATGGATTATATCAGATGAAGTACCTTTGTTTGTCGTGCCAATACAGCATCAGAAGATAAGAGGAGCAGAACGGGGAAGAAGAAGGCAGAGAGAAAAAGAAAAATGTAAGAAGGAAGGTGAAGAGGAAAAAAGAGCTGGTGGAAGAAAATGAACTCTCAATTACTTGTATGATAATTTTAAGAGAAATTCTGCTTTAAAAATAACATTTTCAAACGAGGTTTCAAAGTTGGATAAAGAATGTCGATATTGGAAACCACAAGAAAGAACTGGGAAGATTAGAAGCAATTAGCATGAGAAAGAAATGTTGTGTGAGAGGAACGTTTTTGAAGAAAGAATTCATTGGATGTGCTGCTTAGAATGGACCACACAGCACGAATCCGGTGAACCAAGAGGATGGAATATTATCGAAAATGCTGAAGTATTTTTTGATTAGTTCAGGTTTCAAAGCGGCTTTTTCCAATGGAAGAGGAATTTGTTTGCTAGTGGAACGTTATATGAATCAAGTCTATAGTCTATAATAAGTCTATTAGTTTCATATCAAGCAAGCTCTAACAATTTACAGTAATCTTTGCTGCTGGTACATAGTGAACTAAGTTTGTAAGTCTATAAAGCGACTCATACACTCACAAGCATTGCATGTCGTGCCGTTCTTCATATTGGATTTCATATCTATATAGAATGACACGTTGTGTTATGTAGATATAAAAGTCAATACAAAATGTCGCATCACGTACAATGCTTGTAAGTGTATAATTCTCTTAAGTTTCTTATCAGGTAACCCCAACCCATTTACAGGAATCTTTGTTGATGGCAAGTTCTGAACCATAATAATCTATAAGTCTATAGTATAGTTTAATATTAAGCAAGCTACAACAATTTGTAAAATATTCTCTAGTTGTCACCAGAGAAATGAATGAAGAAATGAAAAACTTAAATTGAGACAATCGGAATGTTAACCTATTAACTAACCTATGGAATTTCACAATACGTGAGATGAGTTGAAAAATATCTCGATATCTCATCACCCTCACATTACCCACGCACAAGCCTAGATCTCATGTAGGCAACACTCTCACAATCAAAAAGCAAACCTAATTCCGGAAGAATATTGCAAGATTCTGTACCATTATAAAAAGAAAGAGGAATAAACAAGATAGAGATGAAAATATATCGATACCTCATCATCCTCATATCACCCACGCACATGCTCATATGGGCATCTACCTCAGAAAAAACCAAAATTGATTCCGGAAGAATACTGCAGGATTCTATATATATGAGCAAGATAGATAGAGGAATGAACAAGATGGAGTCAGAAATATTTTTCTATTCCTTATAAATTCTGTAAGATTAAACAAGATAGATAGAGGAATAAACAAAATTGAGTCAGAAATAGTTTCCTATTCCGGATGAATACTATAAGACAGTACTATATACTACTATATATATACTATAGACTGTATCAATACTATATATTGTAAGACTATAATTATATTAACAGGATAGGTTTGGAAATATCTTGAAATTCCTGAAGAATATTGCAAGATGTACGGGTATAATAAACAAGATGAAGTTGGAAATACTTTAGAATTCCGGAAGAATACTTCAAGACTATAATAATTATATAAGCATAATATAATAGGGAAATGAACAAGATTGAGTTGGAAATACTTTGATCCAGGAAGAATACTGCAAGATTATACGTATATATGAACAAGATAGTTATTTACAAACTTGAATCAAGGTATTTTGAAATTGTTTCAAGAGCCACTCTTGTTTAATTGCTTCAATGTACTGTTCCAAGAACATTCATGATAATTAATTGAACGAAAATCCTGATTAATGCCATATAATATTTTGTATATTTGCGATATCTCATTTCCTCCCATCAAGAACATTCCTCTAGTATGAATCACAACTTCCTCTAATAGCATTCATCAGAGGGAGATTCTGAGAAGAAATTGAAAATTTCTACAGATCACGATGTGTAACATAATTTCTTGTGAACAATGTTGATGAAATAACGGTATCGGCTACATCATTGCATACATTTGTCGAACATCTCGCGGCCGGTAAATGGCTCGTTAAATGAGACTGGCTTCCATTCCACCTGTGATCCATTAAAGGCACAAACTTGGCAATTGCCTTTATCGTTCACTAAATCCGTTTTATGGCGGGTGAAACGAGCATTAGTCTTTGGCTCCTTTCAACAGCGTTCAGCTTCTGCCGGCTTAACGACGGACTCTCACTCACAAACAGATGAATCGTGATGGCAACTAGGCTATTCTACGATGCTTATTTGCTGTTTTGTAAATAATTATCATGCATTTCCACAACACTCGATTGGGGGTGAGACCCAAATTTAATTATGCAAAAAAACATGAAATATAGTGACTCTAAGGCAGCGAATCCTACTGTAGCAAATATAGACGATAAAGGTGGGTCACGTTTCGTTACTACGACATAGTGCCGCAGCGGGCTGAACCAGCATTGCCAGATGCAATTGATGAAAAATCCCAACAATTTATGTGAATTTTCACTTAACGAGACTAATCTTGTCTTGTCGTGTCTTGACTAACCGGTCGTGTATGCCTAGCCTTATACAGCAAATCCTATGTAGCAAATATACGAGTAGGCTATACTGAATCGTTCTGCTAAGTTACCTCGGGCATGTACATTTGTTCAAGAAAAATTGGACTGACAATGACCTTATTACAGTTCAATCAAAGATATCCAAATCCCCCATATAAACTTCATTCATTCATATTTGGTTAGTCTATGGTTTAACCTGATTACTGTGTGACCTTATCAAGTTAAAAGTGTATGAATTTCATCCAATACAATGAAGGCATGTTGATATGGTTGTTGTGTAGTGGATACATTCTTATATAATTTTCAAAAAATTATTATGAATTGTAATGAAAATAACTTCTTTTAAATTCAGGTGCCTTGGCAATCATTCCGCTATTATTATTATTACAGTATTGTTATTATTATCATCACAGGACTGACGGCTCGTGAGGTGAAGTGCCCGTATCTTATACTGTACAAACACTTCACCTATTTCACAGGTCGACGGTTCAAAGCGTATCTAATTCTAAATTCCGCCGGTAGGTGGCAGCAGTTACTGGGTGATGTTATTATTCTTGTTTAAAATGGTTTCCAATAGACACGCCTCTTTGCTCCGCCTACTCTCTCTTCTGATTGGTCGATAGCTAAAAGCGTATCCAATTCTAAATTCCGCCGGTAGGTGGCAGCAGTTACTGGGTGATGTTATGATTCTTGTTTAAAATGGTTTCCAATAGACACGCCTCTTTGCTCCGCCTACTCTCTCTTCTGATTGGTCGATAGTTGAAAGCGTATCTAATTCTAAATTCCGCCGGTAGGTGGCAGCAGTTACTGGGTGATGTTATTATTCTTATTAGGAAGATATAAACTTCCCTCCGATAACAAACTCATAGTAACAATTGATGAACACCATAGAATATTAACTCCACTTACAGAAATGTTCGGTTCTTCTTATTTTAAAATTAAATCCATCTTTCTTAGTTTACACAGTGAGCTACCATTTTTTTATTTAGAAGATTAATCAGTGGATCTCTCTTCTGCTTAACATCACTACAGTGACTCTATGAAGTCACTCTTGTAGAGTGTCTACAGAGTCAGTAACATCACCAGCTTGGGAGATCATCACTTTTGAGAAAACAGTGTTTGAAGGATATGGTATGGAGGAAGAGTTGAATAAAAGAGCTTGGGATCAGTGTCTCCTCAACAATTCAAAGGATATGTAATGAAGAATAACAAGAAGTAAATAAGTAAAAGAATAAAAAGAACTGGGGAAAAAAGAGGAATAAAAGGGAATGAAGGAAAAAGATGAGGGATAAGCAGAGGGATCAATAGTGACCAGTCTGTATGGCATAGACCGTCCATCCGTCTCCTTGCTGCAAGGAAAGAAAGAATAAAACTGTTTAGGTCCATAATTGCATTTTGCCGGTCTCCTTATTTTTACGATATCGCCGCAGTTTTTACTGTCCGTCCGGAATGCAACCGTATAAAACCCCGATTCATTTCTGTTTCTTATTTCTTTGGCATCTCATGCGCAACCAGACGTGCTTAAAATGGACTTAGATATCAAGCCCGCGCCGGCTCTAATATGGCTGCTCAACTTCTAAGCCAGAGGGATTCGATTTCTCTCTTAGATTTCAGCTTGTATCTCTAGAATTCATCTTTTTTCCATTTTCTGGCTGCTCATCTCACTGGATCCAATCTCCTCTTGGGAGCACATGTTCCAATCACTTTTTCCAGTTAATTGTTTCAATCACAAGAAGCTAAAACTTGTACTCATGTAGCAATCTGAACTTCATCGTAATTCAATTATCCATACGCAATTTTCAATTTATCTTTTGATTATTTACCTTTTTCATACTAACATCCTATTTACAGTGGTATATCTGAACTTAATGCTCTTCAAAGTCGTTACTTCGAAACTCCTTCAAGTAAGGAACGTAAGATCCTTTTAAGTATTTTGCTTTTATGCTTGTATTATCGACGTCTCAATCCGAGGAGTGAGTCAATTTATCCAATTTCAACACGATATTAATTCATGTTCTGCCCCACTTTATATAAGATCATGTAGAATTATATTGATGATGTATAATGTCGTGTATAATGCCATGTATAATGTGAAATCAATATAAAAATGTTCCCTTAAAAATGGACTGCACAAGCTCATTTTACAACTAAACTCACGGATTAAGCACCTGTTGTAGCCTATACCATAGATAGGCTACTAAATAGTGAAGTTCGACATAATTTCCAGTCAGAACCAATGATAACCATCTTTTTTTCATATTTCCAATGTTCTTGTTGGAGGTTGAAAGTGAATATTCAAAGCCTATTAGGCTACTTATAACATATTTCGTCATCCTTTTGCACGCAGTATAGTGAGAATTTCATTATCATTGTCATCTTCATCTCAGACGAATTCTAATACAGTGTTGAGCTAATAAAAGTGCTTATAACAACACTAATAATATTATTGTTTTTTCCAAGCTAATCTTTCTCAAGTAAAACTCTTCAAAGTACTCTCCACCCGTGCTTTACGAAAGTATGTAGACGTAATACTCCAAATCTAATTATTTTTCTTATTCTATTTCTCAACTATTACTCTTGATTAACAGGAATACAGTCTGTCGTTTCATCATGAAGCTTACTGTAATTATTCTGTAGCCTTAACCCTGTCAGATTTCCGAATCTTATCATATTGATCAGACTAAGTAGTATGTAGGCCACTCCATAGTGTATGAATTCTAATGTTTTGTATTTTCTCAATCCTAACAAGTCTTCTATAACTCATAGGTTTAGCACGCTTATCCATAATATAACATAATATGTAGACAACATATTTAATATAAAATATTTTAGAGTATTGTGCAACAGGATAAATCTATTTTGTGCTCAATGCTTCAGAAGAAAATTAGAGCGAACTTCATTATATTTATTACGAACCCCTACGATTCAAACAATAATTTGATTTATTATCCAACCTACACTTCAGGCTTTGTTTCATATAATATGGGGCTGTAAATCTATCCCAAAGAGTAGACAGTGTTGTAATATATATAATAAACATCAACGGGGCATGGCTCGTGGAATATTATAGACTACAATGTCGACTGTATGGTTATGTATTATATGTATAGGCTAGAATATGAGTATAATATGGTTAACATCAATAAGGGTGAAGGATGGTGGGTGGAACATTATCATATAACTCAATATGAATATGCATTTGTGGATATATTTCCACGTTTCCAAGTCCAGACAGTATAATCCTACAATAATAACGCGTTGGCTGCCTGCCTTGCTGCTTCCTATAAGGCCGGTGTTGTTTTTTTATTCCTACCTAGAACAACTGTGGCGCGGGCTGGGCTGTGATTGGTCGAGCCGGTCGTTGTCATGGCAACGCGGCCAAGTCCCCACCCCTAACGACTGCCTCCCCACCTCGTCCAGCCTATGTAAACTATGAGCCATATAGTAGTCATCATGTCAGATATGACTGGAGCCACAAAATATGTCTGTTCATTTGTTTTATCAAAAGCAGCGTTGTAGCAAGGCTAGACGAAAACGGATTGGAGGCGACTTGTTTACGGGAACAATTTTCTAGTCGGTAGCGAAATAATTCAGCCGGTAATTGATTTTAAACGGGGCAGACTTCTACAAGTGCGTGTGGTAGTAGTTAGGTAATGATTTCGGAAGCTGATTAACCTCTACCAGAATGTCTTCTAACCACGTGAGTTGATCATTTCAGCATGTCATCCATGTTTTATTCATGTAATTAGAAACTACTCATCATTTGATAAAATATTATTTAAGATAATTCTAAATGAAGTGGATCAAAAAAAAATTATTTCAGAAGGAAAAAGAGTGACTATTAAATCATGTTGATTGATTGAGGAAATTGTTCGCTAGCCGCTAGGCTATCTTTTCAAGCGATAACTGTATTATCTTCCATAAATAATTAATATTATATTTGTTCTTGAAGAGCAGTAGTAATAATTCTAATGGAGTAGGCCTACAGCCTACGTTATGAATTTTTCATTTCGTTTTAATTTTACTGGTTCAAGTAATAGACATATGCCCGGTTTTTCAGTCATTCAATAAACTTATTGAATCAATAACTTTTTTGCATTTGAAAACACATGGTTATTGATTCAATAGTGCTATTGGATCTATAAACTGTCTTTTGAGCAACTAAAACCGGGCAATAGTAACCTATGATCCTTAACTCATACTCAATCTCCACAACTGTAACTGTGGAGTAACTGTATTCCTGTTTTTCAGATTATTTTCCTATGAGATTAATTTTATATCAATAGTCTAGTATTTGTTTTACATCATACATACTATACTATAGGTTATACCCGATTATGTATGATGCTTTACCTGAATTGAAACTGTAATCAATCATCTAGCAATCGATTCTCAATTGTAAATCTATTATTGTTATTGTAAAGCTGGTCCAATTGATTGAAAGTAAACAGCTCAATCAGAACAAGGTCACAAAATTATCTGTCTAATAACCGGGCTATTACCAGCTTATGACTCATTCTCATTCTTTATGGGTAATAATATTTTTTGTTTGTCTGATTGTACTTGCAATCTCATGTTTCCTACATTTTCAAACTATTTAAAACAATAGTCTATTTCTCACAATAAAAATATCGTTTTTCTGAAGTTATTTTCAGCGATTTTTCTACTCATCAGACTCTAAGCATATCAATTAGCTTGTTTTTTTTTATTAAATTGAGTAAACTTATAGAATCACTTGAAACCTGTGCTAGTAAATTTCAAGATGTCTTCAAGAAACATGTGTACAAAGCAATGTAATATAAATTAAATCAGTTTATTTATTTATTACTGTTCTTGGCAGGCCCAATTCAGTGGGATAATAAAAAGGCATGAAATTTCCAAAAAAAATATAGTTTCACATAATATGATTATGTATATTACAAAGGTTGAAAAACATTTACTGGCATCGAAAAGGTATAATCAGATTCATGTAATTTGACCCTTGGAATTGGATAGATAGAGAGGTATTATTTCATTGGAATCGTACTCTACGTTCATCAGCAACATCAAGAAATAATATCTCTCTAGTGTCTATCTATCTAATAGTTTCTATCTAATGCCAAGCGTCAAATTAAATGAATCTGATTATATCTTACAAAACTCAGCAACTAAAACATACAGCTTTGAAGATTCCCACTCTAGCAAAGCAAGATCTGAAATAATCATGAAAAAAGTTACTCCTCAATTGAAAGTTTCAACTTCTCCTATTGATATAACACTATTCCCCGGTTTTTCAGTCGCTCAATGACAGTTCATGGATCCAATAGCACTATTGAATCAATAACCATGTGTTTCCAAATGCAAAAAAAAAGTTATTGATTCAATAAGTTTATTGATCGAATGAAAAACCGGGCATATCATTCTTTGATTCTTCCCTTGATTCTTTGATCTGAAATTAAAGTAAAGTTTAAATTACTTTGTGAACAATAATGTAAGATAATATCAACATAGGCTTAATTCTCCACATGAAGCAGCATGTGAAGGATAAGCGAACTTGTTTCATCAGAGCCCCAAAACCAGAAATTCGTTGCCAAGCTTAGTTCGATCTTAAAATTTTCGTTTTATGTTCTTTGAGAGAAACATTCGAATACTGGAATAATTTTCATTTGATACCACATTCTAAATCAGAAATTCAAATTATATTCTTCTCCCAGGTGCAAAATATAATTTTCTTTATTTTTCTTGTTCGAAAAGTTGAATTTATCTTCCCGTTTACTGGTTTACTTTAATCCTTCCTACGCAGTCTCTTGTAGCTTCATCAAATAAACACAATAAGATGCGAGCTCAAGTAAAACTGGTTGGTATAGAACGTGTCCCATATGGATATGAAACATGCCATTGTCACTGTTACCAACAATAAAAGCGTCACTGAGAAGTAATTGCTGTACCTTATCACAGTGTAACTTGAATCATAAATCTCGCTCATATTTTTAATGGCCTTCAAGTCGGAGAGTTGTCTATGTATTGACAGTGATTTATGATTTCTTTAAATTCATTACAAATGAGGTCTGCTCAGAGTGACTGGAAAATATCTCTCAACTTGTTTCTGAACTATTCAAGTTGTGTTATTCTCATTAGGAGTTGATTATTCTCTTTCAGAAACTTGTGTTGCTGCTACTTTTGTTACAAAAACGTCCATAACAACAAAATCAAAACGAATAATATATTGCAAAACAGTTTATAAATATGTAGATGATGATTCATGCACGAAACATTAATATAAAGAATTTTTCTATAGGACTATTGTATGAGTCTGTATGTGAGGGGGGGAAGTGTAGAGAAAGATAATTGCAAGGCTTTCAAGTCCTAAGTCCGCCTGATTAATTTCATCTCACTTCACTCTTTTAAAACTGGAATCTTGGTAGATGAGAAATGGGATATTTGAGCTTTTCTGATTTGAAACTCATTTTCAGCTCAATTTGTTCTATGGTATTATATGGTTCTATAGTAATATATAGCCTTGCTCAAATCACCCCATCAGATTATCAAATTATTCCGCTAAAGCACGCCTTCTCTGGCAAAAACACCTCAGAAAATCTTACTCGCAACTGCTTTTCAAAACTTATATTTTACGTGGCATGATTTGTATAGGCCTAAAGGCTAATCAATCTCTTTAGGAATACTGAAGTGTTTAGTTTAGTTTAGAAAATGATTTAATTTTATTTACTTGTTATTTTCAGAATATTTTGATTTAGGAATATTTATGTATCCGTATTTTAATTTGAATATTTTCTAATGTTCATTTGAATTTTTAGATAAGAACATTTCAATTTCTATCTTCAGTGCATTTTGTTTCTTGTATTGTTTTTTGTAGAAAATAAATTTGAATTTGAATTTGAAACTCGCTTTTACAATGAGAGGATTGGAAACATCATCAAAGCTGAAAAGTATTATGCTGTCGAACTAAAATTCAAGAGTATCACATCAGAAGGCGTTTCGAATAATATCAAGCTTTCAGAGAAACATGAAAAAATCTGATAAGTTGCATGTATCCAACTGAGCAAGTGGAAGGAGTCCCTGTGAGCATCTCATTACAGAATGCCTGCCAGATTAATCTACCCATCTATTTTTGAAGCGTCAAGATTTCAACGAATTTATTTCCTAGCTCAGGTTTATACACAATAAATTATAAGACAAGTAGCTTTGATCTGACCGCTATTACTAATGGAACAGGCGGCTACACGCTATAGTCATGGTACAATATAGATATAGTATTCAGCTTAACGAGCCCACGTATATCCTCAACAAGACAGACTATATATATACTACTACTACTACTACAGACTACTATATTTATAGTTTCAGCAGCCTGTTACCCAAGTGGATATTTCTACAAGAGGTAACTTAGAAGCTGTTCAACCTCAGTCTAAATATAAATAACCTGTAAGGAAAAAGAAAAATAGTTAGTGATAGAGCGGAAGCAAGGAAAAGAATATCAATGTGAATGTGTGAGTGAGAAAAAGAAACCCAGTGTGAGTGAGGAAGAGATTGAAAGAGGTATTAACATTGGGTGCTATTTAAAGAGATGCGGGCTATTTAATGGAACATGATATGAAGAATTATTGAGAGATATCATTATTATTCATAGTCGAGGAATATCATTCATCATTGATCTTAAACGGTTATTGGTTAGGTTTGTGATGATAGGGTTTATTAGAATTATCCTCCATTTTTAAACTACTCCATATCCATTTATATCATTCTATGATCATTTCTTGCTTGGTTTCTCAGTACTGGATAAATGAGTACTAACTGATGTATAGGTTCAGAAACTTCACTGGTACAGTGGAATATCATTACTGAGAGACTACAAAGTAGATGTTAAACATATTATACAAAGCATTACTGAGAGACTAGAAAACTGGGCATCTCTTTTCTCCGCGATTAAAGAAATCACTTTTGCGGCCCACAAAATATTGAAAGTATTTCAAAAGATTCAAATGAACTTGAGTAATCATCATCTATATTTGTATCAACTAGAGAAAATTTGTAATAAATGAAATAAATAAAAGTAATGTTATCAAAAAAGATAAGTGATTAGACTATTATCTCATCTCGTATTCTTCACGAGTGTTCTATAATCATAGCGATTTATCGTGATGTACAGTACAAGTAAGCATTTTTATTTGAAAAACATTATTCAAGAGTTATTCAGTCGGTTACAAACATTTTTTATCCGTTTTTATTCAGCGCGTGTTCCAACCACCAGAAGCTATCCAGCTCTTGTTGAATAATGCATTTTCCACATTGAGGGAAAAAGGCGCTGGGAATAAATTTTCTAATGCCAAGGGATTGCAAACGGCAGAACGAGCTGTGCGTTTTGTTCTTCGGGGGAAAGAAAAACAGAGTAATATATTCATATGGAACTTCCCTTTTTCTTCTTGTCTATTTTCTTCTTTATCTCAACTTCTTGTTCTTCTTTTCGTTGCCCGTAGAGAGCCGGGCGCTATTTTATGTTTTGCAACTGCTGCGAAGACAGATAAATACGACTGTGGGAGCCACAGCTGAGCTTCTTTCTTCTTCTTCTTCTTCTTCTTCTTCTTCTTCTTCTTCTTCTTTCTTCTTCTTCTTCTTCTTCTTCTTCTTCTTCTTCTTCTTCTTCTTCTTCTTCTTCTTCTTCTTCTTCTTCTTCTTCTTCTTCTTCTTCTTCTTCTTCTTCTTCTTCTTCTTCTTCTTCTTCTTCTTCTTCTTCTTCTTCTTCTTCTTCTTCTTCTTCTTCTTCTTCTTCTTCTTCTTCTTCTTCTTCTTCTTCTTCTTCTTCTTCTTCTTCTTCTTCTTCTTCTTCTTCTTCTTCTTCTTCTTCTTCTTCTTCTTCTTCTTCTTCTTCTTCTTCTTCTCTTCCTCTAACCTCTCTCTTAAAAATGGTATTCCCTCACTATTTCCCCAGTCACTAAGCTCTCTTCTTTCTCATTTCATCTCCATTTTGAAAACTCACTCTTTCTCTTTTATCTTACCAATTCTGTTATTCCATTCCTTCTTCCGCACGAAGATTGTCTCTTTCTTACTCTATTTCGTGTATTCCTTCTGGGAAAGTCGCTCTTTTTTCCTGCTCTCACTTATCAAATTCATTATCTCACTTCTTCTTTCACACCAAGCTGATTTGTTTCTCACTCCATCTCTCGATATTCCATGTCGAAAATTCGCTCTTTCTCTTCTCACTCATCAAATCTACTTTCTCACTCCTTCTTCATCAGGAAGCTTTGTTCTTCTCCACTCCATCTCTCGATATCTTATCTTTAAAAATCACTCTTTCTTCCTCTTTACATTTTCCCCCCATTCTCTTATCTCCTTTCCAACCCAATGTCCTCTCCAATTCCTATTCTCTCACTTCTTCTTCCTCACAAGCTTCTTTCTTTATCACTCTATCTTTCTACCTCCTATCACAGAGAACAGATTAGAAGTATCGCTTCTCTGTAAGTTCTCACAGAGTATCGCTTCTCTATGGTCCTATCTTTAAAGCTGTTCCTCTCTTTTCACTTTTTCCCTATCTCTCTCTTCCTCATCCTCTTCATCCCCCTCCTCTCACTCCATGCTCTTCCTCCCTCGGTTTTCTTGTGTAAAAGCCGCTCTAACAACCTTTCCATGTCAGCTATCTCCTATCTTGCATTCAGCCTCTCGTGTTCCCATCCTCGCATTTTAAAAGACTTGGCTCGCCATGCTGTATCTTTGCTGGCATCTCTGGAACTTTTTCTTGTCTGGTTTTGCACAAAGCTTGGTCATGGGTTGCTGAAAGAGAACGAATTCTTACAAGCTTGGAATCGGAGATACATACACATTCGCACACATACTGTGACGGATGAAATTTTTAAACTTTAATGGTTTTTACATGAATTAATGTATTTTATGAACCTGAATTTTGGGTTATTACACATACACATACATATTAAGAAAAATAGGCCTACTACAATATTCGAATTCATAAAAGAGAATTGAATAATGTTTGATGATGTGGATCGTATAGAGTTAGAGTATGTGGAATACTGTAAATAATAATGTCAATTTCCATTTATTTGAAGAGTTGCGACCAGAGACAAATAATGTTTGAAATCTTTCTCTCTTATGTGCCAGCACAATTATTTTTACTCAACTTTTAAAATTATTTGGATGTTGTTCATTAGAACCGTAGGCTACTTGTAGCAGGTAAGAGTAGTGCCTAATATATGACTTTGAAATACTTTTATTCAGCGCATGATTTGAAATTGAGGTGAATCTCCAAGTCATCAATTCAATTAGAAACGTTCACGTTTACCGCTGGATCTCGAAATTCAAATTCATACAAATCAGAATTAAATTCAATTCAAATTCAAAGTTGATTCATATCAATTCAATAAAAAATCATTTAAATCCAATTCAAATCCAACTTTAATACAATCAATTGAAAACCATCTATTCTCGAGTTTGGAATAAATTCTCCCCACCTATCATATGTGGTTTGAGTGGGAGAGAGAACTTGTTCCTAAGTTCATGTGTGAACAACTTGACAGACTCATTTACATTGGCTTTTGGAAAAGACAGTGGGTAATACTTCTATAAGAGCAACGGTCGTTGGTATGCATTTCTGATGTAAATTTTATCAGGGAAGTTCATTCCACCTATGAAAACAAGATATGGGAGCGGGGAGTATCACTTTTGGCTGAGAGACAAGATGGAGTATTAAAGAGGTTTCAGCATGAAAACAGAGAAAAACTTGAATGGAACTGCTTTTAGCAGCAGAAATAATAAAAAATGAGCAGTATCAAGAAACACGTTTTCGCTAGAATTATCTTATACTAGTTTTTTGAAATGATGATTATTATAAGAATGAAACAGAGTGCTTGATGTAACGTGAAGGGGATTGAGAGGAACTTAAGAAAATGTTGTTATTTCTCAAGGATGAATTTATGGGAAGAACTATGAGTGAAAGGTATATCGGAAATTTGAATTACGAATAACAAAAAGGAAATAATTATTTAGCTGAGACAATCATTTTCAAAAGCATGACGTCATAAGATTTGTGAAACTCTATAGGAATTGGTTTGTGGAGTATTTCCTTACAGAATTTCAAAATTTTGGAGGATTGATTGATTGAATGCTTTTATGAGAGGCCGGGTCCTCTCAGCTAAATAACTTTTCACAATATGTACAGATGTGATATGTGAGACTTCAAGTCTTTTTCGAGAGTTTAATTCATTGGTGAAAGAAGAAGCAACAATCATTGTAGATCAATTAGAAATTAGGTGATCAAGTAGGAGCGATTTAATTAGGTCTCCAACTCAATTTCATTCCTCAATCCACAAGTGTACTATTGTCTTTAAAACCAGTGTAATTTTTTCTTGAGATTTTCCTTTAGTAACGCCTGTTTAAAGTAGTACTGGAATAAACTCCTCGGCTCAAACTGATGCTTGCAACCATCTTGTGTTTGATTGATAGAAGACCTTAATCTTTACAAATAATCAGTATCTGTCAATAATAAACACAAGTGGAAAGTAACTCAGCCTTCACTCGAACCAACTATGGGCTTCAATCCCTCATTCCAATACACATCAAGATTGACAAGACCAGCATATTTTTTAACATTTCAGATCGCACTTGAACTAAACATTTAGTCATGTTCAGAAACTTTGTAAAAGCCTTCACTCAACCATACCATGCATTCCATTCTGCCATAATAAGATTAAGTCACTTTAGACATACTACATTCAATGGGCAGATGGCTAAAAATGAAAGTGACAACTGCTATAATAACTAAGTGTATGTTAAGCTATTGAAATACACAGTTTCTCACTCCGTGCGAGACCCCTTAAGTGCGCTATAAAATTTAATAGAACAACAGTATTCACTTCAATTCCTCTACGAGAGTATGCTTTTACTGAGCCTTCAAATCGCACATAAAACCTATACGGCCGATCTTCAAGTGCTTGCTCTCTTCGGGATGTTCTCTATTCGAATGGATCTGAATTTCAAAAATTATTTAAGAGCTGTGATAGTTCTGAATGATTTACCGTTATCAGTTATCTGAGATTTGAAACGGGGAGTAGCTAGTTACCTTATTTGAATTAAGGCATAGAGGAACTATAGAATATCCATCGTTATTCTGTGATTAAGGTTTAGAAAACTTGCTAATGGATATTGATGAATACTGGAATAGAGGTTATACTTGGATATCAACGAAAATGAATAATTCCTGTGAATGAAATAGTTGCAGAGCGGTTTCTCTCTTCTGATTAGAATAAGATTGCTGGATTAACAATAGAGAGTATTGAAACAGTCCTAGTTTAGTAGATGGGAGATGAGAACAGTAGATGGAAATAGGGTAAGCAATGAGGAAAGATAATTTATTGAAATTTTTTAATAGACCTTACACATTATTCAGAATAAAATATGATATCTTCAGTCTTTGATAATGGATTAAACTCTATTCGATTCACAACAGCCTGATAACTGTTTAAACGAAAAGAATGGAAGAGGTTATTCTCTAGTGAAGAAAATCCGATGAACTTTAGTGTTTCTGGAGAAGATTTCCTATGACAAGAAACTTTCAAATACTAATCATAAGAAGATGAGACTTACAAATGATTATCATTGATTAATCGCAATTTCATCAGAATATGAACTGAAAAACTCATGATTTTCTGATGAGTGGGCCATCGAGGAGATGCTTGAGCAAATCAACCTTGAAAAACTATCTCAAGGTTAATCACTTCAGTCCACATGATTATCGTTATTAAGGTTGAAAGATAGAGAGAACCTGGTCAAAAATGTAGTCCAAGTAATATGTATATAAAAAATATGTAAAAAACGTATAGTCTAAAAAATATGTATATGGATATAGTCTAAACTATATTAGATTCTATGATTTGTGTTTATGGTTCAAACTTCGCCTCAGAAAGGATATTTTAATTTCATTATCTACAATATCTCATTATAACTACATTATATCATCGCTTAAGAAGGGTAACTTTTCAGTTCTCATTGTCTCATCGCAGAACCATCCTTAGACTCACACAAAAAGCTTAGAAAAAACCTTCACTGTAACTACAGGTCCTTCAAAATTCTTTGAAGAATAGCAAATGGTGGAATTCCTGGAGTCTTGACCTTTCCCACCTTTCCCCATCATTGTCCTCCCTTCACATTCTGAAATCGAAGGGCAATGGACTGAAGCTGAAGCTACTACAAAAGAATGACATTTCGAAGGACACTGGCATCCGACAGAGGCGTTAAGGGTGAAGCCCTAACCAATCAGGATGAAGGTCATCTGACGTAAGGCCCAATGAAAAGTAATGGCCCTTTTATGGCTTTAGAAACGGAATATTTACAAGCGGCCATACAAGACTTACTTCCCAAAGCAAGGTGCCATTCCGAAGGTTGACTGAGAACTTGAAAAAGGTGGCAGTTTGGTTTTTGGATTTGAAATTCTTTAATTCTTTCTACACTGTTTACCCTAACTCGTCTATATTCATTGCAAATACAGTAGGCCTATTACTTCAAACAAAATAGAGTAAGAATTTGGTATTTGCAGGGAAGATTGTTTATGAAGATGAAAAATCATACTAAATTCGAGTACAATACCACATTATAAAGTATAATATTGTGCTCGTTTCTACTAAACAAAACTGCTTCTTCACAATTTCATTCTAAATATGCATGGATAATTAATTTTAATTCTAATTTCTCTTCACTGCAACCCCAATCCCTTCCACGCTAGAGGGATATTCTTAAGAACTTTACTAAGACTTAATAATCCTATAATATTACATGAAATGCTTGGAATAATGAATCATCAACTTATCTGAACCCAATCACCTTACTTTTTTGAGGCACCTTATGTTGGAAGTGACACAAGTTGCTTAGATGATGGTATTATGTCTCCTAGCTACATCCTTCAATATCTTTTTCTAAGGGAGATGCCCACATGAGCTCTAGGCTTGTGCATGGGTAATGAGAGATGACGTCTGTTTTTAGGCAGTCGGGACCGACGGCTTTCCGTCTCCTCTGAAAGACGGGAGTAAACGTTTTTGTTGTCGAAATCCGTTCCATCAATTGTATTATCTTGAACTATACATGTTATCATAGTCCAACTTATTATGTATGGATGTTTTTTTTATAAATTTAATTCTTCATGAATCTTTGCCAAATTTTATATTCTGGATCATTTTCCCCGATTGCAAGATCAGATACACTTCTTATTAAGACAAGAAAAATTCTTAACATAGAATATCACATCCTTATCAATCGGTCGTTTACCCCACAAATCCTCCAGTACTGAAGACTATAATATCTCCCGTAGCCGAGGGCGATAAGCGCCTGTCTGATAATCCAAAGGTTCCAAGATCGAAAATCGAATCTCCAAACCAATTGCTTTTCTGAATCGTACTTGTAACAAAAATCTCTTGTCCGTCGTTTTCTTCAAGACAGCAACTCCTTCGTTCCTCAGCTCTACAGCACGTAAATTACATTCCAAAACGCCTGGAAATTGTAAGCAGACGGTGTACAACCAAGCACAGGATAATTTCCTGCTTAAACATTTCTGTTCCTTTTTCAGTTGCATATACAATATTCTCCCGACTGTAAATCATTTGCGCTGTCGTTAAAGTCACTGTCAGCCTCTTTTCTGTTCTTAAATCCTTCCTCTCTTACCTTCTCAATCGTTCCTTCCTTTCCTTCTCATTCCTTCCTATTTTCTCTTTCTCATTTCACCATCCTATTTAAGCGGACATGTTATTGAGCGTAGGCTACCAATGGTGGGCTAGCCCACATGCATTCTGCAATGGGAGTGTGGGATAAGATAGGCTGGGACTCGTTCAACCACCCCGTTCAGTTTTAAACTCCAAGACTGCATGTCTACTTTGCTCAGGCGAGTTATCCACCATTTATAACAACCGTCTCTACCTTGCACATCCATAGAAATCGTCTTGAAATTGGTGCCAAATGTATAGATATGAAGGATACGTTTGACGAGAATGTAGAGCCGAATATATAGATGTGCAGGCAGGGGACGTTGCATGAACGAAAATGTTCATAGCTTACTAGGTGTAAGCTATAAATATGCAGGATACGTTTCATAAACATGTACAGCCGAATATATAGATAAACAAAATATATTTGTCAGAATATAATATAGCGTACATCATGCAGTGTCAACATATACTTGGCATGTATAGTATGTATATGCATACTATATTATATATAGTACTATGTACTATAAAATGTAATACGGCTTGGATTCATATGAACTATGGATTCATTTGGACTATATGTGCTATGGTATGGATTAATAGGGTATGTATAGTATGTACATGCATAATATATTTGTATAGTATACATATAGTACTCATATATACATTTGGTATGTGTATGCATACTATATATGGATAGTATACGTATACATACTATTCATATGGTTGGAGCTCATCCTAACTTTTTTCCAATAACTCGACAGCAGACTTCTTCAGTATTTTCTTCTGGAGGTAAAGATAGACCTTTTAGAAAACTTATTGGTCACGCAATGGTGTAGTTGCAAGAGAAAGGAGTATAAGAAAGAAGAAACAGAAGAAGTAAGAGGATGGAAGAAGAGGAGGGAAGAGATAGGCGTAGCTCCTGTCGAAGAAAAGTTGTAGTCAAAAATAAAATGAAATAATAAGGTTGGTAAAGTCACGAAAGTGCCTGCCGGTGTAATAGGGAGTGATGTATATAATTGTATAGGAACGTTCACATTGATTTAGAAATTTCAACTTTGAAAAACGTGTTATGCCCACAAAACTAATCAATCTCAATCCATCCTATTTTCTCTTTCTCATTTTACCATCCTTTTTAGGGGGTAAAATGCAATTAGGATTTTAAGCAGTCAACTTGCATCAAGAAATGATATTAGGCCTGTATAATTAATTATATACAATTAATCTAATGAGTTGTTCCGATGATTAACATCCTTGAGATAGATTCATTGATGTTGTTCAATAAATCATTATATTGATCGAGTTTGTCTAATCATGGGATGTTTTTAACCTTTTTAAGGTACTGAAGTCGCCTCATAGTTGATAATACAGCTTAAAAGCCTGGATAGGATGGATTGATCCAATCAACTAGAGAATAAGTAAAAAAGCAACGAATTAATTTGAATTTTCTTTGAAATATATGACAACCTCATAATCCATTTCCATTCGAATTCGAGTGGCTACTACAACCAAATGGAATGAACAACATGTATCACAGAAAGGTTTTACTATTTCCGTTAATATAACATATTTGGACAATCGTTACAATGTTACAACCTTATAGAGTTCAATAATTTCCGAGTATTGATACACTTTCTCAAATTAATGCATTCATGTTTCTCCATATCTGATTTTCCATGTCTTTTCTGGCATTTTGTTAACGTGAGAATAATACAGATTTTTTTTAATCCACAGGCGATCGAGATTCTCTTATCTTCAACAGTCAACTAGTTTCAAGGTTAGTAGATTCAAATCATTCTCAAGATTCTTCGCAAGAATTATAAGTTATAATGATTGAATGAAATTACAATAATTATATTCGAAACTCAAGTATTTTTTGAATATATTCATTGTGGAATAGACAACATTGTTCTCATTCTTTTACCTACTATGGAGAAATTCTTCAATATCTCTGATAAGTCTATTCCATTCACGTGTACCATTAGGTAAAACAAGTTCTTGATATTGAAAAAATGAAATTGACATCATAAGGATCATGCAAGGAATCGATTAAACAATACATTGAATACATACACAAAACTCTTGCTTGAGAATGAATAATAATGAGAATAATAATAATGATTCGAACAATCTCTTTGCTAATAAAACAAGTTGCATTCGTAAAAAATATGACAAAAATCTGTTAATTCATGATTTGGCAATTCTGGTAAGATAAAATTGAACCAATTCTTTGGTTATTCATTATTATGAATATTTGAATATGTAACGGAGATCATAATTTTTATTGGCAAAATTACACAGCACAGAATTGGAATATAATGAGATGAATATAACAACGAATATCACAAAAATTTTACAATTCCTGTTAACATGACACGAAAATACTTAGACAATTGTAACTACCTTTCGGAGTAACTGTCAAACACCTGTCACAAACAGGTAGGTGCAGAAAATTTATGATGTGTGACACCAATATCATGCGCTAAAAGATGTTCACACATTAAACCGAATATAATTCACCAGTGGGCTCTGTCGCTGGCCATGCTTATCTAGCAATGCATAAGATAAGAGCAATAAAACCTGCTATAAAAATTGCTCGACACTAATTACTAATGTCAGCCATTTGCCAGCTCTACGTGTAGGCCAGTGATATAAACAGACTGTGCTTTTTCTGAATCATACATACGTGCAGTAAGGGCCTCTGATATGGAAAAACATGGCTACTTTTCTAGGTTATGCCTTTTCTAGAACACAAATCAAGTACCCTCATAATAATGGACAGAGAACAGACAACGGTTCTAGTCGTTGAAATGGGGCTCAATGGTAGAGCTCAGAGGAACATGCTTACATGCTTGTACGGGGCGTATGTTCTGTTTTCCTTTTTCTAGTAGTTACTCGCTGTTTTGGTAGAAACCTAGCTTCGTATATTCCATAGTATGACTATTGGTACAGTTTGGAGAATTTCGCTTTCAGCCTATGTGATGTTTTTATTAGTAATTTTAATGATACTGGCCTTGGGTGCTTACTCTCTCATAAAATACGAGGTATTACATGGATGATGAATCTATGATAACCTACTTCAACTTTTTTCCATGCATTTGGAAAAAAATCAGCTCTTCTAGCTGATATCATTGTGAACTCGCCTTAATAAAGGATCTATTACGGAGCTCACAACAGGAACCTGGATAGATTTTAGCTCCATTAGTTCTTCACAATAATTATTTCCTATTACTAATATCAGTTACTAATCCCCTTTCAATGTTAATTACAGCTTCTCAGTTACACTGTTCTTTCTCATTGAGATTTTCAATTTTGTATTTCCTTCTTACACTTATTGACAATTATCAAATTTCCTTTTTCCTTCCCTGTTCTCAATTTTTGGTCCCACTCTCTACTCCACTGCTTCCTCTCTCTTTTTAGTCATTTTTTCTCTCTTCTGGTCTTGAGCTTTCGGTTTGTATCCTTCAGAGACTTGATCTGAGAGGTTTCTAAAGAACAGTGAGTTTTGAGACATAGGGAGTATGAGGGAAAGTTTGAACGTAAGCCCTCTAGCAAAATTGTGATCGTTAAATTTAGTATTCTTCAAACTTTCAGCTCTTCCAAAAAATATTACACACCATTATCACAGGGTTTTCAAACCAGCAGCTTTTTAAGAGAGCCAAGAATGATCAAACAATGATGAAGTTTATTCAAAGTGTCTCCGGAAAGTGATAAAAGAAAGTTGGCTTCCATAAAAATACATGAGCAATATCTTTTTCTCGTGTAACTGGCTTTGATTTATTCATAAGGTAACTTATTTTTTAATTGGCTCGTGTCTTATCCAGGTTGATTATGTCCAATCTTTTTCTTTTTTTTCTCTTCTTATTCTTTTTCTCTTTTTTTTTTCTCTCTTTTCTCTCTTTCTAGTCTTTCTTCTTTCTCTCTTCTTTTTTTCTTCACCTCTTCTTCTTCTTCTTTCTCTCTTCTCTCTTCTTCTTCCTCTTCTTCTCTTCTTCTTCTTTTTTTCTTCCTTCTTCTCTTCTCTTCTTCTTCTTCTTCTTCTCTCTTCTTCTTCTTTCTCTCTTCCTTTCCTCTTTCTTCTTCTTCTTCTTCTTCTCCCTTTTTTTTTTCTCTTTCTTCTCTTCTTTTTCCTTCTTCTCATTTCTTCTTTTCTTCTTCTTCTGTTTTCTTCTTTCTTCTTTTTCCTCTCTTTCTTCTTCTCTTCTTCTCATCCTTCTTTCCTCTCTTCTTCTTCTTCTTTCTTCTTCTTATTTCTTTCATCTCTTCCTCTTTGTCTCTTTTCTATATCCTCTTCTTTTTCTCTCTCTTCCAATCTTCTTCTCTTCTTCTTCTTCTCCTTCTTCTTCTTCTTCTTCTTCTTCTTCTTCTTCTTCTTCTTCTTCTTCTTCTTCTTCTTCTTCTTCTTCTTCTTTCTTCTTCATCTTCATCTTCCACTTCTTCATGTTTCTCATCTATTCTGTTCTCTTCCTTTTCTTTTACTTCTCCCTCTCCTTAGTTTCTCATGTTCCTATTCCTCATCCTTTTTCTCTTTTTCCTACTTCGTCCCTCTTCTACACGTCTACCCCTACTTCCACGTTCACCTCCAGCAAGGTGGAGCAGTTTTTAGTGAACTTTTCAGCCTTGTCCTGTGTGTTCACCGTTTGCAAAACACTTAGCGCTGTTTCTTCACCGACCGACAATGGCAATGTTCCTCTTTTATGGACCATTAACAGGGCCATAAGAGCCGTGTGTAAGTGCAGTGCAGCTGCAAGAAGCATCGTGTGTAAAATAAGACACTGATCTGCTCTCTTCGCTCTGCTCTTAGTAGCGGTACTTACACAATTTTCGTCAAAGTCCCTGCGTCACAACACAGAATGGGTCTCTCTCGATTAAAGAGATCACCTGTTCCTCCTTCTCCTCCTTCTCTCCTCTCCTCCTTCTCTCCTTCTCCTCCTCCTTCTCCTCCTTCTCCTTCTCCTCCTTCTCCTCCTTCTCCTCCTCTCCTTCTCCTCCTTCTCCTCCTTCTCCTCCCTCCTCCTCCTCCTCCTTCTCCTCCTCCTCCTTCTCCTCCTTCTCTCCTTCTCCTCCTTCTCTCCTCCTCCCTCTTCCCTCTCCTCTCCTCCCTCTCTTCTCCTCTCCATCTTCCTCTCCATCCCTTTCTTCCTCTCCTCTTTCTCCTGTTCCTCCTCATTCTTCCTCTCTTCTTCTCCTTTTTTCTTTTATTTTCTTGGGCAATCAATCCTTGTATCAATTCCTATCCTCTCTTTTCCTTCTTTTAGTTTCATTTCGACACTTTTCTCATTCTAGTTTTTCCTTCCTTCTGCTTTTTGTTCTATCCTTTCCCTTGTCCTCTTCTTAACGTTTTTCCTTTCCTCCTTCTTCTTCTTCCTCTTTGTCCTCTCTTCTTCTTCTTCTTCTTCTCTTCTTCTTTTCTCTTCCTCTTTTCTCTTCTTCTTCTCTTTCTCCCTCTTCTTCTTCTCCTTCTGCTTCTTATCCTATTACCCCCACTTCCTTCTCATTTTCCTTTATTCCCTCCCACCAATTTCTCGACAATATTCTCTGTCTTTCTCATCTTCCACATCATTCTCTTCATCTTCCTCCCCTTTCTCTTTTCCCCCGATCTCATGAAACTTTTTAATCTCCTCCTCTTCGTTCTCTCATATTAATTTGTCTTCAATATTCTTTTTCTTTCTGTTTAGCTACTTCTTCCCCACCTCCTTGTCTTTCTCACCCTTTTCTCCTTATCCTTCTCATTCACCATCTTTTTCTTTCCCCTTCTTTTCCTTCAACTCCTTCTCCGTTTACTTCGACGTTTTATTCTCCTTCCTCTTCCTCTTCTTCTGGTGCTCCTATTGCTCAATTTCCTTCCCTCTTCACCTCCTTTAAAAGTTTACTTTTTTAAACCACCTTCCTCTCAGAACTCTTGTTTCCGTTACCTTTCTTCCATCTTCTCATTCTCTTCATATTCGTTTCATTGTCTCACTCCCTCAGTCATCAACAATTGATACGACATCAACAACAGACGACGAGATGTCTTGTTAGGTCGTAAAGGTCTTGCAATTTTGATGATCTCGTAAGATGCCGTACATCAATGGAGAACCTACAAATGTTGCCTCTACAGAGTGCCTTTTTAAGAGTTTTGTTAATGACTTTCTAAGTGGATGCTGATGTTAGACTGGAGAAGTTTGTGGATTAACCTGAGAATATTATTCTAGAAGCCCAGAGAATGCTCTTCACATATTTAAAAAGGTTGCAGAAAAATTATTAACATACTAAGCATAAGCAAGCTAATACGAGTAATACTGCAGATATCTCATTACGATTCGATTATGATACAACTATTGTGAAGCAATAAACGTTTCTAGTAAAAATGGAAATATGACTGACGAAAGTAAATATAATTTTTAAGAACTGTTAATTCGTTATTGATTTCACTTATTGACATCACACTCCACAATGTGAGAATGAACAAGAGGAATTGCGCAAAATACTATTTTTAATACTTATACCTATTGCAAATTTCCCAAAATAGGTATATACCAAATATAAAATTGGTATTGAGTTAATGAGGTCATTTAGTCTAGAGGTCATCTTCATAATCTAAGGGCCGGTTCATGAGTTTGGGATTTAGCCAAGTCCTAGACTAAAACGGGTGGTTACCGTAGCATCGACAAACGTTTGTCTCGACAGGTTAGTGGGATAGCGGCATAGAGAGCCCTCAGTACATAGTGTCGAGGCTAACGTTTGTCGATGCTACGGTGGCCACCCGTTTTAGTCTAGGACTTGGCTAGATCCCGAGCTCATGAACCGGCCCTAAATCTTTCACTAATAATCCTATATAAATAGCGCAACTACTAAACTAACAATTTGTAATGATAATGATTAGGGTACTAACTGAGTTATTCCGTATCAACTTTCATAGAAAAATTCGTATAATTTAAATCATATCTATTCAATATTCAAGTTGCTTGGTATCACATCGAACTTTCAGAAAAAAGAAAACATTTTTGATGGGTCCGACTAATTTTTTTAAGATAACTGTATTTCATAAGTATGAAAGAACGTGTATTACAGTGTAATGTGACATGTCATGTTACAGGTAGCAAAGGTTCACATTGAAATAAAACAACTTCAATAAGATTTCTACAAATAGGTTTAGAATGAATTTCTTTTCGAAGAGAGGAGGAAATGTCTTTAAATATCATGTTCCCCAGACTTACTCACTCATTACAATATTTCAAACGTTCGTGTTAACTATATTCCCTCACCCCCTCTGAAACTATGGAATAATGTTAAAATGTCTACAGAATGTTGAAAGAGAACCGAAGCCTAAGATGGAAGCCATTTTGAATGGACCTGCGTAGAAGAGAGTTCCAGCAATATCGAGCCGTAGGGAGTTCCAACCACCCCTTCCAAGCTTCACTAAGAAAACATTTGAAGGGTGCAGTAAGGGCCCCCTTGAATGAAGGGGGAAGGTGAAGGGGGAAACTGGAAGAAGAAAGAGAATTAAAAGAAGGGGAAATGGGAGGGTTGTTGCCTTGCACGAGAATTTCCCGAAGAATCTCCACCCAAAACTAATTTCATAAAAATTTCCTCCCAAAAACCTCTCTCCCACCCTCCTTAAAACCACAGCTCACGATAATCGGCGATCTCAAATTCATGCAATGTTAATAGGATCGCCGAAGGTGCTGCTCAAATATATGATGGCATTAAACGCGAAACGTCCGTAATAAAATATACATTACTACCTTGTTTACTCATAATAAAAAATTGATGTTCTTGTTGAAAATAGCTTGGCTAGTACCCAGTCCCAGCGCTACTATTATTACGCGGAAATTTTATTCGAGCTCTTGAATAGATAGAGTTATCACGGGGACACACTTGTCACGTATTTATCATAGCCTAGTTTTTGTTTGAAAGTATGTTTTGTTGTAAAATTTGTACAATCAAGTGAATGGAAATAGAAATTCGATCCACTGACAATGAATCTTAGAAAAAGGAACAGTCGACATGAATTGAAAAAGGAAAAGAATAATTTGTAAAAAAAATGCTGTGAACATATGGGAGCTATGATAATTACCAAGTATTATGATCTTATCAAGATGCAACACAACATTTATAATAATAGGCTAGTACAACTTTTCTAATTCAAAAGTAAAGTATTTGAGTGAAGGAATCCTTTACTTATTATGATAACAATTAATTTAAATGTTCAAATTTTCTTGGGATAATATTCCAAGAAGCTTTACCCAGAAGGCAATAGTGGATCATGATTTTCAACTCTTTTCGGATTCAAGAACATGAATAGAATAAAAAATTATAATTAAGGATGAGCATGATACGAGATTACAACCTACAAGTTGTTAGTATCTAACATATTATGTTATGACAATATTACATACAATAAACAGAAACTGCTTTAATTTGACTTATTCCACTAATGAGGGACAAGAAACTAGAGAGAATTCACTTGGAATAATATAAGTCAGTGTAAATGTGGATTGATTCGACAAATAATTTTCAATTCTCATCTGATTTAACCATCAGAAGATTGTGGAGTAGGGTCTTGTTGTCACAACATGTCAAATCAACATCAAAATATATCAATATTATTTATCACACAGCAAAACTTTAAAACAGTATCTCGAATCACCTCCCATTCAACAAATATTTTCATCAAATGAAAAATAAAATTTAAAAAAATCGTAGCTCGTCCTACCTTTTTCCATCAGGATAATATTTTGCTTTCGCCTGAGAACAGAGTATCCACACTCAGCTCGCTTCAACCACTGACTGTCAAACTTTTTAAACAAAAATGAAATTCCGAAGTCCAACCCTCAAGCCGAGACAGCCTTTCAATCCTCCACTTTCACTGAATACTGATGAGACGGTGTCCCTGAAAGAAGTTCGTCTGATTTTGTTAACTCTTTTAAAGAAAACAACAAGGGTCTTATTATGCAACACTATGCTGGGCCTTCGGACGGGCGACCTTGGGACAAAATAATCTTTTGTTGTTCCCTTGAACAATCCATTCAGTTTCTTCTTTACAATTTGCATAATCAGTGAAATTACAAGAGAAGGCTTTCTCGGCTTTGAATGCTGGTGTGTGGATGTTTTCTTTGAATGGAGTTCGTTTGCTTTCTAGGTGGGGATTCATATATTCCACCTCATCGTGGCTAATATTTAAAGATGAAAAAGATTTCATCTTACAGATCCAAAGATCAGATTTAATCTTTCAGATGCTGAAGATTTCAAGGTGAAAAACACATTCAAGCTTTCAAGATTTCAAGGCACATTTCAAGATGAATCTAAATAATACTCTGAATTTCAATTCTACTATATTATCCATTGAATTATCAAACGTCAGAATAGCAATATCATATTATTCATATTAGATCATATTATTCATCAAGTATAGAGTTTATTGAGCTATATATATTTTTCCAGATATCCCAACGATGGAATAAGATTGCATGTCCCTCAGTCAACAAAGGGTAAGTTACTTTTTCAATTTATTTAATTATTATTGATTGAATCTCAGTCATAAAGAGTCATTCCTACTATTGAAATTTACAGCTGAGATTTATTTCATTTGTGTATTCGAAAGGTTTTTTATCTAGTTCATTCAACAAGTTTATCATAAAGAAGAGATTCGCCCTCGAATTTTTAAATATATTTTTTGATATTCCCTAACCAAAGCCTTGCGATTATTGTATTGTATATGCTTCAGTCATGATATCTTCAAGCGAAAGTTATACTTCTTCAATGTATTCAACAAGTTTCTCTATCATTTTCTTTTCGTAAGTGTTTGACTACTACAATAATGTGGAATAATATGGAAAGAACTTGTAAAGTTATTTGACTTCGGAAATGTAAAAAGACTTCCACCTCGAGATTCTTATTGCACCTGATTGTAAATGCTACTACATCCTTTAGGCTAGGCGTACACCGGTTAGTCAAGACAAGACAAGACGAGATTAGTCACGTTTAGTCACAGTACTTCACATAGTTGCTTATGAAGCAACACACACCGATTAGTCATTGCATCTGTGCGTGCTGCTTCATAAGCAACTATGTGAATTACTGTGACTAAAAGTGACTAATCTCGTCTTGTCTTGTCTTGACTAACCGGTGTACGCCTAGCCTTATAGTTACTAGAAACATTAACCAGTGTTTTTATTGTATCATTACCTTCTTTCGCATATTATTATGTTGCTATAATAATACTTGAGAAATGCTCCAGCATTTCATGGAACCGCACTCTTGATGACTGATTCCAGTCTCCAGAAGAAAGGTGCCTATGAGGAACACGACTAATGTTCTCTTTGTTAATTGTGGCATCGTATATCATGTACTGTTTCTAAAGCACTGTTAGTCGGCAATCACTTTAACGCAGTCATAAAAAATCATTGAGTCATTCAAACCCCACTGAATAGCAACATAAAAATTTAACAGCATCAACAAACCAAACACATGGCTGTCTTTAATGGTGCACAGTAGTGGTGGATTGGAATGCTACAACTCCCATTCATCCAGTTGCACTTGTTAGTCTATGTTCTGGAAGAAGGAGGTCCATTCAGTGTTGCTACAGCACCAAACATTATTGTTACTAAGGTTTGAGTAACAATACTCAAGAGCAATTTATGATGAACATTGTTTGATAGTGATGTAGCTTTTCAGGGCAATCAGAAATGATGAATTATTTTTGAGAGAATTTTCTAGACTTTTTGACAGAAGAGCTGGAATAGGAGGCCCTTTGCCTTTTTAGAGCTTCAAACAGTTAATGAGGTTAGAGTAACAATATTTTTTTCATCGAATGTCTTTTTATCGGTGGGGAGACCCTTAGGCTAGGCGTACACCGGTTAGTCAAGGCAAGACAAGACGAGATTAGTCACGTTCAGTCACAATAATTCACATAGTTGCTTATGAAGCAGCACACACCGATGCAATGACTGATCAGTGTGTATTTGTGTATTTGTATTTTTCAATACAAATTTCAAATCAATCCCACTCATATGAGAAAATAAAACAAAACAAATAATTACTATAGAACATCTTGTGACATAACCATAAGAGGTGACCTGGCAAATAATTTGATTCATTTTCCGGTAATAAAATGACTTACAGAAAAAATATATTACAATATTTCAGTATAAGCATATTTACTATGAATAAAACAAAGTTTCTTAAAAATTATTGAGTATTGCAAAGCTGTGCTACTAATAAAGTAGATCTCGTTGCTCGCATTCATCTACTCATTGAATTGCAATGACGTTGTCTAAAGATAGAAGTCCATTCACAAAATATAGAGAAAGTTGCATAGAATACGCTTGCTAACATCAGCTAACATCAGTCTTCTTGCAGTCTTTGCATAAATATTGTAGTGAGTGAAGTATGCGCATTCACATACAGCTTGCAATCCTTGCAACATGCTTTCTTTGTGCTTCCTACTCCCTTATAATCTAGAGAATATTTTTATGGAAGGAAGGAATGAGAGACGTAAGCAAAAACATGAAAACCAAAGCCACGAATGGAAAATAAGTAGCTTACTGACTTATTCATGCAGTTAACGTAGTACAATCTCAGTTTTCCATAAGCAAACGACTGTAACATGTAATGCAACTTGGAAACTTTTCACGTTCATGGAAATAAGAACATTAAAGTTCGGTTGGCTTCCCATGCAAACAACGGCATGAAAGTTTAAGAATGAATTACGATTCATTAAGCTTTCGTTAGCTTTTTATTAGCTGGAGTTTACACGGAACTGCTCGTTTCAGGTTGCACTGTGAATTATAAACACCCATAATGCGAACATTGCAGTCTTTATTCTCCTGGTTTGATGAAATTATTTTTTGTTCCATAAATTGAAACTTGGTGTTGTCCTCTGGTTGGATTGTTGTACAATGCTGGGTCGAACTGATATAGAAAAAACTCTTAAATGTATCCGAGTCAGCTCACATTATGATAGTTAATTAATTAACTTGTGAGTTTCTACTCATTCAAGACTGAAATATAGTATTGAATGAGAGTGTACATTTATTATTTCTCCTCTCTTAGTAGCGAGCGAGTGAAATTCTCATTTACACATTGCAGTGTTAGTTTTCTGGATTAATGGTAATGGTAAAAATTAGATTCAAATCAATTAAAATAATAATTGAGATTAGAAAAGTATAATTGAAAATGACTGACTCGGTACACAAGAATGCATCAAGCTTAACTCAAGGCAAAATTACCATAACAGGAGAGATAATACACATACTTCAGCGTTGAGAAGACAGTTTGGTAATGAATTCCCAAGATTTCATTGCAAATTGTGTTATAATGTGAATATTATACACATTCTTTCAAAAAAACTTTCAAGTGAAACAAACATGACTTCACTTACATAGTGACGATCGTTTCTTCCTGGTGTTTTTCTCGACTTAAAGGTGTTTTTTGGAATAGTGTTGATTACCAGTACAAAATAGTATGAATATACAACACAACTATTCATTTACTCATTTATTTATTGGCAAGATACATTACAATGTGGGAAAAATCAACAGACATTCGTCCAAAACTGTTTCTTTCCCAAATTTTGATAAATAGTCCAGAGGTACTATACATACATCATGAGACTGAAAAAAGTCTTCCCTCTGGCTTGACACTTTTGAGACTTGACACAGTCATGAGGACTCGAAGTGTCCCAGTATCTCCGATTCACAAAATAGATTTCTATCTGGTCCGGGAGAGAGAACAAGCCACCACAAATAACCTCTCCCACGCAAACGTCGAAAACAAGGCTAGACGCTAACTGGGCGTAGTTGGCTTCGACTTTCATGATTTCAAACAATAAATTTTCAGAGAGAGAAAAATTGGAATTGTGGTCGAAGAGTGAAAGAGGAATGGAGTGAGAAAGAGGAGGAAAGAGGAAAGTGAGAGGAAAGAGAGGATGAGAAAGAATATGGAGAAGAAGAATAAGGGGAAGAATAATGAGTGAGAAAAAAGGGAAAATAAAAAGAAAGAATAAGAGGATGATAATGAAGAGAGAGAAAAGAAAGATGAGAAGAGACAACGAGAGGATAGAGATTGGAGAAGGAGTGGGAAGAATTGTAAAATAAAAAAATATAAAATTGTATTTTTCTTCATTTTTTTATTTTTGAAAATAATAAAAGAAAACCTGAGAAGAGACTACGAAAAAATAGGAATTCGAAGAGGAGAGAGGAAGAATATTGTAAAAGAGAAAGAAAGATTGAGGAATAATAAGAATAAGAGAAAAGAGAGAGAGAGCAAACCCACGAAAGAGAGAGTGACAATGAAGAAGTGAAGGAGGTTTGAAACAAGCCTCGTTCAACCACATCCAATGAAACTACGGTTTAAATGAAATATAATTGGGAACAGCAAACAAGAGTAAAAAAATCCAAGGCCAAGTATCATAGAGAGTGGCTGTTTTGCATAACAACCTCCTCCGTCGATTCTTTCTACAACCCTCCAACTATTGAGCTGAAAGGGACGAACATTTTCCTATCAATAAAAGTGAAAGCATCCACATTGTTGGATGATTTTTTCTGGGGATTCAGTCAAAATATTTGTTCCTTAAGAAGAAAAGGGTTGTTGTTAGGTATTCAAATCAGTTTGTCGCGGTATTCGAAAGGGGTGTTAATGCTTCACTTTCTGTTTTCAAGGTTTTTGAGGGGAAGTTTCGAGAGTTTTTTTCAGTATCACTTTTACGTTTTTCTTGGTTGTACATGTCACGTGGCTTAAAAACAGTTTTTTTTTCGTTTCTGTAAAATTGAAGAGATTTCGAGTAGCTTAGCTTATTTATTTCAAAGAAATCCGAATTTGTATACAGATAAGAGTTTGCAGAACTAAGATATGTATTGAATAGAATACAATGATTCCTTAATTTTGTAAGTAGGCAGAATTTCCTGCTGATAGAAATCATCATCCATACATAATTAATTAGACTTGAATGGATATTGAAGGTATACGCTGCTAAAATAATGAATAATAGAGATTTAATTGAAGAGAAGGTAACTCCCCCATTGTACTTTGAAGTTATGTCATTTGCATCTTCATCTTTATCAAATTATCAGAGTGTTTATTTGAAAGTATCAAAATGATGTTTTTAATGGAAAAAATTTGGTAATATTGGTTTTCAGTTGAGGAACATTGTCATGGAACATAAAATTTTATTAGATGTTGCACAAGAGAATTAATAGCCCATTAAGATAGCTGAAGCTATGATTTCGTGCAGATGAAAATGATTTATACACATGTCAACATCACACACAGAAATCAATTAGGCTAACATTGGTCAGTCTAATTGATTAACCTTCTAATCAAAGAATACGACAGCGTGACATCTAATTTGAAAACACAAATGTTCTAAATTTGTTCGCTGATAGGGACCGAAAGCATGATAACTAAACTTCGAGCACGTGAACTTTTTGGGACAATGACATTTCATAAATCTGTAAATTTCCACATAGGTCATGCATACTCTAGATTTTCTTTGATGTTCTTACTCCGTCTTTAGGATTACGGATGATTTTTTGTTCAATTCTATATTCCACGTGGATTAGTGATAAGATGATAATATAATAAAATGTTTATGTAAATATTATCTATTTTTGGAAATGTTAAAATATGTTAGAGCTATAGGGAGACCCTCATTATTTGTTGCCCTCATAACACAACAAAAATCATTCACTTGAAAGTAAAATTAAGCTGAAACTTGGAAAAATTAGTATCTGAAAATGAATTTCAGATTGGGATAATAATTAGAGGTACGTTATCTAACAATGGAATAACTTTCCAATCAAAAACTTCATATTATCCTCCTACCAAACTGAAAAGAGATACTGTTCAGATGATGCTACATTAATTTTCTTATCGGAGTAAGACAGAAGGTGTCAATGAAATGCCTTGTTAACATTTTGTTAATCATACGGTATGTGAACGCTTATTAATCCTTAAAATTATTGGTATAATTAGTTATATTAGAATATAATATTACTGACAAATACCAGTACCGTACTGTAAATGGCAGAAATTAGTATAAAAACACACTAAACTGGCTAAAGAACTAGTGGATTTTCAGGCTACTCAATTCTAAAAATAATTCATAAGAATAAACATTTAATAATTTCAATAAAACATTAAAATATTTTAATAAAACAATTTTTAATGTTTTTAAAAAAAATACATGCAGTAGTTGCGCTTATTCACATTTGAAAATACGATTTAGAACATACTCCACTAAACTGTAAGGCTAGGCCGGTTAGTCAAGACAAGACAAGGCGAGATTAGTCACGTTTAGTCACAGTAATTTACATAGTTGCTTATAAGGCAGCACACACCGATGCAATGACTAATCGGTGTGTGTTGCTTCATAAGCAACTATGTGAAGTACTGTGACTAAGCGTTACTAATCTCGTTTTGTCTTCTCTTGACTAACCGGTGTACGCCGAGCCCAATAAAACAAAAACTGATATTTCAAGAGTCGGCGATATTGTAACCATTGTTGTATCGACTCTATTAGCCTCAAGCACAACTTGCCATTGGCTAATATGCTAAGAAGTGAACAACTAAGAAGCAAACTCCATTTTGGATTCTTGGCATGATAATTTATTACAAAAAGCAGTTTTGAGGCAAAGATATTTCTTCGATGCTCGCTTGCTTCGGGTCGTAAAACGTCGGACATTGAGGAGTGGAAGAATATTCATCCACAAAGCGGGTATTTCTCAGGTGGAATGGTCGAAATATTATCACACACACGCTGGCTGGTGTATTCTGCAGTCTCTGTTATTGGAGAAATTTATTGCTTTCAAATGGAAAATAGAATGCTTTTGCTGGTTGTGTGTTCCAACATTTCAAACGTTTATTTTATTGCTCTCAGTATGCAAAAGAAATATGGAAATGGGTTTGATTTACCTGCGTCTGAAGTCTGAACAAATGTACAGTTTCTGATATTTTGTTGAGGAATATAGTTGGAATCTTTCTAACTATATTGGAGACAAAAAAATGTTTGGTAACAATTTGAAAATTAATCTGTGAAATACTAGTGATTGCATGATGAAAGAAATAGGCATAGATATTGTCAAACCACAGTTTTATTTTTAATAAGACATAGAATCATGATAATATGATTTCATAGATTATAATTTTAAGTTTCTAGTGATTGCATGTTGAAATGTTCCAAAACGCTAATTCCCCAATCATATTCTCAACAAAACCACTGTTAAAATAATAATGATTAAATTAGTGATAAAAACTGTTTTCATCGTGGATGTTCATTTTTCTCAAAACCACTATATAAATATTGACTTAATTATTAAATTAGAAAAACACTGTTCCTATCCTGGGAGTTCAGTTTACTATCAAGTTGGCATAAACATGGTTGAATTGATGATGAATGTAGGACGTATAGGAACAATTAATTTTTAAAAATTTAACGGAAATTAGAAGCTCTCATAAGGGAGGGTACCTCCCAAGAGCAGTTTCAATATTACATAGTATAATGTCCGCGTGACTTAGGATTCAACTATGGAACAATTCTCACCACATTTGAAAAAAATAGAAAATAATATAAAATATTTATAATATAAAATAATATAATATAAATTTATATAAAGTATTCCATATAAGATAATTATAATGGGTCATATTAAAATTGAAAAGGATAGAATGCATTGACATTATATCAATAATTGAGAACTTTCTGGAATTTCTAAGATTCTTATATCATGGAAACTGTCAAAAGCTGGTTGTACATAGTCAGCCTATTATACACAATATTTTCCTACTATCAATAAGTATTCTGTGCTGCGTTTTTGAGTGAAAGTTTGTGATGAATTTTGAACCCTCATTCGAAAATTTATGAAAATCAGGAAGAGAATTCGTTTTGGACTTTGTCTGTGTTTTCATCCCATAAGGTATATTTAATACTCGATTAATAAATAAATAAATAGAATATTGTATCATACAATCTACAGTTTTCAATAAAGGAAGTTAAAAAGTTGTGAACTTACCAGAGTACCCAATCTTTCCCTTACAGGAATGAGCTTAGTGATTGAATGTCTTTCATGTCTTGAAGCTTGAACTGTCTAGAGAGATTAGTAGAGCGATAAGAAAAAGAAGTCAAGATCCATCTGCCCAGAAAATTCAAGTATAAAATTTTAAGAAGATCGTCATTGAGTCCAAACAATACGCAGTTCTCCTAGACTTCTGATGGAAACAGAGAGTAATCAACATGACATTGAATCCAATCCATAATCTTCCACTCTGAACAAAAAGCTTGCTCTGATGTTTTCCATTATTTTAACAACTGCGAATCTCACAATACAATCATGTCATGGTCACTGAATTCTTCTTTGCAAATTTACGAAACCTTGTGTTTTCTCATTATTTTGTGAGACCGAACAGTATGTCCTAATTAACTAACAGTAATATTTCTGACTTTCAATGAGATGCAATAATCTGAAGATGGAATGAAATGAGATTTTGCAACTATTCAATTGCTTTTAAATCAATTGCTAGTTGCGATACTCTCAATTTGTTCTAATCTGTTCTCTGTGGTAACAGTTTCTATTATGTTTCTGCTTGTAACATTCAGACTTTCCTCATTTTCCATTGGATTTCACTTGAATTTTACAACAAAAGTATGAATGGGTGGAGGATAAAGCTGGAAATTGTTTTGAATGTTCTGGCGGTTGAAGGAATTTTTAGTAGTTGTTTCAAGAGCTCTCCGATAGATAGCACCATTTCCCCAGGCTCGACTTGGCGCCACAGCATAGTTGTTTGAATTTTGTAGGATTGAATTTCTAAGTTCTTAGATTTGTGGTTCGATTGAAACTCATGAATGAATTTTAAGTGAAAATCCTACAAAAAAAATGATTCTGAATATGGAGCAATAATAGTTTTAATAATAATAAATTCCTTACTTCAGGTAGAATCTCTCACAACTTTAGATAGCAAATAAGCTTCGACATAGACTAATCAAAAGAATGGATTATCTCAGTTCTCTGGTTTCGCTAATCAAATTAATCGCATTATTATTAATCATTAAGCTTATGGCTTTTTTGACAGAGAGACCCTTTCGTTCCGCCTTGTGAATCATTCAACTTTCCCTAATGGGAAATATGGAAAACATAAAGGCTAAGAAGATAGGCTATAGGTTTTCAATCGCATTAAAAACTTAGTATTAAACTCTTACTAATAGGTAAGACTAATTTCTCAACAATGGCCAGATAAATTTAAATATAAGTGTGACTGGAGCTGTAAATTTGCACTAAATACAATTCAAGATAACTTCCTGATTTCAGTGAATGAACATTTTTATGAAAATGATATCGGAATAGGTCAATCAAGTCTCTCACCAAACATATTTGGCCCAAGTCAATTCCTAACTTGGGAGAAGTTAACAATCTCTTTTCAGAACTGTTACGAGTAACAATATCTCTTTAGAACTGTAACAATAAATTTCAAGATAAATATTGAGAAGGTTATCCATTCATTTTTACTCATATAACATACCGTAGTTCAGTTACATAACGTTATCCAATCAACAGCTCATTGATCTACAAATCATAAGAATTGGAAAGTTGAATCTGTTATTATAATCAAATTACTCAAGTTGTTCTAACAAATTCAAATTTTTCACTATAATTTTTGAATTTGAAATTTATTCAGCACAGAACTATTCTTTTCTTTATTCTTGTTCGTTCCACATATCCAATTCGGGGTAACAATTCATCAGTCTTTTCAAAGTTTACAAATGAAGAAACGCCCAAATAGACACATGAAAAAACTGGATATTGGTCAATATTATAAGTTACCTGTTCCATTGATTGATGATTCTGTGGAGAGTTATTGTTTTGAGAACAGATTCTTTCTTTGATAGTAGGTTTGTTTGAAAGTTTCTAAATATTGTAAGTCAATTCATTTACAATATTTCCGTTCAACTATTCCTACTGATCCTATGGGTGTCCTTCTCATAATCAAATCTAGAATGCTCAGCTTTCATCTCATATTCATCTTAGAATAGTAAAATATTAATCATAATAGATCTATTTTATTGGTTCTAAGCTCAAACATAATCACAACAAGAAACAGGCTTTATTAACAACAAAATAACACATCACAAAATACATTTATTTACAGAAAATAATCGAGAATAGGACTGAATAATAAGTAAAGTTTAGTACAGTAGTTGAAGGACTTTCACAATGATTGATTTTTACACATTCTTCACAATTTTTCAATTCAATGATAATTCGAGATTATTAAGATAAAACACTACTCAATTATAATATTTTATACTTTCAGTGTTAATATTCTAATGGCTGTGAGTGTACTAATCTATCGTTGCTTGCTAAATTAAAACTCTTATTCTCTGTATGAGAAAGTGATAGAAATTTTTCTCTGAAATAGATAATACATCAGTTCAAGAGTAATACATCTCTTTTGGTTGATTATTTTCTGTCCTAGAACATGCCTAGAACTCATCTTCAAAATAAGATGGAGCGTTGAAACCATACTAATAGAATTATTATTAATCAACACAAATAATCATCACAGTATATTATCATTTCTAATAGTGAACAGTAACGAGTGAATCAATGTTTTGGAAAAAATTAAATTCATAAACTCTGAATGAGATTTTCATGAAAATAGAAAGTTACTCGTGTATCTATAAGGCTAGGCGTACACCGGTTAGTCAAGACAAGACAAGTCGAGATTAGTCACGTTTAGTCACAGAACTTCACATAGTTGCTTATGAAGCAACACACACCGATTAGTCATTGCATCGGTGTGTGCTGTTTCATAAGCAACTATGTGTATTACTGTGACTAAACGTTACTAATCTTGTCTTGTCTTTCATTGACTAACCGGTGTACGCCTAGCCTTAGGCCTTTTAATGATAGTGTGTGATTTCGAAAGCAACTATTAGCTCTCACAGAATAAGCGTAACTCAAATTTATTTTTAATTTCATCTACTAGAATTGGTAGGACTGAACCTTAATATACATAGAAAAATGTCAGTCTTTCATTGCAATTCGTTTTGGAATAAATATTCTGGATCAGTTTTGGGATAATAAGTGATATCTTCCAGTGATATTGCAGTTTACTAAATTAGATGCGAATTATTGAAGATGTGATGAGTTTTTAATAAAATGTAACAGTCAGTGAATGATATTCTCATTCCTTTGTATGATCAGTACTCTTTATGACATCGACAAATACATCAGTTTATTAAACTAGAATACTATGCATCCAAAATAAAATAGCTCTAAAAATAGAGAATGAGTATGCAACATTTCTGCAGCTTTTCAATGTTGTAGTTTTTTGTTTGGTGCTTCAAAAGCTGCTTATATTCATTCATCATGTTCCGTCGCTGAAATCTGGAAACGAAATAAATGATTAGATTAGTATCAATCTTGAAAATATGATAACATGATTATTTAAAAGAAAAATGGAGAATATTTCAAAATTATTAGTCTACTGATATAAGAATTAAAAAAACAAACATCTTTTACAGTAAATATACACTGCAGCCAATGAACAACAGTAATTGCCAACTTTGAAAGGTCATAAATAAATATCATTCACTCAGGTATTACATTCATGAGACTTCCTCAATAGAAATAGAATAGAAATAGCCTATAGAATAGAATAGGAATATATTCATTGCCATTTAATTTACAAGAAACATTGGCCATTGTCACAAGTAGCCTATACAGATTTGAGAATCTCAATTCTTGAGCTCTAGTCATATTCCTCATATTCATTCATTGAGAACAATAAATGTTCATACCCCATAAAAAATCATTGTTACAAAACATTTGAAATCAGTTGTTGCGACAGTAACTTTAATGAATTAGCCCTCGAATCATCCCTTAACTCTTGAAACCCTCAATACAACGAAGTTCCTATCATTATAATTATAGATTCAGAGGTGAATGGGTAACAATTTCTCATTGAATGGAAAATTATCCATGTTCGCATCTATCTCTTCACTATTTCCAATCCTCAAACATTATGTATCGAACAGGGGAATTGTCTCTGGAATAAGTCAACTACACATGCAGCTGATGTGTAAAAAGGAGCCTATGCGGTGAAAGAGAGTTGATAGTACTCCTATCAAAGATAATTTAATCCAAGTACTAGAATTAGTAGAATTAGTAGTAGCAGTAATAGTAGAATTGTCTTTGATTCCTATTGAAATAAGAGTAGAACTGAAAAGAGAGAGAAAGTTTGCGATAAGATGTGCGGAATCAAATTTAAAAAGAAGCAAAATTTTTGAATTAGATTTGAAAAGAGCTGTCCGGTGGCTTTTAGTTAGAATTTTGTTTCACTTTCTTCTCAAATTAATCTCAACTCTGAATAAGGTAGTGCACAATTTATAGGTAACTCTAGGCAAGTTGACAGTCTAGTTCTATTGTATAGTGAACGTGTGTTACAAATTGCATCTGACGTGGGTTACGTGTAACATACCATGACGAAGCAAGAAAGACTGCATTAGTATGATGATAATTTCCATTGTGTTTGCCAGGTGAAGTGTTCAATGAATTTTTAATTTTCTTGTTATCATTTCAACGAACATGACTTCGTGCTTGTCAGCCATTTGGCAAAGGCAAAATGCTTTCTGTGTTGGATAGAATCAGACAATACAATGCGGACATTCCTAACCAACCATTGCTGCCTCATGAATTCATTTATTCAACTTATCTATTGATTCAACGCCTCAGAAATAGTTGCAATGATTGATGGTGGAACAACAAGCTCTACCAAACACCGCCTTTCGAATATTCATCAACATGTTAGTTTGAAATAAGGTAGTACTCCTATTTAAACTATATACACATGAAGATTTTTAGTCCAAAAAACGGAGCAAAAGTATTTGAAGCCCATTATCCTGAACATAGTTATGTATAACTATGTGATTGAATAGTGATATTAATTAACTATGTGTTTGGACTATGTAACTTCTTATGTGATATTTATTTCAAATCGTTTTTTATCAAGTGTATTATAAAGAGTGGAAAGGAATTTATTTATTTATAATATTTATAATATTCACATGGATAGCAAAACATGAATTAGAACATTTGTATAAGATCATGAAGTAATTGTCTAGGTATCAGCCAAGGTGTATAGAATATTACTATTCTATACACCTTGGGTATCAGCTACCTCTTCGAAAAATTCTATAGTCATGAAGTTAACTGGTTGATGGAGAGTGACTTGAAGTGGACGTTTAATTAAGGGTGGTAAAAAGTGATGAGTGATATGTATTTCAGGATATGAGGACCCAAGCCATGGGAAGAATAAGTTTGCTACTTTGCTACTTAAGCTCTGAGTCATATCAGACTTGTAAAACTCAGACAGAAAACTCAGGAATTTGAGAAATCAGTCTTTACTCCAAAATTGTGTCAGAGCAACAGTTTTATGATGAAATGTAAGATTAGTTTCTTTCAAAACTTCCTATTTTTTGGAGACATCTTTGTAGAATCCCATTCTGTTAACAAATGATTGATTATTATTTTGAAAGTTATTACAGGACCTTGACAATTTTATAAATAAATACCAACCAGTCATATCAGATCAATAATTCCATAGTAATTTTCTATGATTTCCTGTTTCAAATGCATTTTTGAAATTTTTTCCCAATGTTTTGAGGATGGCTGTTCTCTCAACATCATCATAGTTTGATATGATGATTCATTCAATTTTGGGAGTCCAAGCTCTGAAAAAATACAAAAGATTTAGAATATTTAACGTTAAGTGTTGTAATATGTAATGAATATGTATGGTTGTTGAATAATATGAACACTCGAAGTTGTAACAACCAAAAATGTATAACAATATCAGGGCCATAATCCTTCTTATAATAATAAACAGACCATACGTGTATTTTTTTATCACATCAGTGCCTATTTTCAATGATGAATAGCTTTGGCATATCGTAAAATTCATTTCATTCACATCTAACCAACCTATACAAGAGATTTTCTCAGACTCTTGAGGGCAAAGGAAACTTATATTCATTCTCTCATCAACATAAATATGTGTGGACAATTTTTCACAATAATAATTGTTTTCAATCACACTCAGAGCAATGCCAAAGGTTATATTTCAATCAATATTTTAATAATACAATCAATAGATTGTATTAGTATCAATGTAGTCTCTCATTTGAGAGATTTTCCTATGAAATTGCGGAGAATGAAGATTGTAATTGATTGCCAAGATATATAGCAGGAATAATCAAACTAGTCAGAAAACAGCTGTTTCGACGAGCAATATCACAATACTTGACCTACAAAATGCTGAATCTCGCAGATTATTGAAAAGGTATTTTAAAAAGGTATTCTTTGAAAAGTCTTCTTTAATAAGGTCTTTAAGACTTTTAAGCCTTTGGATTATTGTGTCAAAGTTGCGTGAAATCATTGTTTACTGAATTCCAAAACAAATGTTTTCTGACTGGTTTAATTAATCCTGCTATAATGTTCTCTGCTATCCCGTTACTCTATACTCAAGAGTAACGAAACCAAATAATTCCGAGTAATACGGAACCGAATCTAATGAAGCATACACATAGGCCTTCATTACTGTTTCTTTGACAACTATGAAATCTGAAATTTCAGGCCTGTAAATTGCGTTCTCAGTTGAGACATAAATATACCGTAGTCCATCACTAAGCAACATCATCAAGTAACATTAACACAAGAAGGATTTGTTCGAGCTACTAGTCCCAGATCTGCAGTGATCCGTTGCAGTGATAAGGTTGGAGGATGACAGAGATAAAATAAACTCATGACGTGAGAGAGATAGAAGCATGGATAGAGTAATAGAGAGAAAGAGATGAAGAAAGAGAGTGAGAGTTAAGGAGAATCGCAAGATTGTGTTACAAGCGACTAGAACTGAGACTTCAAACATCAGTTGAGATGAGAAACGGCACAAATTGTCAATAATAGGCCGGCAATATTCTCCATCACGCGGTAATAAAAACAAGGAAGTCCTTGAAAGGTTACCTAGTTTCAGCTTGTCGCTTTGAGTTCTCATAGAACAACTTCAGTTGCGCCAGGTAATTCAGCAGAGATTGCTGTTCATTTTTTGTTGTCTTTGATCTTTTAATGTCTGAAGATTGTTTTGAAGGTTTTCTACTTCTTCAGTCTCAACATAATTGAAAATTATAAGACACCAATACTAGAGTATATTATTGTTGATTCAAGAATCACCGATTGATTAAGAGTAAATCATATTTTTCAATAGATCATTAATATTGTTACTCAATACCTTCAATAATAAAAAATCATAACCAAGAATACATAAGAATATCAAGAGTACATAATGTTGACCAACAGCACATAATATTCAACAATTGTAATAAATAATGAGAAACATCTATAGAATGCTCCTCCAAGAATCTTTCATTACCTTGACCGCTATAAAAAAAATAGATTTTAGTAGTTTAGTAAAGTTTTGTAACTTATTTTATCAGTTTTCTTGTTTTCCCTTGTAATTGGCAGGGAAAATATAGTATGAAAACATAATTTAGATTTCAACTATTACGGTTTTAAATGAAACTCGTTCTGAGCAGCTCATGACAGCTGAACAATTTATTGTTCACAATATTATTATTATTAATAATAATTATCCTTGAGATCAATTACTGTGCACACTTGATTATATTGATGAGAGAACAATTACGTGTTCTATTCACCCAATCTTTGAATCATTTATCATAATTTGATGTTGAAGGACGATTTTCCATTACTTCAACATCCTTATATTGAGCTAAAACTTGTTGATGATGAACTAAATTCTTTATTACATATTGAGGATGTAAGGAAAAGTTCTTGTTGGCTGGAAGAGGGTTGAATACACAACTATCTATCTGGATGTCTCATTATTCATTCGAAAATCATTCATCATTTAATTCAAGCCTATTTAATCCGATAGGCTTAACTCTCAGGAGAAGATGACTAGGAAAAATTATAACTTGGAAGAAATATTGTAATCTCTGACCTTGAATTCCTTATGAGACAGGCATGAGTTGCATCATTACCCCATCACTTATGCATCACTTATAATAACAAGAGAGGAAACTCTCTCATCACCATGAAGTGATTCCCGAGATGGATTTACTGCAGTTTTCAAAGTCCTTCAGCAACAAATGCGTTTCATTATTGCGTGGGTTGGAGCGATATTGACAATTTCCATCACATCAATCACAGTCTCTCCAATCTGGAAATGAATTTACATGGATTACCTCAGCCATAAATCAATGTCAAAGTCACTCTGACCTTCAAAACTTGTTTTAATCATAAATTGATATTAAACAAAGCCTATAAAAAGGAATCAACATTCTTCTTTTATTGAAGGATTGTCTATAGATCATACACTAAGTTATAGCACAGATAAAAGGAAAGATAAGATATTAAGACATCTGTTTAGTCTATAGTAACTTGATATAACTTTGTTAATAAATATTTTATCATTGTCCTATTCAAAGTTATGGATTTTCAAGTAGTTTTGCATCACTGATAAACAAGCCCAATAATAAGTTATAAACTTTTAATCGATTGTAGTAGATTGAATCATCAATGTTGACTTGACGTTTTTCTTGCTTATTACAGTATTAAGAAATATCAGTAGATTATGATGAGAACCCATGATATTTAAATAGCTTAAGTAATACTTGTTGCTTGAGAAAAATTTGTAAAAATGGAAATATGCCAGTTTTCTCAGCGTTGTTTGTATTACATAAATTCACAATAAGGCAATTATTTACTTTCTTCACACTCGAGCTGAAAATTCAACTCAGCATTTGATAAAAATGTCAATTCTTTTGTACATTTTCTGCTTCTGGATATTCATTAACGTTGATGAAGATGTTGTTTTCTTAATTAATGGCAATTCTTCTCTATAACTCTTGCTTTTAGATATTTATCAATGGATAGGAATATCAATTCTCTCGTATATTTTCTGCCTCTAGATATGCAGGTTCGACTTCATTTTGAGTAAGTGGAAAATGCATTGCTGAGCAATCCCATCTTATCTTGACGTCCCCAGTCCTCTTTTCCATTGACGCTTTTATCTAAGAGCATCCGTTCCATCAGCCCTTTGCGCAAAGTGAATTGAATCAAGAAATGGAAAAGCTTTTTCATGTGAAAAGTAAACTGTGACGGGAGGGGAGCGATTCTCCTTAGCGTGCATGTCTGAAATGGAATCGCTTCCACACGCTTGAACGCTACGAAAACGAATGGATAATGGGGAAGGGAAATGGGGGAAGTTGATAGGGGAAGAATGATGGAAGAGAAAGAAAAAGAAGGAAAATAGTCGGGAAATTGCGAAGAGGGAGGTAACGTGAGTTTATTGTTGCCTTGGTAGCATGCAAAAAGAAAACTGTGAATGTATTCTGCATCTTCCTAGATTCTGTATCAGTTGAAATTCTGTGCCTTCTTGATCGAAAAAGAGAATGGAGACATTTTTCTTGTGTTTAGTACCGACATTGCTCGAGATTACATCTTTCGGGGAGGGGTTTCCTTTGTGTAGTATTTTGCGTGGAAACATGCCACGGAAAAACTACTGCTATGGAATACAGAGAGTGTGTAAAAAGTTTCTATTACTCTTTCCAATCACTTCTCTAGTCTTAGTGCTATTAGTCACTGCATTATTATCCTCTATATTATAGCCTCTGTATTATATGGAAGTTGGAGTGCAATTATCAATAGAGAATTTTGAAAAAGTTCATCGTGTGTCTAGAGTACTGGATTTATTTTCTCATTGATTTTTTTGCATCACTATACTATTTCAACTACATTCTCTCTTGGAGATTATTGAATAGATTTATTCAGTTGTCAATATTACAATTAAACCGATTGAAAATAGAAAATATGTCTTGAATGAATGATATACGAGGTAGAATTCAGAGATACTGTTAGAAAATTCAAGGAGAATGGAAAGACAAATTTGAATTGAAAAATAGAGAGGAGATTGCGTTCAGCAAAACATGGATATAGATAAACATGGAAATTGCATAGAAATGAATTATTACTATTTTAGCATACTAAATTGCTCCATATTGCTCTATAATTGATCTATATTCAAGCTCGTATTTCTGACTAGAGAGAAAATAAAAAAAGGATAATTATTTTCAAACTGCGAAATTCAAAGTATTAGAGTTGGGTTAATAACGTTGAGTAAAGTTGGAAAAAGTGTAATTTGAATAGGTTACAAATCTATTGAACAATTGAGACACTCGTACTTTTGTTCTGGGTTCCAAGATGAGAATCCGTAAAAGACACAAGTATGTGTGAAATCGATTCTTAACGATCTGTGAGAAAATCACATCTTGTAAAAACATGAGGGTTGAACAAAATGTGCAATAATAGTTGTCGGAAGCCGCACCACGTATGAGCCCGAGAATCATTGACATTTTAATGCACTTGTAATAGCCATTTGATAGCCTAGCTATGAAGGCCCGGGTGTCTTTATTTCTAATCGTAAACTGTCAAATATTGTCTCATAAAATTAATGTTTTAATTTATTCCTCCTTTTGTGTTTATTTACGACCTGCAGATCATTAAATAAACCTTGCAATATTTACAATTTCATTCATGCAGCTATTGCCGTTTGGTTTGGTGAACCATTAAATCTGGATGGCCGTTTTGTAGTATGCTTGTAGTAGTCTATAATGACACCATTCAAGCGATGAATGGAGCTGTCAAGAATGGGGGCTAAGATGGCTTTACACTTCCTATTTGTTTACGTAGTTGCTGTTTCCTACACTTTTGGTCTTATCTCGTCTTGACTAACCAGTGTACGCCTAGCCTCACTACATTACATTACATTCTGACTATAGTTCGAATGAAACTAGTTGTCCCTTGGCCTGGTGCTCAAGAACCACTTACTAGAAACGTTTTTGCCAGAAAGTCCGATGTCCGAACAGCTGACCATTTGATTCAATGATGCTAACGTTGAATCAAATGGTCAGCTGTTCGGACATCTGACTTTCTGACAAAAACGTTTCTAGTGAGTGGTTCTTGAGTACCAGGCCAAGGGACAACTAGTTTTATTCGAACTATGGATTCTTCTGACCTACATTATATTGACATAATAAACCATATATACATATAATAGGATAATATACATAAATACATACATAATTATGCATATTGGATCATCCGTAGCCATTAACCATAAGTGCATACATTGGATAAGAACTCTTGATACTCAATATCACAATTTCAATTGCTTGAGGAGGGTACCTGTACCATTACCTCTTCAAAAAGCCTAAAATCTTTCCAGTAGACTTCCATAGTAGTGAGAGCTTCAAATATTTCTAGTTCAAAACCAATTCCCATGAAAGTGTTTCAGATTTCCTCTTCACGAGCTCCATGCATGGTAAAGAATCTGCAAAAGAATAATAATCACTCATTAACAATACAGATGAGAGGAATTATTATTACATAGCATTATTTGAATTTTCGTCTATTAAATTATCACTTGAAATTTTAGCAATTTTATTATCCAACTGTTACTGCTTTTCGAATAAAAAATTGAAAGTTGATAATTATTATAAATTGAAAAATTTATTACTGATGTTTAAGAACTTAAAATTAATATTTACCCAATTATTAATTGAAAAAAAAAACATCCTGCTCCTCACTACAAGTTTGATGAAATTAAAATTATTACAAAAATCTCTGAATTTAAGAAAGTAAATGTTTTCTCAAATGATTGTCCGCAAGGAATTTTCAATTCAATATTATCTAGCCTAATAGAAGTTGATCGATGTAACGTTTTTTGAACTTATTACTGCAATAATCATAAACATTTTATGAACGAATGCTAAATTTGTAATTTTAACTTTCTGCTCAAATGAATATTGGTTTTAATTACTTTATCAACACAAACGTATAAATCAAAAGTTTGCCAAGAACTGAAGGAAAACAAGGAATCTCTGTCAGAAAGATTTCCAGTTTCTCTGCACACCACACAGGTTATTTCTCGAAAATCATTAGTGAGGCCAACTCCCGGTTGAGACGGAAATGGACATCTGTTCTCTGATTATGGATAATTGTCACGTTTCGGGCAATCCAATGCCGAGTAGGAACTCCCCCGTTGAACATCCTCTACCATAAATCATGGCGGTTACGCCTAAATTGTCGAAAGTCACGATTTTCGATTGGTGTGTGGTCTCTGAAGAAAAATGGACGTCCCAATAATTTCTCATCTCTCGTGTTTTGTGAGAGTAAAACTATGGTAGAATGTCATCAGTGACGTGATTTTTGTCATGACATCCTGATTTCTGTTAAAAATACGAAACCAGGGGCATGTCTCACATAAATTTATAAGGCTTGTAGAACAGGAACAGCTGACTGTAATTAGTCTACACACTGTACGGCATTAGGACGGTTTCCATGTAATAAGAAGAGCATTTCTAGAGGGTGGAAAAATTAGATTCTCCTGTTTTACAATAGTACTAACACCAATCTAACTTGACTTTTTTGTGCTATCGGGCTAAAATCATTACATATTGGGATCATCCCATTTTATCTTGTTGCAATATTGAGAATTGTAGTATTTCATACTACATAGTGTTCAATAAAATGACTACTGTACCGGTCAAACCGATCCTAAAGCTATTCGAGACGCCATGTCACACAAAAATATTCCTAGAAAAATGACAAGTAATTCCACAAATCTGCCATTTTGTTTATTAGGAGAATGCATCAAATTTCATGGATTAATCGTATTATTATTTTTTCCCTTAATTTAGTGAGCAGAATAATTAGCACTGCGTCGAAAAAACAATATTATCACCAATTCCCAGTACTATCTGGATTCTCTAAAATGGCGAACTACTAAAATTTTCAATAAGATTTTTTTAAACAAATTTTGGTTTTTCCCAATATGTCTTACCTCAACACTTCTTATTTTTTAAAGTAGATAATATGCCTAATTTTGGAGAATAGTATCATAAGCAACTAGGATGAAGAGATTTCACGGTTTCCAGTATTGTAGTTTCATATTTTCAGTTTAATAAATCTGTGGTACATTACAAATGAAAAAACTAGTTTAATAACATAAATCAAGACCATTCCGTGCTTCAATTTTGTATAAGCCTGAATTATGCGTTAGAATAGAATCCCTATCCACTTTATTAATCTCCTATTAGTCTTGTCCATTGTCTTTTCGAAGATAAACTTCAAGTCTGTTATTCAATTTATGTTCATTTTCGTGTCAAATCTCTTGTGTAATTCTGTAAAAGTAGTAGACGGAAAACGTTTAAAGCCTTCCTTTTTTTTTAATGACAACCATCCAGTCATCTCAGAGGTTCACCAATCAAGATGAGACCTGTCTTGTTCTTTTGAAAATAGTCTTTAGAAAATCGAAAATGTCATACCATTTAAAAACTTGTCCGGAATCCTGTACGGGCTCATCACATCCCAATGTTCAAGTTAACCTTGAATGCTGTCAGATTACTGGGCTGTCACTTCGGAAAAGGCACTGACATTGACGGAATCATCGTCCAATCCGGTTTTCTAGAGGACATTGAACGCTCAAATGACAGGTTGTCCATCAATCCAAACAGATTTCGATCCTCCGATATCAATCTTCAACTGACGGTGAGAACCGCCCAATGAAACTCCTGTAAAAAAGAGAAACTTGAATTTTCCGAATAGATTGCTGATAAAACTAAATTGAGAGATCTCGAAATGTGTCCTGATCGACTTATCTGTTTCATCAGTTATTCATTAGTCACTATTTTGTGGAAGACTTTGATTGAAAATTGGTTTCCACTAAAAAAGAACTCAACGTTCTCGTCTGTGAAATGTCAAGTATTTCAGAATAATTTCAAAGTGTCAGCTACAGAAAAATTCCTGTCTTCCGCTCGCATGTGAAAATTCTAATCTTGTTATAAATGGCGTGTGGGACCATTCTCAATACCTATTTGAGTTTTCCCTACAATAATCTCAAAAATATGTATGATAGGAATATATTTAAAGAAAAACATATTGGTTGAGTTGAAAATCATCAATCTATTGATGATTTGTTATTAAAACAATTATGATTAATATTATTTATTGTCATAAATGAATTACCAACCAAATGCAGTTTATAGCTATTATCCCAGTCAATTATGACATTTAATTATTTGTTTATTACTTTTCTCTTGTTTTCATCTTGTTGTCTCCATTATTCATTAAGTAAGATTAATCATTATTATTGGGAGAAACATCATTAAAGAAACGTTCTTTTGCAAAGTACATCTTATTTTTAAAAAACTCTAGTGGAAACTCTAAACAACTTTGTTGGAAAAGTTGAGAATGAAAGTAGTATTATTGTAACAATTATAGGCTGTTTATGAAACCATAACAATGGCAATCTAAATGACAACAAATAATATTGTAAATATTATAATAATGGTTCTTGAAATAAATATGATATTGTGAGTGTGAAGTATTTCAGTGCGAATTATTTCCACATACAATCTATGCTTTTCAACAGGAGCTTCTTATTCCCTCATTCTCTATATTCAGTCTATACTATATCTCACAAATGAAAACTAGCTAATAGATCCAAAGTCTACCAAACGTAAACAAGCCTCTGATAAGGGGCACTTAATTAAGATAAGCGATGAAGTCGAATAATCCTCTCTTCTATTAGAGAAGAGAATGAATCTGATAAGACTGTCAAGAGCTCTGTTATCGAAATGGGAACAACGAAAACCAATCAGATTAATCACTAAAGAAGAGTGATGAATAAATCAAGTGAAGTAATGAACCAGTTTAATTAGCTTCTTCATGTTGGTAGCGTAAAAAGTGATACAAACCAGATAAGATTGAGTCTCGGACTTTAATGATATGAAGGCTGTTATGATAAACAAACTGTTGATCAATCCGTAATGAGTTCACAAATCCTCGTGATAAGTGAAATATTTGATATTAAATAAAAGTACTCGAAGTTCTGGCAGTGAAGCCAGAAATTTATTAAAATATAAAGCTACAGGTTCCGGTTGTTATACAGTTATTAGTCTCTGGTCCCTGGTAAAATAAAGTACATGAAAAAGTATAGAGCAGCTTAATATGAACAAAATGAAGGCAGTAATTCGATCAATAGTTGAATGACGCATCAAAATGAACGACTGTTATTGGCCTATTCATGCCACTCCCACAGTGGGCAGTCCTTCAAACGTCAACAGCAATGGCGGTTCATTGGCCATTCTCAACCAGCAGTTGAACCGCCATTGCTGATGACGTTGATATGAACCGCCCACTGGAGGAGTGACTTGGCTAGGCCAATAGCATTCGAGCATCCATCCACCTTGATACGTAATCCAACTACCAATACAGTAGTATCTTTCGCTCCATTGTTTGTTTCACTGAACTCTCGTTCTAGTTTTCCAAATGGAAATAATGGTGCAACAACTAACATCGATATCTGGATATTTCAATAAATTTGACAACTTTTAAATATATTTGACAAATTTTAATAAGTTATGACAACTTGAATTCTTCTTATTCAATGAGAATTACTACCATCATATTACTCCATGAGAAGAGTGGTTTTGAATTATTATTGTTAACACGGGTTTTCAACAGTCTTCATCCGAGCTGCCAGTCACTTTGGATGACCATTTAAAGCCCAAAGAACTTCATTCAGTGTCCAATAATGCAGTCTCCTATACTATTGAACCGTGATACATGCAGACTGATTTCATGGGGTAAAGGAGTAAGGGGTAAGGGAGTCTTGAGCATGGAGGTTGCTCTAGATTGTTCAATTTAATATGTGAAAAGCGGAGGCACAAAGCATTGCAGAACTCATATAGGATTGTTGTGCAAGTGTATAAGACCCCCAGGGCTAGACACAATCGTGGAGGAAGTTTAATTGTACACGGCGAGAAAGGATAATTCCAAGTGTTCGAGGAGGGGGAGGAATTGGGAGGGGGTTCAATTTCAATGCAAATAACCCCAGAGCTCAAGTGGTGTACACTCGTACGCCAGCAGTCTTCCTCAATTATTTCAAAGTCCGCGTCTGGAGTATTTCATTCTACAAAGATATCCTCCAGGTTGAGGGGGTGAGCGTGAGGTTTCATATCCCTTAAAACAATTCCGAGCTCCGCTTTTCGTGGGGCCCGGTTTCATTAGGACTGGTAGGCTGTGTTATCAGTGAGTCCCGTATATAAACGTCTGATTAAATCCAGTTACCTCCACCACCCTCTTGCTGCTTTATCAGGCAACGAAATACACCAAAACCCACCCTCAACCACTGGAAATCCACCCCTTTTCTGCATGTGTTTTTTGAGCAGCATGCGCTCTGGTGGTGGTCTGACGCCTTGGCATCAGAAACACGCTCCACGCTAACTTTTAATTAAATTTTAACTCGCAAGCCACCCCCTTCCGCTACCCCCGCCAGCCCTTATTACAGTTTCAACCCTTCCGGAAATCCCCCGTCACTTCCGATTTTTCCCGCCATAAACTTTGTAACCAAGTAGAAACGTTTGGTATTTGTTGTCAAGTCTCCTTTGTTCACGTTTGGTTTCTGTTCTGTCTGCATCTATCTTTCTCTTTCAATCCTTCTCTCTCACCAATTACCCATTATATTTTCATTTTCGTTCTCTCTTCTCACTCCTTCATCTTATTTTTATCATAATTTAATGCAATCCATCCCCCTACATTCTGAAATTTGCATCTTTCTCTCATAATTCTCCTCTCTTCTTCGTTTCCATAATATTCTTCTTCCAGTTCACTCTTTCATCTTATTCTTTCCATGCTTATCGTTCTATACTTTCTCCCTGATTCCTTTTCATTCTTTCTCTTTGTCACATGGGTTAGTGTGAGAGGGTTAGTGTTAGTGTTTTTAGGGTTAAGTGTAAGAGAGGGCCGACTGCGCCCTAACTTCGCCCTCCTATTAAAGGCAGTCATTCAATTCAATTCACATGTTTCGAACTCCTTCATTTTCTTCTCTACATGGTCATCATTTCATGGTCAACATTCAAATTTCTAATTTTACCCCCACATCTCCTTCTAATCATGTCTCTCATGATGAGTTATTTCAAAAAGCATTTCATTCTCTTCGAGGTTATCATGCCATCCTTTTTCATCATCATCTTCCCTCTCATCTTTCCGTTCCTGTTTCTCATTATTTCCCGCAGATTCTCAGTCTATTTTGAATGTTTGTCGTGTAATTTCATCGCACTTGCTCATTTCTTACGTGCTTCAATTTCACATCTTCATATTAGTATGTGGTTACTGTGATGATACATAAACGAGTATTTTCAACAAGTCTTGATGAGATTAATTTCAGAAAGTAAATTTTCTATTGGAAGAAAATATTGATAAAATTCTAAATATGATAACAAATTTACTTATAAACTTCTATTGTTTCAACACTAGAATTGACGACATGCAGTCAAATTTTACTGTAAATAACATAAATGTTACTCACTGGACTGAGTAACAGTGTTAACTTCGCAGTTCGTTATGGATCCAAAAATTCAGAACTTATAAACTTCATTTTTCTCGAAATTACTTGACTGTTAGAAGAGATTTCTAGACTGTAATATAAATACTGTATTTGAAATTCATAGTAGACCTACTTTCAAACACTGGTACCTATCCAAGAAAATGGACTCACAAGCAAGTCTGTATTTTTATTTGAATGTCATCAACATGAGAGAAAATTATCTTCTTAAAAACCCAGGTTATTTCTCAGACTAGAATAAATTCAAACTAATTTGACAGGAATATCTTGCACATGTCAATGTCCATGTTATTCAGATGGAATTCTGGACATATTCGACAAATAAAGAAGATTATCTGAGCCTATTTGATGAGAGTGTTGAATATTTTAACATAGAAATGAGGATAAAAGAGGATCATACGCTTGAAGGTCATCCCTGATGCACATAAAAGTGGGTGGATTGAAATTGAGGATTCTTGGAAGTCTGTAAAAAGATGGTCTAAGGTGCTTTGCATTTTGATTGCATTTGACATTGAAGTGCATCAGTTACTAAAAAAACAATTTCATAGTTTATCTCATTTTTTGAATCATGAATAGGACGAAAAGACTCCCCATACTCTTTGAGATGTGATTCAAAATCAAGGATTTGAAATTTCTTTTAGTGTGAATTTGCTCTGTAATATCAGTACAATTGAATTTTGTATTCAAGTTTTAATAGAGAAGATTAGTTAATATTTTCGCCAATTATTTCAAGAGATGCTTGAATTCAATTTCACAAACAAACTTTTCGGTTCATGTGAGAGTTGATTCCTTACTTTAAAATTCATATTTTCCGTTAAGTGTATGATTTGTATTTGCACAATTGTATGCTTTAGTTTTTGAAATCTAATAAAATTCAATTCATTTAATAAATAACTTCATAATACATTACACAATATACGAATGCATTCATTCATCAATTGGTGATGATAATGAGTTATTTATAATTTTGACCACTTATAATTATTATATTAAACCATTGTTTTAACATTAGTAATGATTAGTTGTAACAAGTAAATTAGTTGGTAATAATGATTTTTGACTGAATCATTCTCATCTATTGAAATTTAAATTCGCATAATTTATTATATGACTATTTATCTTATAATCTTTTATTTAGTCAGTCGACTTACTCTGAAATTCTGTTGAATCACAGAGACTCAACCATCGAAACTGATTTCATTTATGATACCTTCGCTCTCCAATACTCTCGTGCCCACCGAGAGCTCTGAAATAATTGGGAAAATCAGGCTACTTCAGGCTTTTCTACACAGAATTTTGCTACTTTAATAACATGCATAACTAGTACAATTTTCTTTATTTAAATAAATATGTCAGTCAACTTCAATATCAAAAATCTTCCGAATCATGTACAAGCTCTAAATTATTATTTATAATTACAATAATGGCTATAAATAAAATAGTAATAACTGATATAGCTAAGCTAATATTATACTCGTAGTAGTGAAGTATCTTTATTTCTCAAAACGCACTAGCGTAGATAAAATACTTACAATTCCCAAGCTTTATCTCTGCATTGCGTTCTTCATTTCTGGAGTAAATCCATGATTTCCGAGCGCCCAGACGTCTTTCCTGATTCGCCAGTTTAAATTCAGAGACAGCACCGCAGACTGAATCTCCAAATCCCCCCAATCCCGGATTGTCTCGGCAGGTCACGTACAAAAGCCAACAATAACGCACGGGCTTTCCATTTTCATTTCCCTTGTTCTTGTCTCTTTCTCCCCACTCTTTCTCTCCTTATCCTTCTTCTTTCTTCTATTTTTCGTCTCTCACTTCTCCTGGAAACCTCCACTATTGAGACATCCTCCCTTCCTCTTCACATCATTCCCCCACAAAACTTTATTTCAATTGCTATCTCTGTCACGTACAGCCCAATCATATCTCGGCCTAGCTCCATTGAATAAAAATGGTTATTCACTAATATTAGACGCCGTAATATTTGTATGTTAGCAAGGGAGACTCACAGAACAGGGAAAAATACTTATGATTGCGAGTTTTCTTGTTTCTATAAGGATTTTTATTTTTATAAGGAATACTATAAGTAAGGGAGAAATGTGATTGATTCCTCATTTGTGATTGATAAATTCATAGGCTGTGGCCAAATATGTCTTCTTATGAGAAATTTGCTTAAAAGATGTCTTCTAATGATCTATCAGATAAGAGAGGTGAAGACTCAAAGTCTCACAGAACAGGGAAAAATAAGATTGAAATATCTTAAGACTGAAGTTTCATTGAGTATCTTATAAGAATAATTATATGAAATTCTATTAAGTTTTCCTGTTCTCTTGTTCCTACGGAAGAAATGGAATGAACCTATTAAGTAGTTTTCAAAATATCAATTATTATCTATAACCTTTGCTACAGTTCATTTTTATCCATCCAATTACTTAAAGTCGAGTTGATTGACGTATAATTTGTAAGTAACCAAAGTGTTGGATAATCTAGATGAAATTTATTTATTTGGATTGCAGAAACATTGAAAAATCAAAGTCAGTTCGCTTCCTTGAAATGATAATAATTGATTACCTCAATAGTTACCGTATTGAAAGGTACAGCCGTCATTTATTGAACTTGCAATAGAACTTATTTCAAATTCAAGTTGAAAATTCAAAGTCTAAATGAAAAGGTATATCAACAAAATATATTTCACAGTCTTCAGAGATTTTTCAGTTTTAAAATATGGTTGTTCTATGCTCCACAAGAAGTCCCGTAAGGTGCACCTTCGTTTAAACTAAGTTCAACTGACCAATAGTTCGATTTTGGTTTGAATTATCGCTTATTCAAATTAAGTTCAAACGAAGATGATGCATACGGGTCTGAAGTATTGAACACTACTACTCGTTTAGACTAACTACAAATAGTAGAAGTTGAGTGAATCAACGTTTCCTGTTGATTCAAATTGAAACAAGCCTCAAATATAAAATCAAGTAAAGTTTTCACCGTTCTATTTTGGTTGAGTGAGCGGTTTTGTTGAGAGAGATGTGGATTCCAACATTTCTAACCAACCTACTTTAGAAATGTGTTTGTTGATGAGCCAAAAAGATGTTCTGGGCACTATTTCAAAGCTCCCCGGCTTCGAAAGCTTTTGAGGCGCTCACTAATAACAACTTCCACTACACAGACGCGAACAAATATTTCACTTTTTGAGCCCCTTGAATAATCTTCGCTCTTGATTATAACGTATTTTTAGTTCGTCACAAGCTTCAAGCTTCAGTCCCCACTTTGAGAGTTTAGAGATCTCTTCATACGACATGAAGTACGATAAGAATAGAATAAGGAAAATAGCTGTGTTCGTATAACTGTATTTGTGACTGGTTATCTTCGAAACTGGACGTTTTTTAAGAATTAATATTATGTAGTGTTCGCGAACAACCTATGATTGGCTAACGGCGCCAATTTGTAATTCCGTAATATGGATTCTTACTAGCACCTTTACTTAGCTCATCAATACAACGGCGCCAACTGTAATTCCGTAATATTAGATGCTAACTAGCATCTTTGTAATGTGAACATTCTGGCAATAAAGAATTTGAATTTGAAAAATTCTTTAAAATGGAAATAGAGAATGGTTTTCGTGTATTATATTGTGGATTGTAAATCACTATTCATCTAATTTAAAAGAAAAAAAAATGTATTTAATTTATACAAAAGAATATACTTATTTGAAAGTGTGTACTGAAAGTAGTAGGCAGTTAGTAATTAAAGTGTTCATATTCTGTAGCAGTAGATGTGAATTTCAGTTTCTGCTTACTATAAGTACCACTAAAACAGCCTACTATAAAATTCATAAGTACTGTTCATTGACTAAAACCTTCCATTCATCCAGTGAATAATAAAATCTATTAGCCATTCATCCTAAATCCCTTCTAATGAGTAGTTATATAAATTTTATTGCATTGCTCTTGTGAACATTCTATGACCGTCTGTGTTTACAAACAGTCCCCATCTTTATATAGTGATAAACTGGAGTTACAGATTTGTCAATAGCATAATAGCTATGTTTATAGCATCTGTTTACGCCCTCACAGAAGAAAACAGGCGTAATTTTTTACAATGTGGTCTACTGTTTCATTTCTTGAGGTGGTCAGTTAACCGGTGTCAATAAACAGTACAGTAGTCGGTTAGTTGGTTATAAAAGTGAATTTTTACACTTATTTTATGAGTCCATTAAATTGTACCACTTAAAAGACAAAAATACACGTCTGGAGCTGCTTCGGTAGTTAATGGGTCCTGACGGGGGTAATGAAATCATAAACTGATTGGCGACTATCTGATTTATTTCTTTATTGCCATGTTACTCAGATATTATCACTCTCAGCAAAGTTGAAATCCCACGCGGTCGTTTATCATCGAAAGTTGATGAGAGGTTGTTGGCATCTTGAACAATTATAGCTTGTTGCTCTTGAATTCTCATGATCCTCATAAATGAACTCTAATCATGATTTATTTAGGTGCAATTTTTCAATAAACGCGTCCTTCTATTTATATATTCATTGATTGATATTATTGATTTTATTAACTTATCATATGACATAATTATATTGTATATAATTTATTATATTGTATTATGACTGACATTAATATAACTTTGGACATTTGTAAACTAATATTTGGATTAGAAGTAGATTTGGGCTTGTTTTTCTGTCCTTAATGTTGTATTTTTCAAATAAATAGTTAATATAAGTTTATATTCAAATAAATGAATATTTATTCCTTCATGGATACAGATACAAATCCAACTATGATTTTCGAGAGTAAGAACAGGCTCAGCCCAAAACTGGTTCTCAGCCAAATTTTGAAGATCAATTCAGTCAAAAATATTAATGGGAATATCTTGTTTTTTAACTTGTTACTTGCGCATAATGAAAAACATACCTCGAATTATATAAAATACTACTCATCATATTATTACTATAGAAAAATTTTAACATAATCCAGCTATCTTGGATGAACTATTGCCACTTCCAATTGCATCTTTATTTTCATTGAAATTCCTATCAGGCAAAGAATGGAATTGTTATAATAAGGGATTGAAGAACTTTTAAATAGTTTTCAAGGTTTTACCCTGATACTTCTATTTGTTTGAACTACCACTACAATTTATTCATCGTATGGCTCACCAAGAGCATGAAACGAAGTCAAAAACACTCAGATACATACAAATAATTATATACTTGATAGCAGACTTGGTAGTTAGCTACAATTTTTATTCAAACTTTTGTACTAGATATCAATTAATAGGAATAGATGATAAGAATTGAGCTCACTTTATCAGTTGAACATTAGTATTGAGCACTGTATTTTAAAACTTCAGTTTCAAGATTTAAGACGAACTATTATAGTTTATTTCAAATACGGTACAACCTCATAATCAAAACAAAGTACATACAGTATTATTACTTTTCTCAGATCATGATCCAACTAATTGGTAGAATATAGATATTAAGAACTGTTCATATTTATGATAAGAAATGATGAGAGATTAGCGTTGTTTGTTTAGGCTACTCTGTGATCTCCGTCATTCGGCTACCTTCTAGCTAACCTTCGAATGATTCGGGGCTGATCGGTTCACGTAATTACTACTCCTGGAGTTTTAAAAGTTCAAGCGAATTTTATAAAAGGGTAACTGTTTCCAAAGTGAATCTAATCTTAAATGAAAAGATAATTTGAAATGCTTACTTACCGGATTGATCCTATCCAAACTCTCAGCGTAGAGAATGGCGTTGAACAGCGGAGGCAGACATCTTGGATTTCAGCTCTCCCTCTGCCGTTGGTCGAGGCGAGGAGATTACTTCACAGCTGGATGGTCGGGTGGTGTAAAGCCAAACCGTAAAGGATCAGTCCTGTGAGAGCTGAAAAGGATATTCTACTACAATTTGCAATCAACTATATTGAAACTTTTAAATTAGAAAACATGCATTGGTAAACGGCAAATTTATTTTCTGTCTGATTTCAAAAACATGTCTTCTTGTATTTATGGAATAAGTGTATTCCAATTTTAATTATTGGAATAGTTAGGGTTATTGATCTGTTCAAGAGTGGAATATGATAGAGTGGAAAGTGAATTTAGTGAGGAACTAAAACAAGATTTTAATGCACTAAGAAAGATCATGGACTTCCAAGAAACCCGCAGTTTGATTGAAAATCGAAAACTTGATAGTCCATCATCATCCTTCACTTTTAATCTTAAAATTGAACATCAATATCTTATTAAACTGTGATTGATTTCTACAGTCAATGAACATATAGTTTGAAGTTGAAAGGTTCAATGGTTGAATGTATAAAAACTATAAAAAATTAATCTCAGCTTTCAAAATATTATGAATAATCGAGTTTGAATGCATGTGGTAAAATTTTGTTTCAGAGAAATAAGAAATAATAAATGGGTTAGTAATCAGCTGTTTTGCTAACTTCATGCCTCAAATTTGAAAATACCAATACAATATGGAATATTTTAATATTTTGAATTACTTTTAATTTTCTATAGATAAATTAAAATAAACGAATTAATATAATAGGATATTTCTAAAAACGTTTTGAAATTGTCAAATCAACTTTAAATGATTTACATGACCATGGTTTCGTGTTTAAGTACTTAACATATCCTCAGCTGAACGAAAGTGAAACACGAAACCATGGTCCTGTAAAACATAGTGTTTATTAAAGTGGATTTGACAATTGAATACGTTTTTCAATTATAGAAAGATTCGTTCTATAAATGTTATCAAGAATGCCAGTCAAGCGGTTCTTATCTGTTTAGAATGTCTAGAGTATCTAGCTGGAAATGTTATGAAAGAATAGTCTTTTATGATAATTTGAAGCTGAAAACCAGTAGCTGAAAATACTGGTTAAAAATTTTAAGACTATTTAAGAAGGCTTAAATAGGATAATAGCTGGAAATTGAATTATAACATAATTCTATTGGAATGAGAGGTCTTTGAGTAGGTAGTAGGCCTACATTGACAATAATGTTCTGCAAAATTAATAAGATATTAATTATCTTAACTAAGACAACTATTATCTTAACATCTCAAAACTAAATTATCCCAGTTAGAACAAGATTCTGGAACCATTTCAAAGACTTTTGAATCGATGTGACTGATTAACCGTACTTTTGACCTTACTGTTTCAAACTTACTTTTTCAATTCCCACAATTTTATAGTAGATTTCTAAGAACTCTCACCGCTTATGGTAGTCTTTTGATTCCAAATCCGAATTGACCACCTCAAAATGTGTCATCGAAGATTACTTTGTAATCTCCATTCCTGTATTCCAATCATCTACCGCAATAACTCTTTATCGTTATTTTATTGAGAATACTGTGAAAAGCCGCTAAAGAAAACGAACTTTTTGTGAAAAAAATGGCGGATTCCTTTTTTCAAGAACTTGATTGAATATTTTAGATACTCGCAAGAGGTGAGATTTTGTCAATCATTTCTCAGCTTACAGTCTTTTTATAATCCTATTTCAAGCTATCTCCCCCATATTTTCACGGAACGTCTTCAGACTTGGAGGTGGCAAAATGTCGAAAAGTAGCCTATTAGCATCCGAATTCCATCTCATTACATTTTACTGCAGCTGGATTTTCTCGACCATATTCATAAATATACATATATTATGAACGTAATAAAAAATGTTCTTTATCACACCAGAGTGGTTTATTAATAAGACTGCCTGCTAGCAGTAGTCTACATTGAATAGATTTTGTATTATAAAATACCGGCTTTATCCTTTGCAGCAAAACAGACTTGTTATTCTGAGAAAATATAACAGAAATGCAACTCCAAGGACACATAGATTACTGTATTTTATTCGATTTTGCTCCCATCAATGGAAACATGCACTCTTGCTTGTCCATTTGTCAGAGATGTTATGAGCTCACGAATGCATTATCAACGATGGAAAATGGAGAAACTCGTTTTATTTTTAAAGTGATCACATATTCGTTGGGAACTTGTAAGGAAATTCACAATCTAGAGTTTTTATTGAATAAATGGGTTACATTATTCACTCAAAGCCCCTTCTATTCGTTCCAATTGCACTCTGAAAATGAAGGTGTCAGAGTGAGTTGCCAGCATGCAAAACGAGTAGGCATGATCCGTATTCATTTATGTTGATGGAACGAGTCCATTTGAACAACTCCAATAAATGAAGAAACAGCTACATAGAAATAAAGGGTTCTTAACAAATAAGGTTCATAGAATGAATATTTTTTAAAGTTATGAGTTGCTGAGTGATACGTTTTTAGTATTCAGAGGAAAACTTTACAAAACATGAAAATCATGAAACAGAAGTTGCAAGTTATAGCGTGAAACAGAGTTAAAAGAGATATTATTTTATTTATTCATTCAAGAAAGTACAATTAACTCATAGAATTTGTATCACACAAAGTCCAAAACGTCTTCTTTTCCAAATTTTGGTAATTATTTCAAATAAAGGTTATTCACTATTAATCACAAATTTCCACTTCCGAAGCTAAAAACCATGAGTTATCAATTTAGAATTTAAAAAGAAATTGAATTTAGATTTATAGTAAGTTGAATACTACAGTACATAGGTAGATTGTTATATTAATACCTGTACATAGACATGAGGAATATTATCTTAATTGATAGAGAATATTTTTTATTTTAAAGTATACAGGTATATCTGTATAAGTAAGATACATGGAAACGCACATGTGTGACTCTGAAGAATATATGTGTATCTGAAGGAAAATATTCCATGAGATAAACTGACAATACTTTCTAATTAAATTCGCTATTACATCATTTGGAGGGAAACTTTTAAATGAATCAATCAATCAAACAAGACATTTAGTATATTTTCAAGGGATTATTGTTATAAATCCTCCAGGCAAACAGTAAAATCAACCTGTTCTACCACATGATTCAATATGGCTACAACATAATTATTGAGTTCAACAAGGAATTAAATACTAGCCGAATAAGAAAATTTATGTTACTCACAAAACCTGCTACTCAACATTGGTCGTTGCATGTCCATCTCTTCCGCTGTCTGGTAGACCACTGAGGGTATCTCGGACCCTCGAATGTGGGTCATGTTTACAGTTATGAGAAAGCATCGCTTTTGTCTGACCAGAGCATATTGTCAAGTTTGAAAACAAACCCTGATTTTTTGCTTGCTTGATCTCCTTTTAGGCAACGCTCCATTATTTTCGTGGCGAGTGGTCGTAATTTATTCAAAGAAAATGCTTGTATTTCACCGGCGTTCGACCCCTTTCTAAAATTAGAAAGTTCTTTCGCATAGTCAGTTCCACCTCGGTTTTCACGCCTCAATGTGTATTATTGTACCTTTCACATTAACTAGAAGTGATCTGGTTGAACAGAGATGAAGAAGAAACAAGTTTTTGAATGTTGGACTAGAAATTCCAAGTCGAAATAGAAGGTAGATCAAGAAGAAGAGGATAGTTGTTGGTTTGATTATCAAATTAGAAGTTTTTATTATAAAATTGAAATTTTCTATCGATTTGAATTCAATAGCATCCATCCTAGTGGAGATATTGAGATATTGATAAATCAATATAATACGAGTATATTAATCGGTTTGGGTATCTAGCCTATTTTTTCAATCCTGAATCACAGATTTTTGGAAATGGTGCAAATTATTTTGTGAAAAAGAAAATAAGTGCAGATGGAAACAGAGTTGATAACTCACAAATTGAAATATCTTCATGGAGATGAACATGGGCTACAGCTTATTTCCAAATATTCATACAATAGAAACTGGAAATTATTCTTCGAAGTAAATTGGAAGTAGATCCTACATTTAATCACAATTGATAGAAACAGTACATCTAAGGATCTAAGTCATATTTTTGGTTAGTTTTTCTTGCAAGTCTTATCACTCTGAACTCACTGCTGGCAAACAAATTAAATTGTTACAAATTCACTTTTGTCAGCAGTGTCATCGATATAGAAATTTATGGCAATAAAACTACAAAATAAGTTTAAAACGAAAATAAGTTTATGAAAAAATATGTTAATCAACCCTATACTTATGCACTTGATCTACTTTATCAAAGAAGATTTCCAATTCGAGAAGGAAATTCCGCGCTGAGAAAGAAGACAATGAGTTTCGTAAACCTCTTAAGATTATCTTTTATTTTAGCATAACGAAGGGGAATAGTCTACCATTGTTTGGGACGAACACTCAGTTCGCAAATGAATATATCAGGTTTTTTGTTCAGCTGGTATCTCGTAACCTGACAGCCTTCATGCATACATCCATAAATGCATTAGGCCTTCCTTTTTAGTTCTTCCTTTTTGAATAAAATATTCCCCCTTCCCCGTTATTCATTACATGAAAGGGAGAGCTTGAGCCCTGGGGGGATTACCTCTATCCTTTTTTCGCCCCCCTATTCCATGCAATCCCCAGGATCAATTTTCATTTTTCTTATTCGTGGGCTGGCTCCACCCCCATAATAGTCGTAAACTCTTTGGAACTGATTCCCTTTTGAATTTCAGATGAGGTGAAGCTCGATGTAATGTCTTTTTCTTCAAGAAATTCGCTTCAGCTAATGAAGCTTCTTCGCTCTTATTATTTCTCTCACTCACGTCCCCTCTCTCATTTTAGTAATCTCTCTTGAAAAATAAAAAGCTACTGTCTTAAACGTATGGGAGTCATTATTAGAGCCTGTGGAAATTCATGGCTTATTATAGTCTAAAAACTGAACTTGCAATAGTATTTACACGAAAAATTTTTCATATAAACTTGTATTAGAATATGTATGAAAATCTCAACGACTTGGGAACACTCTCTTGTTATCGACTTGATATATAGGTAATTATCTATAATTATTAACTTGAAGTAGCCTACCCTACAATATTTCTCTGAATCAATGTAAAGTTTATTTCACCTCACATCCTATAATAAAATGTAAATATTCATTCACATTTTTTTCTGCTCAATCTACATCTATACCATAATGTGATATCATATTTGTTCATCCATAATCTATTTAAGTAGTATAATTTTAGTAGTAGGACTGTTAAGCATCAATCATCCATTTTCGTCTTAATATTAATTAGTGTTAAGTTAATATCAACTCTGACAGCAGTTGTTTTCTTATCTCTGGCATTCAGTCTAGAGTCTAGAGTTAGAGCTTAAACTTTTTATCATTACATTCCTATGTGAACAATCCCAGGAAGTAATCACAATCCCGTTTTTTTTTCGAAGTAATGACATTTTCGTTTATCACAATTCCCTTGTAAGTGAGAAATTTATCCTTTTTTTACTAGAATAAACAACTAATTATTAATATTTTCATATAAAATAAGTTCAATCAGTCCTTTGTTGATCACAATTCTCTTGTAAGTAAGAAATTGGATCTTCTTCTTTTGCTGATACCTGAGTATTTCAATCATTCATATAATTTTCTATCATCTCCAATTTATTCATAAAAATATTAGCTTGAACTAATATTATAAACTCATGAATTAATAAATTAATATAAACTTATATTGCTATGAACATTCTGCACTATTTCTTAATCAAGTTTGTAGAACTCATTCAGTGCAAAGCTTTTTGTAGTGACAAAAAGACAGACACTACTAACTCACTCAGTATTCCATATTTACTCGTAATACAAGTATTTATTATTTATTATTCGGCTACTTACTACTGCATTTAAAAATCATATTTTAAGCGCAATAACAGTTTCTACAGAGGTTCAGATAGAAGCGACTCTCATACTGCAGCAAGAGGTCACAAAACAAGGCCGATGCATTTCTCACACAACGCAGATCTGGCTTGCATTCAAACTGCATTACAAGTGCATGACGTTGCACCAGAGTGCATTTGGCTCGTGCTTGTGTGTGCGCGTAATCATAGATAAGTTTGAAAACTACATCGAACACTCTCCGAGAGTTTGCTCTCCTGATCAACAACTGCAATTCCTAGACGTAGAGCACTCGCGAATCTTGAGAAGTGCATACAGAATGCAACAGAAGTGCATCGGTGACGTCACACTGCAAGTGGATTCAACAAACAAGTTTGCCGGATGCAACAGAGTGCAGTTTAGCGCGTTGCAACCGAATGAAAAGAGTGCACTTTCGTTGCATATATTCATGCAGTTTTGTTGCATCTTGAAGGAGTCTGTTGCGTCTTGATGCAGTTCTGTTGCACTTTATGCAATCGTGACCGTTGCGTAATCAATGCAGACAATCTCTCAGTTTTTATTGCCGTTTTACCAACATCCTATAATTATTCTACAACTGAATACTGATTATTTAGCAGGAAAATTGGTGACATTAGCCCACATTTTCCATTGGCATACCAAGTGTAGCCAAGCTGTTTTGTAAAGCTCTGTGGCAATACTCAGTAGAGATACTTCTTATCTACGAGAAATAAGTTAGTCTTTCTACATCAGAGTGGTGATCTGGTTCCATATTATAATTATGAATAATCCAATTATATTTTCTCAGTTAATATTATATTTATGACATGTATTTAGTTATATCTAAAGCAAATTTCAATCATTTTACGAGACAAATCTGATAATTTTCAAATTTCTTTGTTATTCAAGTAATAGGTAAACAGGTTATATGTATACAGGTTCAGACAATAACGATTATTACGGTTATACCTGTAATAGACAATCATATTATAGAACTATTTCTTACTAGTGTTGCTCACTTGAATTCAATAATCATATAAGAAACGTTATATTTATTACAGTTCTTGGGTTTGAGCTGTGAGCTTTGATTTGGAAGACTTCATGGAGGAATAAAATTGAGCTGTTTAGAATGAAAATGTTTTTAATTGATAATTCATTTGCTATTAATCCATGCTATGTTACATATTCGGCTACCTTCTATTCTTTAACTTGAATTTCTTCATAGATAAAAATACTTAGCACATTGTGAAAGAGATTGAGAGAGAGATAAGATAAGATTGACAGAGAAGGAAGAGAGAAAGGGAAGACGTCTTCCTTCATGAGAAAAAAGGTGGCGAGTGCATAAGCAATAAGAAACAAAAGTAATTATTATTCGCAATGCTACAACAAGTGTAGTTTACTGAATTGAAATGCTGTGGGTTAAAAATCAAGACAAGATTATATGAATGCTGTGATGATTGTGTAATTTCCAGTTATTTGAGAGGAACAAGTAAGCTAAAATAAATCAGGGTGGACGAGAGGGTCATTTGACGAGTATGGAGAAATGAAGTAGGTTCAGTAATAAGGTAGGGAAGAATGAATTACGAATCAGTATAAGGTATGATGGAGGGGGGGGGTGGATGAGAAGAATAGAAAGAGAATGAACAAAAGGAGAACAGAACGAAAAAGGAGAATGGAGAAGGTATTGGAAAGGAAGAAAAATATGAAACTAAGTGCTTAGTCAGAATTTAAAAATCAAGCCATACTTGTCTGTAAACTTACATTCAGTACACTATCATGACTTATTCAATCAACAGTTTACAAGTAATGAAATAATTATTACTATTTGTATTAGTTTTGACACTGATAGGCGAATCTACACGTAATTGGATATTATGATGAAGCGATAAACAATAAATTATTTGATAAAAATATATTTTAGTACGTAGAAACTTGTGTTGGACTTCACCACCAAGAATATGTCCTTTTTTAAATGTAATGAATTTTGTTAATAGCTCTAGCTCAAGAAGTAGACACGATAAAAAGGCCTACTTGTAGGTCTCAAATTGTAGAAAATAAAATTATCCTCAGAGGGATTTTGGTTCACACATTTCTAATGTGTTATAAATACTTCAGCTGGAAGATATGAACAATCAAAAACAGAGAATACTTGAATTTTCGTTTCTCTCGAAAAACTACTCCTTTTTTGAAAAATCATAATTCAGTATTTATTGAACTTAGAGAAGCGGACTTGGTACGAGTCTCTTAGAAATTGTATTTACGAAAAAAAAGGTAGAAATGATCTTTTCTCTCCGAAGCTTAGTTTTGACGTAAATTGCCGAAAACAGAACAGATATTAGTGGTTTTTTGGGCACTATATTACGCCGTACTCAGAAACCATCGCAAAATCATATTAGACTTATTTGGGTTGCACAAAGTGATTTAAGATCATTTTTCCAGCCTTACCTAAGTTTTTGGCAAGCACGTCCTCTTTTTGGTCTGATTTGCCTGGGCTATATATTCCAATAACCTAACATGCAAATAACATTTTATTCATTTCCCAACTGCTCAGTCTACACTTCTTATAATCAAAGCTGGTGCTTTATATCAAATTTCGCATCATTTTCGACAATAATCAGTTCAATGATTGGATCTTAAAATATACTGCTACTACAATATATACCGTAGTACTAGAGATAATCCATTCATTAGAGATTGAAAATATAAATTCAATCTTGGTTCATAGAATCTTGAAAGCTTGAAAGAAAGAAACTTGAAAGCTTTATTATTCAATATGACAGATTTATTATTCAAATCAACCATTCAAGCCTGGTTATTACAAGTAGTAACGTATATTCTCATTATGGGGGTTTTTTCTCGACTCATGGATATCAGAGTAATAATTACAGATACCATAACTATTTGGTTAGTCAATAATAGTACATAGAAAGAGGAGAGAATATTCTCTCCAAAATCTCTAGAAGAAAGCTACTTCCTCAAAACCGAAATAATTCAACTTTTTACTAGCTGGTAGAAAAATAGTGATAATTTTCGTTAGGAAAATTAGTAATTAATTAGTAATTAGTAATTAGAAAATTAGTAATAGGAAAAGCCAAAACAATAAGTTACTCAGATTAGATCAAACTCATCCAGCAATAAAAGGCTAACAAATTGAAGAGAACTGTTTCATACTGATCTTAGCATAGTTGCTTATGAAGCAACACATACCGCATTGCATCGGAATTACTGTACTAAACGTGACAAATCTTGTCTTGTCTTGTCTTGACTAACCGGTGTACGCCTAGCCTAGGTAACAAATGAAGTGTAGTAAAGACATGTGGCAATGTAAAAAATATGGCATGTAGCAAAAAACATGTAGCAAAACTTGTATGTAGCTAGTAATGAAGAGTAGCGGTCTAAATGCTGCTCTTTCTACAATCATTCAGCGAGCTGAGAGAGCTGGCTCGGCTATTCTTTCGTCATAACCGCTGGATCCGCGCCAGAGAACCGACAAGACAGAGACAGCCATAAACAGAGAAAGAATGACGAAAACATTTCGTACGCCAGTCGTTTTTTTCTTGCGTATTTTTACAGATACATTGCATTTCGAATACGCCGGCTACCAGGCTAGCAGAGTCTCGCAGGAGGTTGCCGCGTCTCTCAACGCGCTGAATCCCAACTCTTCACTATCACTGGCTACGTCACGGCAGGGGGACGTCCTGTTCCCCCTCTTTTTGATAACAGGTTCCCCCGACTGTTTCCCCCTCTACGGGAAAAGCCACACGCTGATACGGAGCAGACTCTGTGCAGAGCTATCAGAATCTCGACTTTATTCTCTTCATTTTCCGTTCTTGCTATTCACGCTCAGCTATTTTTTTCAGTATTGAATCGAATTTGTATGCAATAATTATTTTCAAATTGAGAAAGCAGAAAGTGTTTTGCTAAGAATGTTTTTATTCTTGATACCCACGTCCTATATAGTGTTAGATAGCGTCTTGCTATTCACGCTGAGATTTTTCTTCCCTCTCAATATTGAGAATCCATTGAAAGACATTGCTATACATGTAATGTGAGTTTGTTGTACAAAAATGAAAATAATGGGGGTTTCTGTCGATGAAAAAACTGGTTTTAATGTACATATTTATCTTTATCACGGATTTGAGAGTTCTTTTCTCAATGTTCAATCTTAGATTATCTCTTATCTCAATCTTATTGAGATATTCTCAATTGTCAGAGCGTGAATTACTTGAATCGATTACTATTAAGTAGTTGTTCATCCTGGAATTAGATGGAGTTTCAGTAGTTTGGGTGTTATTGATTGAACTCTCAAAAATCATCCTAGATTCGTAAACTTTTTTCAATATTTATTAACTTGGACAAAATTTATCAGTTTAACTGTAATTATTTCACAGTTCCTAGAGAACTTGAACATTTTCAAAAAAATTATTTATCGTTGTACCTTTGATGTAATAATTGTTGTTAGAATAAGTTATTTATTTCACCAAGATCCACTGAAAATCTCTTATATGAATGATTCGAGTAATAAAATATTGATATTAATATCAATTTAACATCAATTCGTCACTAAATGATTAGAATCCCATGATTATTATGAGCAATTATTTCCATTATTGAACCCATTACCATTAGCCAATGCTATGGCATCTGGGTTTTGTGAATCACCATTATTTTCATATCCATATTGCCCCAAGTCAACCCTCATTTTTCATGCGTGAGTTATTTCATCCCTTCTCCGTCTGATTTGTTTACCGACGAATATGAAGGGAAAGTTTATTCGGTTGCCAGGGTTTTATGGTGGAATTACAATGGAAATGTAAATTTGGACGGAATAGAGTTTCAGTTGAACAGATCAGGAAGGGCGAGCCGGAAAGTGAATGATATGATGCGTGGGTGAGCAAGAGGGAGGGAGGGGGTTTGGTGTAGTGAAAAGAGACAGAAAAATTCGGAGATAGAAGGAGAGAGAAGAAGAAAGAGAAAGAAATAGAGAAGAGGAAGATAGATGATTGTATACTCGTATATAGATATGAATGATATGATGCGTGGGAGAGCAAGAGAGAGGGAGGGGGGTTTGATGTAGTGAAGAGAGACAGAAAAATTCGGAGATAGAAGGAGAGAGAAAGAAGAAAGAGAAATAAATGAAGAAGAGAAAGATAGATGATGATATACTCGTATAAAGAGAGAGAAAGAAAGGGAAAAAGAAAAAAAGTGTTTGTGAGGGAGAGAATTAGAGGAGAAGAGAGAGAGAGAAAGTCAGAGGAGGGATAAAGAGAAATAAATTGTGCATGTAAAAGAAAGTGACATTTCTGTTACACTTCGAGGGAGACGCATTTCGAGCTTGCATTTCTACACAACAAAGAAAAAACTTCTCAAAATTCGATCAGGGGAGAACTTTTAAAAAGTAGAAGCATTAGTGTTGCTTGGAAAATTTTCAGAGAGGGGAAACTCCACTTTTCCAGGGTTTTCAGGCCTAAGAGGATTTTGGAAGCAAGGGACCGGAAAACTTGGTTAATGCATTCTGAAAGCTTCTATATATACTGTACGTTAAAACTCATAAAATGGGAAGAGCTGTTTTTAATGTCGGGAGACTGAGAAAGTCATCAGTGGATTGCGATGGTGGGAGGGGGGCGGAGTAATTACTATGCAAAGTTAATTAGAAATTTGGGTGGTTGGGAGTTCGTTTGTTTCACACTGTGAGGGAATTACTTGATGGAATTCTGAAAAAAAAATATTTAAGGTAAACAATGCATTGAGTTACATTCTCTTTGAACCATACTGTTAGGAAATTAATCTTGATGTAAGATGGCATTGTCAATAATTTATTATTGTCGACAAATAAATTCTAAAAAATCTCCAATGTAAACTATGTATGGATACTATTCCAAAAAAATTCTTATTCAGATCTTGCGAACCATAGACCTCTTGGTATTTAGTATTCAATAGAATCTAAAATTATTTCTGTATACAAGCAATGGTAAAAATATCCCCTAAGCTACCTGACATCCCACAATCTCATGATTCTTATTATGAATCTTCGCAACATTTATAAATAACGTAGATCAGCATATATATATGAATTTGATGCTAGCTACCGAATATCTGAAGTTAAAGTTTAAAATATTTTTTACCAATTTCTGATAAGCTTATACTTCTATTTCACGCAATTTTAAACATAAGGCATTCTCTTTATAGTATTGATTGAATTTATCACACCCATACAAAACTGAACTTAGAAATTTACTCATCTTCTCTACTTTCTCCTTATACTTTGAAGAACTAATTGAGACTTAAAAAATGAATAAACATCACTTAAATTGAATGTAATCAGCATATTTTGTCCTCACTCTCCAAACTCTGTGATCCTAAAGTATTACTCCATCTGTAATATGGAAGGAAATGAGATATTGCAACTATTCATATTATAGCTTTTAAATCATAATAATATTAATTGAACGAAATTCCTAAATATATAATAATGATGATACTTGGAAGTCTTTATAGCATTATTTATTAGGAATTTCGTTCAATTAATTATTACCATCTGTAATATCCAGGAATTTTTCAGTAAGGGAAAGCTCAGAAACGCTAATGAAAGCCATGGATTCCATCACGAAATTTTGTTATTGTACAGATATTTAACTTATAAAATCCCTTTTCCTAAATTCTTATTAATACTGTAGCCTAATAAGTATCAAAGCGTATTCTCCGACACGCTTGTTATCGAGATCCAAACGGGTGTCCTGCAAAAATGCAATATTTTTCAGCACCCTACACGTTTTGTCAAGAAACTGGACGTGTATGCACATAAACAAGAGGCTGTATGCACTCGCATCCAAGAGGCTCTCGACCAATGAGCGTCAAGATTTACACAGAATGACCAATGGCGCTCTCTTCAAACAAGACATGTCGCTCAATTGTTTGCGCTAAATAATTTCAATTTGGGACTCGAAAGATTACCGGTTTCCTGCGGACCCTTCCAAGTCCTCCCCTTGTTTACAGTTGATCTCACATGTCAACCACTTACGTCCGACTCTTTACTATATAGGATACATTTACTCTAAATTCCATATTACTATATTTAGTCCGTTTACTATATATTCACTCCATACATCTTGACCCTAACAGATCAGCCCTTCATGTGAACATGACTCCGGCCTGTTTTCACGTGGATAAAGGAAGGACGCTTTCTCAATCTTCTCCCGTCATTTTCAGTCACGTTGTAGCGTACCGTTTCGAGTGCTAAAAGACAATTAAGTTCTAGTGAACAGGAATCGTGTCCAGATATTCAAGTTGCGAAAGCAGAGCAATTAGGCCTATGAGATTGCTCTATAAGGAATATAATTTTGAAAGAACAGAAGAAATAAATTATAATCAATACAAATTATTCCTCAGTTGTCTTATAATAATCAACTGATTTTGCAATTGGTTGGGACAAACAAAGACAATTTAATATAAGTACAGTGATATTCATTTAATTTGACACTTGCCATTAGACAGATAGAGAGATATTATTCCTTGACCATCATACTCTACGGTCATCAACATCGTCAAGAAATAATATATCTCTATCAATAATTTATCTATCCAATACCAAGCGTCAAGTTGAATAATAATGATAATATTAATTGAAAGATTAATTAATAAGTGAATAATAATAATATTATTAATAATAATATTATTATTAATTGAATGGATCTGATTATAGTAGGACAATCTTTGGTACAACCCAACATAGGTTGCTCTTGCTTTCTTGAATAAATAAAGATCAATACACAACCCAAGTTTATATTGACTTAATTAATGTTTTTACAAAGCAGTCTGTTTTTCTTTCATTGATATTGTATTCCTGATAAAATAAATGAATGAATGAAGATTCAATACACCCAGGTCACCCAGTATTGTACATTTATGAACTGACTTCTTAAATATTGGAGGGAATTCAATTGAAAACAGCCTATTTTTGTGTTGAACGCCATGATGGAACCCTTTCTGAGCGTCAGATGGGAACTGGTTCTTAGTTTTTTCCACTCCTTTTCGTAAAACCGAGAATTAAGATAACTCACGTCAGACCACCACTACTTGGGCCAGGATGAATAAATTTCCCTCTCCTTCACTCCTCCTTCTCTTACTTCTTCTCCACCTTCTCCTTCCCATCCTTCATCTTCTTTATTTTCTAAGGCTTCTCCCGAATTAGTTGATCTTCCACGGTTAACTTAGTTGCCGTAGACTACAATTTCAGAAAGTAGGATACTAAAAAGCAATAAATTAATGTATTTGGGAACGCCGGCTTCTTTGATCTTGTCGACAACTCCATTTTGTAATCCGTTCTCAACCTGAACGATAAATTCTCAATGTATTATTAGATAATATTTTTCAGACACCAAAATTGAGATGGCTTGGTTTATTCTATTACCTTGGGAGCCGTATTGCATAGCGAATTCAATATTAAAATGTGGAATCAAGACTCACAAAACAAGTTTTTCCAATGACACAAAAAATACTAGATTTTTTCAAGCTCAATTATCATTTATTAATTATTGATTATGTGATAATAAATTTCAGTACAATCAGAGTAATGATCAAATTATTATACAATTTTGTATAAATTTAGTGATATCATCTCAAGAAGTTTGCTCTTAAAGTTTCAAAACATTATATTGAGGTGACACAAACTGATAATTTATCCATAAAGAGACTACAAATTCATTTATGCTCATCATGAATTCCACAAATAGCACAAGTTATAAAATATTCAAAGTTGAGTCAATATTTAAATAAATCCTAAAATTAAAACATTACAACATTCAAAATAGATCAAATCAATTTTATTCTTTCAAATCTCTCCTCATATTGTTTTGTTTTTGTTTATCCATAGCTACTAAGTTTCTTGTAATTGAAGGGTTGATTGCGCAATACGGCTCCCCAACTTAGCTCTCCCCGAAAATAATTCAAAGGAGCCATTTATTCTATTCTCTCACATTCTTTCTCCTTTCATTCACTTTTCCCTACTCATTTTGTTCTTCTCTGACACTCTTTCTACTCTATGTGACATCTATTTGCATTTGTTCAACTGGCAAACAATTGATTTACTAGCCGACTTAATTTTTACAACGCAGTCGACTGTAGCCAACGCTAGCTGTCCCCTCCCTTTAATCATGGTACCATGGATATAGTTTTATATTTAGTTATACGAATAGTTCTATACCTTTGACCTGTGAGGTGAGTCAAAGTCCAAACAGGTAGCAGGAATCTCATCCCCTCTAATAGTCTGCCAATATTTCATCCACCCAACTTCCATTAATGTCAACCGGTAAATAATTATGCCCATAAAAGATGACTGCACTTGCACGATATCATTTGGAAGGCTGGCAGCTTGCTTTCTACTCACAGCAAGCTGTGTGAAGAGTCTAGAAGTTGTAGCTGTGACAGTTGTTTTGTTCATGAAGATAATTAGAGTTATGACAGTTTAAATTAATTGTGTGAAGCTATTGGTAGTTGGTAAGATAATCAGAAAGTTTGAATATTGCGTAAGCTCTAGTTTTATATTGTGTGAGTCAGAGTGAAATATTATGTGAAATTCGAGTGACAACTTAAAATATTGATTGAAAAAGTGAAATTTCAAGTCTATTGATGTAACTTCCATAACTGCGAGAATAAAGTCATTCTTAGGTTTCAAAATTTACTCCATACTAAATACAAATTAAACAAAACAGTTATATTTATTTTGCCAGTTAGCTTAGTAACCAATTGCAATTTTCCCCATTCACATCTGAATAAATTTCTCATTGTTTTTTACTAATAAAAATTATTTACAAAAACAAAACTTACTTCAAAATTTACTTCATACTCAATACAAATCAAACAAAAAAGTTATATTTATTTTGTCAGTTAGCTTAGTAACCAATTGCAATTTTCCCCATTTACATCTGAATTTCTCATTTATTAAATTTTTTCACTCATACAAATTATTTACTCAGTCAAGGAATGAATGAATGAATGGACTGTGATCCAATGTAGTAGGAAATTAATCTTGTGGTAGCTTATTACAGGAGAAACAAACTTGAAAAGTGGAAAGCTCGCCAAAAGCTATAATATGGGAATTTTCTCGATCAATTACGGCAAATCATGTTCCAGAGAGGATTCACTGTGATGTTTTGAAATGACAACTATTTGGTTAGTGTATGATTATACTTATAAATAATTTATAGTTTTTATCATAGATATGAAAACTTTTTGTATTTTGGAAAACGATATGACTATTCCATGAGAAAATTCAGTCTAATATTATTAAAACTCTTGTTATCTACTGAAATATATTCACTGCAATCGCTCTAATTGGAGTACCCTCATTCGTATTGTATTCGTTTCTTGTGATGAAACAGTCTCCAGGCCTCTCTTCTCATGATCTCACCAAAAATACCAGACCCCATCGAAGGGTTGCAGAGCAAAGAGCCTAACGTGAGTGAAATGAGGTGAGAAGTCGTAAAGCGAAGTCTTAAAGGGGTATTAGTACTTTCGACCACATGTGTGAGGATGAATTCTTTATGACAGTGTTCTGGAAACATTTCACTGCAGCCACTTCACTCTACTTATGCTCTGTTCTCTGGTTTCTGTCTTGAACCGTCTTAGCATCAGCCTAAATCAGTCATGCAACATTCAAAGGCACTGAGTGTAATCTCTCTCTTATGGTGATGTAGCTATAGTCTAATAGGTGGAGGGAATATTAGAACACTTTGAATACAAATTTGTTGGCTTGTCGCTTAATGTTAACAATTATTAATTATTGTTGAGTAATTGACATGTTTTCCTCAAAAATCGTAGGGTTTCATTGGTAGAATGTTCTTCAGAAGGTATATTTATTCCTTACTCAAGTGACTGAGCCATATAATTTTGAACAGAATTTAGGTATCATGGCCGGTTACACAAAAGTGTATCAGAGTATCAATTTTTGTGTCACAAAGTATCAAAAGTGTATCAGAGTGCACAAATTGTTTCTTTTTTTGCCCCTGAATAATTGATACAGTTAATTGGCTCAACACACCTTTGAGCAATTGGGACTGAGAGAGTTAAATTATAATGTGAGTAGGAGTGAGACTATTGAATGTGTTAGAATTCAGAAATTGTTAAGTCCCTCAATATTATTAAGGCTGAGAGACTTTTAGTTCATTTAGAAGATGGTATCTTCTGAAGTAAATATGGTAGTAACAATATTGTATTGTGAATACTACACTATGAATACTAAAAATACTTATGAATACTGAAAATTATTTTAAAATACTATGTATTTTCCTGATATTTATAGTATTTTATAGTGCTGTTCATAGATTTTTTCACCTACGAACAAAAGAGATATGACAGCTTAGCTCCATATTATTCATTTCCCATTGTTTGAAACACAAGATTTCCTATTGTAATTTTCAAGGTTAATTTGGAGATTAGTTTACGCATCTCTGAATGATGTTTCTTGAGCAAGCATTCTATTCGACTCTGAAATTGAATCATTCAGTAATTCTACTCGACAGTGAAAATAATCAGTATGTTTAAAATACTTTATAATCAGTACATCTTGAAAATGGATTGCGTTCTCCTCGACAATTGAATTGAATTGAATGACTGCCTTTATTTGAACCTGGACAATTATTATAATTATTGGACAATTAATAGAGTAGGAATGATAAGTGAAAAAAATTAATGATAATGATAATGAAATTCAGTTAAATTGGAGTTGTAAGACAAGAAACTGATCACTTAACTTGAAAAGACAACTTGATCAACGGGTTCCTCCATTGTTGAACAAAGCTACTCTCATGAAGAAGTTGGAAAGGATCTAAGAAAGACCGGAAGAGAGAATGAGATGGAGATATATTTGAACGGAAACGGAAGAAGGAGGGTTAGCAACCCTTCAAAGCGGAACTTCCCTTCTAGAGAGAAGAATATAAATAGTTCGTCACGTGAGCAATACCACTAAATGCCACCCGGTTTGACTTCACTTTTATTCTCTCCCCTATACCATCTTGTTTATCGTCCTTATTTTTGTTGAATAAATACTTCACCTCAGCAATCAGATTCATTGACTAATAATTATTATTTTAATTGACTATAATTATAATTATTATGTTTTTGAATGCATTGGGATTGAAAAATGTCTATGATTAATGAATAAAAATTGAAATAAATAGACATTTTGATACACTACTGCCCGGTTTTTCAGTCGTTCAATAAACTTATTGAATCAATAACTTTTTTTGCATTTAAAAACACATGGTTATTGATTCAATAGTGCTATTGGATCCATAAACTGTACATAAAATTGGATCCATAAAACCGGGCACATGACGACTTCTTGTAGCGGAAACTATGCACGAGATATAATAAATAACTTCTTAACTTAAATACATTAATATTGTATGAAATCTCATATTATGAATTTATATCATAAAATAAATTTTCATCATATTATTTTGGAACTCAGTATAAACTCATTCAGTATAGAATCATTGAGGTATGAGGTCTAGAAAGATACGACGGATCTTCAGTATCTTTCGTTATGATACGTAGCAGCGTGGAGTTTCAAGTACGATACGGAGCGGTCCTTCTACGAAATAGACCAATGAAGTGCCTCCTTTTTCTATGGCCGCTGCTAACGATCGCCTGTTGTAGCGTCCCTAGCAACAGAGTACAGACTACTGCGCATCTCTTCTGCGCAGTGTATTCGGCAACATGCCGCAGCTTTTTCAATGATGAATGATGATCACTTATTCTTGTTATCAATATTTTCAATTTTACTTGTTATCGAAAACTTAAAGATCAATTTTGCTCTATTTTAAACAATTTTGATCCGTTTTGTTCTAGAATTCAATGAAGACAATAAAATTATATAACAATGCACCTTAAAAACACGAAAAACAATATTTTTTTCACACCAATACATAGAGCTTTCGTATACTCTACAATAAGAAAAGTTGATGCAATAATTACCCAATCCCATTGATTCGTGAAAAAGGAAATGTGTAGAGCCTATAATATTCCGTAGATGAATTAATTCTATTGCATTGGAGAAATTAGTTTGTAGGAATATTATAATTTAGTTCTCATTACTCAGAAATTAATATTGTTTCAACACTGTTGTAAATCTTGTTGATATTGGTGCACCCTCACCAATATTAATAAAGTGAAAAGTAAGAGATTTCTATTCCGGAAACAGAGCAGGTGAAAAGACATAAAAAACATTGGAGCTTTTTTTCATTTCGATTTTCATCACCTTAAAAATAATAATGATATCATACTTTTATAATTGGGATATTTTCCTGAAAGCTCCATAATTAAATCAAATAATCTTTATTAAATAATCCATACCAATGCCGATGAGTAATCTGTAATAAACTTCGATAAAAACTCATAGTTATGAAATTATTTAGTATAAATTATTGAACTTGGATTCAAGCAATCGTGAATAAATTGTGATGAAAGAGTTTGTTCATTTATTCGAGCACGATTTTTATAAGGAAATAATATTTTTCACTACTTGAAGGAGATTCGTTATTTTTATTCCAAATAATATTATCAGCAATCTAAAAATCAGAATTTCAAAATAATCATAAAGTACATCCATAGCACTATCTAGAATTTATCAGACCTACCTGATAAAGCAATGCCAATCTATGCTAATGCAGCACGGAAATTGAAATCTGGCTTGAAGCGGAGGCCGTTTTTCAGAGAGGGAGCAGATTTTCGAGAGGGGGTTCACAAATCGAAATAAGGGTTGGACACGACTGGGGGACGAAATTGAATTCCCGGCGCAATCTGATTTTGTCCTCGGAAATTGGACCGCATCTCGATACCCCCTCTCAACCCCTCTCCACCGAAATGGGGTGGCTTACCCCTTTACTCAAGCTTCTCTCATACAGCACATCCCCAATCGAGTCTGAACATTTACTGTCTAGCTGTGGAATTGAGCAACGTTCAAGAAAGCCAATGTTTGTTATTTTTTCAACATTGATTTAAAATTCTTGTTTCAATTTCCACAACTCAGTCCAAACACTTACTAATTGTGAAATTTAGAAGCGTTTAAGAATATAAATTTGATGGAATGTAATTGTTTTAGATTCTAATTTCTAGCTCGAACTTGAAATTAAAATTAAAAATTATTTCTCTTATAATAATTTTATTCCCATGTTAACATCTCACGATATTCATAGTCTGATACTTTTCCAGAAGATTACTGAATAAGGCCTTTCATTGAATGGATTTTACTCAGATTATTCCCTCAATTTGTATGAATACACAAATATAGGGTAGCCACCTTGAATTTTTTTATGTTTTCCGTGTTTTCTTATTGTGTTCTTATTAGTGTATAATTCACCATTGGATGATACCCATCTACCTTTGGATAATATCAGCATTCCATAAAGTTGTGAATAAGTGATTCTAGCATCATTTATTGTATAATTATTTATTATATATTAGAAATACAGAATCCAAGTTTTCCTCAGGAAGCAACTCCTGAGATTTCAAAACCGATTTTCTTCTCATTTCATTTTCTATTATCTTTTCGTAATTTATAATCTATGTGCAATATCAAAACTGAGAGATTTCCCATGAACGAGGAAATTAAAAAACTGTAAACACTGGAAAATATTATAATGATCTTCTTTTTTCAGAATTGGTATACAAAAAGCTGAACATTTTGAAGCTCACAGTGATTGAAAGGAATCAATGTGAATGGTCGTAGGAATATTAATGAATGAAGTGTACTCATTTTGCTCATTAGCTGAAATTTATTGAATAAAAAAATATCAAGTCCCTACAAAGAAAAACATTTAATGAAATGACAAACCAGTCCTATTATAAGCCTACATTACTCGAGAGCCCATAAATCATTCCAAAGAATGCCAAGTTGAATGTTATTCATGAACGTGTAGGCCAGTTGTAATTTAATGCATTGCGTAACGCAACATAGACTTACAATGGTCATAAACTACTCCGACTCCGACAGAACCGGACAAAAGCGCTTGATCCAATTCTTTAGTAGAGTATAAAAATGCAGCTATTTTATCAGCGCGATGATCTCAACGCATTTTCATAAACGATCACGCAAGCATGATTCTATCACTGTTTTTTCTCTCTTTATTTTCAATCTCATATCATGCAAGAATACAGGAAAGGTAGAAACTTTGTAAGGCATTTGCGATAGTATCAGATAGATAAGATTCTTAAGTGAACGTTTATCATTCTTATCTGTAAATTTATTCTATTCAAGTATTGAAAATTTTGGAAGCAAAAAATGTTTGATAGCATTAAAATGTTCCACCTAATGATGCTAAATAGATTGAATGATTTGAATGAACATGCCAAGAATATTATAATTATGCTGAAAACAATGAGACAATCAAGTTGAATTATAGAAATATAATCATCAAACGAACATTATAAGAAATTAATAATAATGCAAAAAAAATATAATGTGTTGGTTCATCCATGTGTAATCTCAATTATGCTTGAATTGACTGCAATATGAACTGATAAAAACAACAGAGTAGCTATATTACATATTTGTTGTCATGAAATATTTACTTTAAAATTTAAAACAGCATTGATGCAAATACTATATTGGAGTACTATAATTATATACAGAATTCAACAACATAGACCTAGAAGAATCTGTGATATTCTCAATTTTGAGAAACTATTTTATTATTTTTATACTAATATGGTCTGAAAATAATAATTTAGCTCAGCAAGCAGTTTCCTCAATAGATAATCATGAGAAGAAGAAGGAAGGACAAAAAAAAGAGCAAGTTGGTGAAGAACAATATCAATTCAGATGAAGTTGTACTTTTGTGAAAGAGAGAAAATCAGCTATAAGTATAAAAGAGAAAGAGAGAAACGCTCCATGAGAGAGACTCCACTTCAAAGCGGATGGTATCATCCAGAAGCAAGCAATTATGTACTTGAAGATCTCCTCTCTGAATATTTCAATACTAAGTGAGAGGTACATTGGCAAAAGCAAGTTAGCCTATTTCGAAATTGTCTGAGAGATTTTGCATTTTGCTGCGCTGTAACATTTACTAGAGGTGAAGCCGCTCTACTAGTCAGCTTCAGTTAGTACTGAGTCAGTTCCGTAGTTTTGTAGTCTTCTTAGTTTGCCTGTCATCTAGCTATAGACTCACTCAAGGCTTATTCTAGCCTCTTCAGGCTCATTTTGCAGAGTGAGTAGAATGCTACTCGTGGTAGCTAGCGTTGTACAACTTGTTAAAACGCTATAATTATATATAGGTATACATTAGTGTAAAAGGCGCCTCTACACTGTGCTAAGTACTGAGTGTTCTATACTTTGAAGACTATAGTAATAGGCTAATGTTGGGATAATTACGTGAATTACTCACCCGGACATGTAGTACTCACTTCTTCCCTGTTCTCTACATTTGCAGTGTGTGAAATTTTGTGTTCCATGAAGATGATACAGCAAACATAGTACAGAATTGTGAGTGAGTGCATTGAATTTTGAGATCGATCAGTGTTCTAATATTTTTTGATGAATATTGTGTTTTGTGATTGATGTTTTGACCAAGAGAGATGTTAGATGTATCGTCCATAATGATTGTATTGTAGTGTATAGTCCAAAAATCAGGAACATTGATTGGTTTGTTCAAATTGTTTAAATGATTGTAATTTAATATGTTTTTTTTGCAAATGTTTTTCAATTTTATTTTTTGTGAGGAGAAGTGACAAAATTAACAACCAATAATTGATAATAATGTATCTACATTATCGAGGTCTGGCAATTTATAACTTACAAGAGAACGTAATGTTGCACAGTTTCTTCATCAATCTTTGTTTTCTCTCAATGATTCGTTCCACAATTATTCATCTCCTCCCATTCGAGAATAGTAATAATTCAAATACTTGAAAGATAATCCCAACACTCCCAATAATTGTACAAGGATAACAGGTGGTCTCCAGTATTAAAACACAAATAATGATATTTGAAAACAAAACACGTTTGTGAAACATAACAACAGGTGTCTTTCCAATAGGTGTTAATTGAAATTCAGAATGTATGCCATTCATTCTTGATACAATGGAGTTTTGTTACAACAAATGAATCGTAAAATTCAAGATGCCTAATGGTGCGCACACGAGAGGATATCCTCTAGTAGATTTGGGATGAATGCGCAAATCAGAATAACCTTACTATACAAGGGGGTCCTATTTTTTGGAATATATTACTCTTTTTTCTTTATTCTACAAAACTTGTACCGGTATAGAATGTATTACAGTTTGCGGTTTATTCATGAAATCATTGATACAGTCATGATGCAAGAACATATTTGATTAGTCATTGCATCAGTGTGTGCTGCTCCATAAGCAACTATGTGAATTACTGTGACTAAACGTGACTTATCTCGTGTTGTCTTGTCTTGCCTAACCGGTGTACGCCTACCCTAATAATTGGATTCTATGAGTTAATGAATACGTTTTCCTTTGATCCTGGACTTCCCACGTTTTTCGCTGGTCTATGTTGAATGTTGAAATCAGAATAATAATGGTTTACGAGTGAATGTTTTGTGAATTAGTACTCTAAAAGCCTGGAATAATGTTTATAATTTTTTTTCCAGAGTAATGGTCGAATGAGGAGATTGGCTCAATGAATTCCTGTTACAAATCCAGCCGTCGCCGTGGAATCTGCTCTGCATCACTGCCATTTCACTAACAGGTTGATTCAAATTAAATTTATTCAAACATCTATGACTTCATTAAGTTACTATGATTCATGATACTTCATCAGAGTTGGAGATAAAAATGCAGCATAGAACTTGCAGCAGTCATCAATCTATTGAAATATATATAATTATAAATCATATCGATTCTTCAAAAGAAGTTGAATTCAGAAACATTCACCTTACGTGTTTTAAGGATGTAAGCTATAATTCACTTTTAATTGATGAGATATCATTAGCATTCAATATTAGGATGGAGAAATTCCATCATGAGTTGGTTAAAAAGATAATTATTCGAATAGTTCTAAAGGATTGTTAGAGCTGAAAGATAAGGAAGTATAAATCCTATCATTTCAATGTTGTAAAAGTCTAGACGATTTTTTAATAACATTAATCATATTAATTAATGATAACATTACAATTGCATGTGTCTCTCTTTTAAAAACACTTTACAAATTAATGAGTTATTATTGCTGCAATGTAAAATATTTTGTCGTATAAGAAGAAGAGATTCTGAATCACTTTCAAAGAATGTTGAAGATGAAAAGGAAATTTTTCTCGAAATTAGAGTTTCAATAAGTAATGCACGTGAAAAAAGGAAATTTTCTTGAAAATGAAATGCTATTTTGAAGGATTCTTGTCTTACCAACAGTGTACACTGTGCAGTAATAGAATGAAGAGTGTTTTGAACGGTTATTTATGATGATTTTTGATAATAATGTATTGTCGTTTTTTTAATATTCACAGGCTTGCTTGTTTTTGTCCTACGAGCACACTGGCAAGTGTTACAGGTATGCAATATTCATTTTTATTTTTGAAATTCCTTATTCCATTTGAAAATCAATTGAACCAGATCAAAATATGAGCTAAAAGCTATTGTAAAAATTAATTAACAAGCAAGTTCAATCAAATTCAACTTAGTAATATAATTGACAACCGAAAAAAGAATTGAATAAAACATACAGATTTTCTAGCAAGAATATTCTTCACAAATATGCAGTAATAGAGCCCGATAATAAACTGGGAGTACTGTACTGAACATGATGTTCTTTATATAAGAATGCTGTCCTATTAATTTCCTGTTTCTGATCTGCTGCCTCTTATTTATTGTCTCCAGTATGTCTAGTTTTGTAATTTGCAGAATTTATTTGAAGTTTGATTAACTTTGCCAATTCGTGCTTGTTTCTTGATCAATTTACAACTTTAAAAATTGTATACTCTTACATGGCAAAGCTTTTGAAAGGAAAATTGTACATTTTAAAATTGAAAACTTCTCTCACTTAGATTAGAACATATTATGATATTTATTAGGATTAGGTTAGTAATGATATACATGCTAGTATGAGAATACAGTGATAATAGTGATGATATTTAGGATTAGAACTTGGATAATTCAATTTTATTTCCTATGATTTCCTACATTAGAAATTGAAGAAAGATGTTGTTTTACTTGAGATATGACTTGAAATCATGGACTTGCGAGTTATGAGCTTCCAACAACATTTCAAGAACTCAGCAATACTTGTGCTATGGCTGTTAATAATTCGATTTCACAGACGCCAACAAAGATAATTCAAAGGTATTACAGTGTAACTAATCAGAGGATTACGTTTCCAGTTTTGGTTGCATCATGCTGGGATGTCGAACAGGTTATTGGTAAATCATGAAGACCAAAGAAGACACGTTCACTTGTTGTTCAAGAGTTTTTGTGGATTAATAATTGCGCGCGCTTTCCGACTTCAAGATTTTACGTGAAAAATGTCAAGGCTGTAAGTAGAACGTGTTTGGATTTGATTGGTTGAGAAAATACCACATAGTAACAGAAATATTACCCTCTCTCATCATTGGGAAACTATCCTCCCATGTTGTTAGCTGAGAACAATTCATTTATTTTCAAAATCAACGAGAGAATTCCCTCCTCATTTGAATTTGATACTTAGGAGCGTATTGTAAAAAATCCAAATTGAATCCATTCACCGTAAGATTATGTTATTCTACGGAACTTCATAGGGATTTCGTTACAATCATGTTGATAAATTTCATTTTGGGGCAATTGAAATAAATCAGCTTTTGCATGGATCTGGGTGGGAGAATTCTGTTATGTTCCATTTGAAAATAATTATTGTAGATCAATTGAAAATCCATGATATAATTAATAATAGAATCTACTGTTTTATACTTTATGTGTGTCAGACAAAAATTATCGCAGATGAATTACATAAATTAAATTGATTTATGATTTAATAATTAATAAATGAAATAGCTTGTAAGTGAATAATGAGATTATTAGTTCTCAATTCTCGAACAATTATAAAAATATTATAAAGATGCCTACATTTTGAGATCACCTGGAATGTTCTTCAAATTTTTAAAAAGGAATGTATACTAGAATAAATTGGCTAGTGAAATTTTATTTATTATGGATATCGGAAACAGTGTTATCTAAAAAATCAAAATTTTCAAACTATTATCCAGCTAAGACTTTCAATCTAAAGCCAATAGAGAAAATGTTCCAGTTGATGGGGTAGAATATAGAAATCAGTGCAAAAGCTAGATATCTAAATAGAAATAAGTGCAAAAACTAGATATCTAATATCTATATTGGAACTTGGAATCAACCGAATGGACTCTTGATACAAAATTACTGTTATTCCATTTGAACAATTTAATTGGCGTATATATCCTCCGGCACGCATAACATTGATTTATCACACTGAGATGAGTACTTTCCGATAAGTAAACTAAACGGAGCTCCATCCATTAATTTTCTTGTATGCTACTCTGCAACACACAGTGAGTCATTTTTTCAAAGATCACCTTGACAAATTACAATTACTGGTCACAAATGCCATGAAAATTAATTTATCGCGACTACTGGAATTGCGCAGGAGATTTCTCCACTTGAAAAAGGTCAGCCTTAGCCGGAGGATCGAGTGGATTAGCCCACATTTCTGAGTGTGGAGAGAAGCAGGATGTGCAATAAGGCTACAAGATGAAACTCCCAATTTTACATGCTCCTGAATAAATGATTTAGCTTGAAGTAAGCGTGTAGCTCTTGTAGTTGTATTTACAACGGTAAACGTACTCAACCAGGTGCAGCATAACATCCTCATTTTGTAGACGTGTAGTACTTCAAATGATTATAAACTCACAAAACAGAAGAGAATTAGTTCCATGACTAGGAAACTGATCAGTGATAAATTTCCTATCAGGAGCTAAATAATTTGAAAATGCAATTCTCTATGATTTCGACTAAAATTCTCATTACTAGTTGTCTCAGCCTCAGTAATCTCAAATAAACTGTGATAATTCTTGTGTGTAATCAAAGATTAAATTTAATCCACTTTATAATACTGTTCTATTTCTTTCTCAAAGTGATTTTTCATAAATTGTGGTATTTTTCTTTATAAGATTTATTTCTCATTCACTTTCAACAATTACTTGAATTTATCTTGTCTCCACAATGAGGATTTCCCAAAAAAGGGATCACTCACATGAGAGAGATAGAAAGATATTCTGAATCTATTTTTTTTATATTATATAATGAGAGTCTTCTTTATTCATATACATGTATTATTTTCAATGAATAACAATCCTATGAGTCAAATAATGTAGAGTATGAATAGTTAGTAGGATCAGCAAGAATATCCGAGCAAGTTTTTTGTAAAGATTGAATTGCTAAAGAGATGAATAGAATAAGAAAAATGACATATGACAAACAGAAGGAACTGTCATCAAACAATGAAAGAAGTATCTTGAATAAGCGCAGTCTACCGTGAAATTCATCTCACCACCGTATTAAAAGTGATAAATTACTAAAAAAAGTACAACAGGCAAGAAATGTTTACTGGCGTTGTGCAACCCCATTTTTAAAGTAGATAAGAAACACCCCTACAAGAGTACCACCCCTAATGGCATGGCTTCAGTTGAGGGTTGAAACCAAAGGGATTGAATCTCCCTATTTACATAGGCCCCTCCCTTACACATAAAAGGGTGCCTATGTATAAATATGCTTACTAAGGTCCCAGGGAGGTAATGAATATCTAATGTATTGAATCAGAGGTATTTCTGTAGGCCTAGGTATTTTCTTTCGGGATATCTTAAATAAATAATATCTTAGGTGTTGTAAAATAAATAAAGTTGAAGTTATTGTCAATATGAATCTTCCTATTCAATATCTTTCCTCGATGAATATTATCAATATATCGGTGGTGAATTTTGATAATATATTGAAAATGAGTAAAGTTTTAAAAGCACTAACAGATAAAAATTTACTATTTCCATTCACAGAGAAGTTTACGGAGATTGTAGACAATTTGTTACACCAAATCACCATCAAGCTTTTCTTTTTTGTGGATATCAGTTTGAATTCGCATCATCCATTACAAAAGAAGTACTGTACTTCATTTCCTCCCCCATCATTAATCTGCTCAGTGCTCATAGATGTGAAATTAATGAAAATACTATAAGAAAACATGGAGTAGCACTACTATCATCATAGAACACAATGAACGAAAAAAGTCAATATCTGAATATTTACCCATTCAACAATATTTGGTCCCAGTTGCACAATAGCCTGTTTAGCTTAATCTGAAATATACTGCATTCCCGCGCACAGGCTTTCATGCCAATGCGGGTTTATTGAAAAAAAAATTGAATGAAGAAAATCCATATCTTATGAGAAATCGAAGATAACTTTAATTCACTTTTGTGAAACCGACCCGATACAATTTATTTACAGTTCAGTTATTGCTCATTAAACAAACTGTTCTTTTCTTCTTTTCAAACTGTCTATTCTTCTAAAATTAAACAAATTGATTCGCTAATTACTGCAAAGGGTTCAATAATGAATGAGGAAATTATTGCTCGGGCTCATTTTTGAAGTGGCTTTAATTGAGGAGAACGCGTTGAAATTATTTGAAGGGGAGAGATTCCAGCCAAGAACCTGGTAGTTAATGAAAGACTTTGGCGGTAGAAGTTTTCAGCAGGGAATACCACCCAAGAAGAGTACAGTATTATTTCATATGAATCCTGATTCATCAATTATTGAAAAACCCCATCTACAATTATTCGCTTTCGACCTCTTCTTTTCATAACTCTTGTCATTCTTAATTCCCATTCTCTCTCTCTTCTTCCTCTGTCTCCATTTTTTCTCTCTTCAGTCTTTCAATTCCATTTTAGCGCACATTCTCCCAATATTTCTGCCTGTATTTTTGTCCCTTTTGTTCTTTAAATTATTTCTCATATTAGACTTGAAACCTTCTTCGTCTTCAAATAACATTCTTTCTCACTTATACAGTTATGTTTTGGAATTTATTTCTCTTTTGATCATTAGATTTCATATTTCTAAGTTTTCTTCTTCTGTCCCAAACTCTTCTCTCTAAAAAATTCTCCTCTCACTCCTCCATTCATTTCTCCTCCTCTTATCTATTTCCACGCTTTCCTTTCTTTTCTCCTTTTTTCTCTTTCTTCTTCTATTTCACATTTATTCTCGTTAAATTTCATCAATCATATCTTTATTCCGCTCCAACACACATCTATCTTCTTCACAATTTAATCTCTTCCTCTTCTTCACCAATTCTTATTCATTCTTTCCCTCTTCTCTCACTTCTTCTCCTCCTCCTCTCCCTGCTCCTTTTTATTTCACTTCTCCCTCTTTTTCCACTCCTTTCGTGATCAATCTCTTCCTTACTTTTCGCGCTTAACACACTTCTCTTACTTTTACACATCCATCTTCTCTCCTATTCTTCTTCCTTTTTATCTCCTCCCCTTTATGTCCTCCTTCTCCTTAAATCCTTCTATTTCCCTATCTCATTCTCCTTCTCCTCCACCATATCCTCTCTTCCCTCTTCCACTCCTTTCGTGCTCAATCTCTTCCTCACTTTTCGCACTTTATACACTTCTCTTATTTTTACACACCCATCTCCTCTCCTATTCTTCTTCCTCTTCATCTCCTCCTCTTCCTCCTTCTCCTTGCATATTTATTTTTCCCCATCTTCTTATCATTCTTCCTCTCTTATTTCTCTTCTTCGTCTTCACGTAGCTTTTTGCAACGCATTCCCTTCTGCATCGTACCGGTCAAGAGGCGTAGCATAGCACAGCAAAGCATCACTGCAATGCCCCCGGTCGCCTAATTACACACCACACTGTATCCGGGACGGTGTAACGGGAAAATTATTAACTCAAATTACACCCGAGGGAGAGAGAACGTAGCAGGCAGCGAGGATGCAAGAAGTTCTTATTCTGACCGAACCAAATCGCTGGAACAACTGAAGTAAGCGACTGGCCTTAGAGCATGCTTTGACTGGTTGACCCTGACTGTTGAGGTGTGGAAATTGTCCAGAGTTTGTTGGTCAATTGTCTGGAGAAAGTTGACTCAAATTTGAAATATATTTTTGAACCATGTTCCTCCTGAATGAGTCATGAAAACTTTTTTGTGATGAAGATTGAGATTTCTTGATAGTCTTTCTTTAGATATTTATTATCATATATTTTACATTATATATCAATGATCATGAGTTCTTGAATCTTGTTAATATTTGGGATTTAAGAACATTTTTAATAATTATTCTTGAATCTTTAATAACAAATCACTAATCATATTATATCAATAAGACTCAAGGCTCATGGTTGACCAGTGGTATCATGAGCGTTGAGTCTCGTTGATATTTGTGATTTAAAATTGTTTAAAAAATTACTTTCGAAGATTGATAGAAAATAGTGAAATTTATGTATACCCTTGGTAATTCAGATCATTCTTCAAGTAGAATGAATACAATAGAATAAAAAACAATGTAATATACAAGACAAGATATTTAATATAAACTGAAAATGATGAAATATTTGTGATGAGAAGCCTTATCCAAGAAATCTCAATTTTGATTTCAACTTAACTTGAACCAAAACTCAATATTTATCAGTTCAAGAAACTTAAGAAAGGGGAAAGAATTTTTTTCTAAGATATTTTGAGGCATATTCGAGAAGGCATTTTTATATTGATTTCTAATTAGTCGAATATTTAAAACTATAGTCTGTTCAGAGAAAGGAGAGACGACATAGATAATATTGTGCGTGAGAGAGTCTAGCTTTTATTAAATTACATTTAAATTAAATTTTAATTATTGATTAAATTTATCACACTTGAATAATGCCAAGTATATTCGTCATCTGTAACGGTTTCTCAAGGTGCCATTATATTTATCTGTCTGATAATAATTAAGAAAACTCAATAAATAAGAGATTTAATAAGTGCGATTCAATAAATGATTTTAAAATCAACTCCTTGAATCCAATTAATTTCAGAATTTACTTAGTAAGATTGGTTCTTTGTACAGAAGGGTTGCCAGATAACAAGTTATTGGTTCTATCATTAAAAATAAATTCAGTTGGAAAATTCTTATTCTCTCGTAAATACATCTATAGAGGAACTTATCAATTCAACCAGCAAATAACTTTTGCCAAAGGTTCATAAAATTCAAATGTTGATGTCTCCGATCATTTGACCATTTAAATTTATTCGAGAGAGATTTTGATGAAGAATAAACCGTTAGTTGGAGACCACTACCACCCAGTTCTATCAACATTGATTTTCTACCAATCAAAATTCTTGTTCCGCGAATACTTTGATCTGAATTAGTTCAGTTATACATTTACCGACTTGAATAACATCCAACTAACTTTCCACTCAGCTACCTATTTCGAACCTAATTCTCCAATCAAATTCTCGAGATAAAAAATTTGCACTACTCGTGAGCTCCGCAGTTACAAACGAGTTTTGTTCCGGGACTACATTGATCTGAATTAGTTTAGTTATACATCCACCGATTTGAATAACATCCAACTAAATTTCCACTCAGCTACCCATTTCCAATCTAATTCTCCAATCGAGTTCTCGAGATAAAAAATTTGCACTACTCTTGAAGTTCCGCAGTTTGAAACGAGTTTCGTTCCAGGGCTGATAAGAGGACGTGACGGGAAGTCAAGAGGAAGTTAGGAGTTGGTAGAGAGAATAGAGAGAGAGGATAGGTTTGGATCTCCAGATTCAGCAATTTGTAAGCGCAGCACGGAGATGAGCAGTCCTCAGAAAGCGGGATGGTAGGAGGGTCGGAGGGTGTCGATCAAACAACAGAGATGGAGAAAGTGTAGGATAGAGACGCGTGTAGTTCGCACATCGACCGCTAGATAGAGCGCAAGTGTGAGGTGCTACGGTTCGTCTCTGTGAGAGAACAGTCTGTACACGACGCTCAGTAGGAAAGCAACAACGGTAGTAGGGCGTCTCGCCAACCACGCTCGTCGATCTAGACTTCGCGAATTTTACGAAAAATTACAAAAAAACAACAACCGTTCGTGAGAATCTGTGTTCGTGAACTTGAAGACAGTTGGAATCTAGAGAAACTGTTTTTTTGTTGTATTCTTTGGGGTGAAACTAGATCTTTTGTGCGATCACACAACAATAACTTAACCCTTGCCGGGTCGGGTCCGATTGTTTTTTTTATATTCACAAACTCTTGAACAACTTTCGAAAGTGTCAATCGGCTAGGTGATTTATCAGGGGTGGTGTCCGAGTCAGCCTTGACCCGTATCGAGAAGGTTGAGGTTTATGCCAGGTCATAAAACTACCTAAAGGCATCAGTGGTGTGCCCGGTCTAAGCACCTCGTAAAAATTAGTCGTTTTATAGTGGTGCAAGTTATGAGTACACAGGTTAGGTTAGGTGAGGACATGGATGAGATTGATCGCTAATAGACTTGTGTTTGTTTTTTCTGTTTGTTACACGTGATCTTCTGGGGATCTGAACTTCTGGTGTGGATGGGCACAAACTTGGCCGTGCACATATGATATTGCATTGAACAACATTGTGTGGTTGTGTTGTGACTGGGCCGACACCGCGCAACAATTATCATCATCGGCGACCTTGTTGACACGGGGTCCGACGTCACGTCGACCGGCGCCGTGTACGACGTGCAAAATGGCGGCAACGGCTGCACGATGGCCGGGGGTGCGCCGACAGCCTGCGCCGCGGCAGCCACCAACGGATCATCCGGCGCCGGGCTGACCTGGTGGGCCATGATGAACGGCGGAGGCTCCATCTACGAGGAAAGTCCGCCGCCGCCCCCGCAGCAGCCTCCGGTGCCGCCTCCACCGCCTCTCACCGCCATCACGCCGATCTCCACCATCAAGACGTCGCCCTCGTCAACACCGGCCACCACTTCCTCCACTGCACCAGCATCGCCAACCTCTGTTACGTCCTCTGCGGGTCCTCTGCATGTGCCCGTTAAGCGACTGTTGTATGCCGGGGGAGGCGGCGACTGCACGGAAACGGGTGTCATCCGACACCACCCTGGCACTCAGCCATGGAGCTACAGTCCAGTCGAGTCACATCACCCAGGTACGGCGTCAGCGTTCGACCAGTACAACAACTCCTACGTGAACCTTCCTCCTCCCGACTCGACGCCCCGCGACCGCAAGCCGCACGGCCCCTCCTCCACCCTGCCCTTCTGGTCACCGACCACCGTTGGCGACTACCCGAAGTACTCCAACGCCACTTCCGCCGAGTCTCCGGTCACCTGTCAGTCGTTCTCGACTAATACGTGGACCGGGTACACGCCTCCCTACCCGACGGCCACCCGCCACCACATAGTCGACTCCCACCACCACCACCCGCACCATCAGCCCGTCTCCTACCTGAGTCCCAATGACGACCGGAGGGTGGCCGCTGCCATGGTCGCTGAGTCCGGCTTCCCGCACGACGGATACCCGCTCAGGAACTACCCGGCGCCGCCCGATCCTGTTGGAGCGACCTCCTACCCTCCTCCACCAGGTAGGCTAAATAACATTAAAAATACTCACTACTAATAATAACTACACGCTTTACTGCATTATGAATGTGTTTTGGATGATATCATTGCTTTTATGATGGAATGATTTTCATTGCGTTGTGTTTAAAATGAATGATATTCTTTGCTTTACCTTACCCTTTGTTATTTGAACTGATTAACGCTCAGAAATATCAACTTCTCACTTTAATGTATCATGGATGTGTGTTAAATCTTACCATTGCGTTAAGGGTGGCATGATATTCATTGCGTTGTGTGTAGAATGAGATTCTTTGCGTTAAGTTTCCCTTGTAATTTGAAGTTATAAATGCTGTATATCGTGAACAATAATCCAGTATAACACTATTGTGTGTTGAATGACGTTCAATTTGGTATTTTCTCATTTTTCTTAAAAGTTATCGGTGTACTATATTGTAAACATAACCTCACTGTTTCTTTTTTCTGAAGTTCAAAGATCTATCTTAGTATAAAGTATAGGCTACAGTATAAGGATATCAGCTCAACGATATCAGAATTATACGAGAGTCCTTTCTTAGACATGACATTGGAAGTTGATTATACGATTTCTTAGAAATATTCATTAATTAATTTCAAAATTTGTGCTATCTTTGCAACTACATTGTAGTTGACAATATGCACAGTATATGAGTTCATCAGCATAGGCCTGAATAAGACTTGAAACTAAGTATGACTTTTAATCCACTTATCAAGAACGTCAACCAGTAGGCTACTAGATTATTGTATGAATTTTACTTTCCATAACTCAGGAAATTTGTAAATCACAGAAGTTTACCAAATAATTCTTGCAAGTAGGCCTTCAAAGTGTACGCTGAAAGTTTGAGGCTTCTAACTTACTGAAACAAGAGATCCTCAACTGTTTCGACTGTAACTTGTATTTTTGAAAGCCTATGATTAGCAAAGTAAATCCAGTATGTGTGAGAAATTCAAATTTACCTTTGCTCCGTAGTATCAATAAATTCTAACCTCTCAATCAACCGGTTTTGAAGTTATATGACACTCACAAGATCTGAGAAAAAGCTCCCCTTTAAAACTCCTCATGAGCTCCTTATTCTCATTGTTTCTTCTTATAAGTCTTTCGTTAATTATACCATGTTGTAAGTAGTATTGTTGTAAGTAGAATATTGCAGAGACCAATGAATTATCCTGAGTTGATAAGACATTTTGTTGTTCATAGCAGAGGCTATAGAATTCAAGCTAAACTAACTTATTGAGCCAAAAGTAGGCACTATAACGCCTTCTGTTAGTTTTGTTTTGGTTTCAGGAGAGTTTCAAATTCTTCAAATTGAAAAATGTATTTATCTCGCTATCAAAATATAGTAATCGATATTTGATTAACTATGCTATACTCCGATAACTCATACAGTAATATCAATAACCTAATATCGTACAGTAGAACAAGACAACTCGTCCAGAAAGAACAGTAACAGTATCAAAGCTCTTTTCGGAGAACAGATTATTGATTTTTACATTTAGAAAGCCCTCCATGACTCAATCTCTCACCCCATGAGTCCAGTATTTTTCCCAGATTGTCCTCTCAAATCCTCTGCATCATTGTTACTCGTGATTTTTTTTATAATATTATTGGAATAAAATACATTGTATTATAATTTCCTTGGGAAGGCACAACGTGAATTATTGATTGCTGAAATATTTTTGGACAATTAACTGCATGTCTTATCTCATTGCATGGTTGATTTCTTCATATAATAAGTAGTATGGTCATTACTTCCTGCTGATAATAACAATAATACAATCAAGCCAATGTGCGTAATACTGTGTTGTTAAAGTATTAGCTCAGAAACTTAGTGAGTTGGAAGTTGAAGAAAGTTTTGGTGGAGAATTGAAAGACGTCAATAATTGAAAAAGTATGGAGTAGAAATTTATTCATACACTAGTGCTCAGTAGAATAGGTTTTCTTGTCTGAAATATGCATGATTTATAAAATATATTTGAGAATGTTGTATTATTCTATGAACAAAAGTAACATCAACTCCAACAACAGGGAGCAATACAAGGAGAAATGGTGCAGTTTTAGAAAACCGAATTAGAATTCGATAATTGAAGTCTACAAAGATTATGGAAATGGCGGATTTGTACAATTTGCATTAAAATTCATCAACCCCTACTGACAATATTTTGAGTGCGATGTTTTGTTTCTGAATCCTTATACACTGATAAATATTTAAAAACGTATATTCTCTAGACTCTAGACATTACTTTATCTGAAAATAGAACGTAGTTAACTCCCCAACTCTCATGATATATTATGACAATTAGGGGACAATAGTTTAATTTTTTATTGCAATTTTCTCGCGACATGAAATCATGCATTGCATCACTCCATATTATCATTTATTATTTATTACTATTATACTAAAAATCTTTATTCGATAACTTTTGATCTGTCTACGTAGCAAAAGAAACTCAACTTTTGATACCACTGCTTTGTGCTAAGAATATTCAATCACAATAATATTATTACAATGCGGTAATGATTGTAATCTATTAAAAAACAAAGGAGGAAAGTTGAACAAGAATGTAAACAAATAGAACACTGCACCAGACTGTAAATCTCTGACCTGTTAATTTAGTGGGCGATAAAACTTTTATGACTCACTAATATTTCAGGAAACAATGCTTACAACTTCTAGTGCAACGGTTCATTCCTGAACCACGCTTGACCCATGTAAACACATTTTTGAGTGAGCTAACATGAACAATTAGTAGAAATTCAATAAAATTGTCACATTTGTTACAGAGTGGATGGGAAGAGTAATTTCTAAATCCAAAAATATCAATTCAAAAGAAGAAAAGCAGGTGATCTTTCATTTACAGCTGTTTATGAATGTAAATGACCATTGTACACATCATAAAATATTATTTAGATACCCTTTATGTGTTTGCGGATGCCCTCAATCAAGTGAGATTGTTTTTAACAGTCATTAGACACTTTAAATTGTTTTCCCACCAAATTTAGTGGATTAGAGAGAAATCTTCACCCTCAACTAAACGAGCTTCGGGAGAAACCAGTTTCATGAATGACGTGGGGTAGAAACTTCACCCCTCTCAGAAAACATTCTTACCCTGCCAATGCCTTTCGCATATCGAAGGGGGAGAACTGAGCGTCAGTATTCAACCACAGATCATGAATAATAATTATTGAATAAAATCATGATGATTGTCTACGCCATTACGTTTATTTATATCACTAGATTGTTTTATCCACCTCCCCCTCTTCAATTGTACTGTACTTTATTATCCAAGTATCAATAAAATGATCTGTGAAAGCTGAATTTCAACAGATCTTGAGTATTCAACTAGCCTTCCCAATTTTATAAAGATTCAATAACCAATAACAGAGAAAAAAGAAAATATTCTGTTTTATATCTATTCGGAATTAGACTAGGAAAGGAATAGACTATTCCTTTTTCTACTTTTAAAAAAATTATTAAGAGAAATAATCTTTCATTGATCGTTTCATTCTGGTGTTGGACATCATCAGACATAATATTGAAATGAAAAACTATATTCTTATTCAAATATGGGAAATGACTTCATCACAATTCATATGAAATGAACTATTTAATCATTATAGAATGTTATATTACCGGATAGTCCATGAAATTTTTGACTCCGAAGTTATAAATCTGATAGAAAAGCTAAAAAGAAGTATCTTGAAATCTTTGCCAAACACGATAAATTACAAATTTATCAAACATTATAAAATTACCAAACATACTAAATCTGATAGATAAGCTAAAAAAAAGGATCTTTAAATCTTTGCCAAACATGATTTAGAGGTGACTTTGAAAGCTGCGACTGTTATAAGCCGTTTCTTGGAAAGTTTTTAGTCACATATTTATTTCCTATCATCTTGAATCTTCTAATTCCTCTGAAATAAATGCTTCAATGGCCACCAATTAATATCAAATACCTCGTTTCAAATTCTGCGAATTCCGGATTCTTTTGAAAAATAACAGAATGGAAGAGAAAGACTATTCTAAGAAGCTGGGAAAACGTTGATGCTCATCGTTGGTTGAAAATAAGGATTTCCGTAATTGAGACCTCAAAACAAGACCTTTGATGTTAGCCTAGTCTACCGGCCAAGTCCAACGTTTAATGTGACGTTTTTATCAGCTGAGGATGTTGAACGGATATTTAAGATTGTGAGAACTGGTTTTTCCTCTGATTTTGGCCGCAATGTAGAAGAGAAGTTGGTATGTCTTTACTCTTGAATCTCAACTGGTGACCAGAATATATCTTGAGTGGTGCTTAATATGCTGATGGATAAGGATGAGGACTATCTTTCAGGCCTACAAAGTGTAATTTTGCAAGAAAACAAGATAATTTTGATTTTCGTACAAAATAATTCCTGATATTTTTCTCTTGAATGAGATCTTAGAAGTCAGAAATGGCTTTGGCTATAATAAAAATAAAATAAGAAGGAACATGATTGAAGAATAAAACATACGAAAAAACGATTTGGAGTTTTGTTTCTGGCCAGTACCGTTTTGAAGAATTGGGATGGAAGTAGTTGGAAATTTTCTACCTCTAACAGAATACATTTTTTCCATGCTACTAAGGTAGATTAAAAGCTTCTTTTTTAAGTATAGAGAGAAAGTCTATATCAATCAATCAATCATTTTATTTACAAAAAGACATTACAAAAGAATGGTCCCGCTAAACCGTAGAAGGTTTTTCAGCAGGTGCCTATTTAACAATACAACGCAATAAATAAAATTGAATGCTTACTATATAATTATACTAATCTAAAAAAAGTTACTTATCTTAATACTAAAAAAACATTATTGGTAATCTGAAAAAACTTTCCTTGAAAAAAAAACTTTGAAAAGAATCAATAATTGAATGAATCAGATGGACGGGTTGACATTTACTTGTCCTCCAATCATATCATTTCAGAACAAAGGGAATCAGAAAACACATTGTTCTATAATGGGAACACATTTTGTCAAACTGACAAGAATTTTTTCTCATCTGTCAAAGCTATGGACCTAATTGATTCTGAAATGATTCATGAATTCCTAATTGTTTACATAATTACTTTTAACGACCTCTCGTAATTTATTTATATTAAATTAATTAATTACAAGCAAATTTTCCACGCATCATTTAGTATGATGTAATCTCGTTAAAAATGTCACCATTTATCTGACTATATTCACTGTCACCCCATGTTGTATTTGAAAAAATGAGGCGATTCATAGATCAAGGTGATCAATCTTAAATCTTCTTCAGAAATTGCTATCAAATCAGAACTCTGACAATTTTCAATCAGTTTCATGCAATGGACGCTATGCTTTTATACGCAATAATAATTATTGAAAATCCTGTTAGCATTCATTATTAATTTGATATGATCATACCATTAGACTTACAAACCTTACTGACCTTTGACTTATAATGCAAATCGGTCATGTGTTAGTCAAGTCATGTGTTTAGATAAGTCACGTTTAGTCACAGTACTTCACATAGTTGTTCATGAAGCAACACCCACTGATTAGTCATTGGTGTGTGCTGCTTTATAAGCAACTTTGTGCATTATTGTGACTAAACGTGACTAATCTCGTCTTGTCTTATCTTGACTAACCGGTGTACGCCTTAGTATGATCTTGTCAAAATTGAAGATTAAGTTAAATCTTCAATCTCTTCGCAGAAATTCAATGAAGTCATTCTTATTGGACCTGTTAGTACTTCTACATTTTTCTCAAATCACTAACCGGTGTACACCTAGCCTTAGTATGATCTTCTAAAAATTGAATATTAAGTTATATCTTCAATCTCTTCGCAGAAATTGGATGAAGTCATTATTATTGGACCTGTTAGTACTGCATCTACATTTTTCTTAAATCATAGAATGTGAGAAAAATTAATTCAATAGCCTCTCACTATTCTTTGACTATTTCTTCAAATTCCACTGTGTCTTGTTATTCAAATACTTCCTAGCATCCTCCGACTTCTTTCAACTTATTTCAATCTAATGTGTTGATTGAAGTGCAATTTGACAATCTCAACAAGTTTGTCAATTATTTCAATCAGCTGAAAATGATCCTTGAAAACACTCAGAAAAGGACCCAATTGCACAAAGATGTGTTAAAAGCTTCCTATTGCACAATGATCTGTTACGGTTTCTATCGCATAGAGGCCAGTTAATCTCCAATTGAAAATGTTGATTCTCATTTGTGTTATCGAACATTCAATGTAGAATGCTTCATATTTTTAATAAGAATGAATGTTCTTTTGATTTTCTACTGCACAAACTTCTGTTAATTTCCTATTAACAGTGTTGAATCTTATGAATAATCGAACATTTATTTCAATCCACCTTTCTACAACCGCCTTTCTTAAAAAGTCTCCTCTTTCGGGCCCGCTGCAGATAACTGGTTTCCACTAATAGTGGTAAGTTGTGGATGTCGCGGCATTTTACAGCTTGTTTGGCACTAGGCCAATGAGCGACCATCATAAAGCATGTTGCCAAGTAGCAGTCATCAGGCCTATGTCACTCACATACGATCCAATAGACCCATCTCAAATTTTTAAAAATAGTTCTTCTGAACGGGAGCCTCTATTACACAACGGTTGTGTGGGGGAGGCAGATGCGTGTGTGCGTGCGTGTAAGGTCACAAAGTACGCACAATCTCTCGAACATCTTTCTCTCTTGATCGATTTCGCTCTCTCACTCTCGTTCAATGGAGATCTTTCTTTTTCTCACTCTTACTATCTCCCAATCGCACCCTACCATACATAGTCCTATCTTTGTCCCACCTTAGAAAGGTACACTTTCGACCTTCACGTTTCGTACTTTGATACGCTCTCCATCACCCATGTGCCTTTCACTATAATTCTCTCTGTCAACTTTTATCCTCTTCTCACTCTTTCCTTGGCACCTTCGCCACTTCTCTCTCACTCAATCTTTCGTGCCTGTCGATTTACTAGAACTATCTTCCGCTCTCCAAATTTTACCTTCTCTTCCTCTTTTCTAGCTCTTGATTCTCCCTCTCTCTTTTGGTTTATCTCTCTTAAAAACTCTCTCTTTTATTTATCTCTTCTTTCTCTTTCCTTCTCATCTCGTGTCTCACATTGGCTCTCTTTCCGTTTCACTCTTCTATAATCTTTCATTTCTACTCCTCTCTCTCCTTTCTCTTCCCTTCTTATCTCGTGTCTCGCGCTGTCTCTCTTTTCGTTTCACTCTCTTTTAATCTCTCTTTTCTATCTCTTCTTTCTCTTTAGTTCTTATCTCGTGAGTCCGTCTTTTTAATCTCACTCACTCTCTACTTTTCCTCTCTCCTCTCTCTGTCTCCCATTTGAATCTCTTTCTCTGATTTTGTCTAATCTCCCTTGAATCTTCTCCACTTATCACTCTATTCCTATTTCTCATTCATATTTTCAGGTTCCACATGGAAGACGTTATAAGATATTTTTAGTTCCAGTTCTGTATTTAGTTTAATTTTCCAATATTTGTTAGAACTATCAGAATTCTCATTCAATTATTTATTATGATTTCACATTTCATTCGAGGGGAAAACTTCTCTATTCTTCAACTCAACTTCTTTAACTTAACTAAACTTCTCTATTCAACTTCTCTATTCTTTGATTGTTTGAACAGTAAGCAATAAAGCTCAGCCCTTATCATACCTAAAAGTATTGTTTCTGTATTATTTATCAAAATTGAAATAAATACAACATCAAGTTTAGATAAAAATAGACTATTATTAAAATATTACATTTTTTCATTTCTTGATTAATCGAACCAGTATTGTTATCGAAGTAGTTATTATTATTGTTAGTATTATTATCAAACCACTTAGACCTAACTCTAGTGCATTTATTTATTACTATTGGATACCACTCGCATTTGTAATCATTTCTATCACAAACAAGATTAAAATTTGTAGTGACTGTTTAACGATGAAATTGGAAGATGTGTATGAGTTTTCCACAATCCTCACAAAGCAAACAAATTTCAAATTCCAGACTAGAAAATTCTAGACAGAAAACCAGGTCACATGTGACGACTCTTGAAATTCCTTCTCATCGCATTCACTCAAAACTCATCTTTCCCTCTCCAGTCTGCAAGCTTTGGAATTTGAGAATGGTGAACTATTGCTATTCAACCTCATCGCTGTATATTTTTCTCTCCCTCTCCCAATATTGACAATTCCTTGCTCTTTTTCTCATTGACAATCTTCCTTGCTCTACTTGCTAAATTGTTACACAGTTAAGCGTTGAAAGTTTCGTGGGTATTCATTACAAAGTGGAAAATTATCTTGTCCAAGATTCGATATTCATTCTTTGGTTGATCATCTACCACAGAACTTTTAAAATTATTTGAACGATTTTCAACTATTGGCTCTTTTTGATGAGCTGTTACACAATTGAACGAATGGGGTTTCATTATAAAATGAATAATAATAATATCGTCCTGGGTTGGATATTTGATTTCCCTATTATTTCATCAATTTCAACCCAAGGACTCCTCTCATTATTTCAATTTTACCAACAATATTTAAACATCTTTTTTGATTCACAAATTGATAAGTGAATTTATTCCCCTTGGTCACATCCACAGACCTACGAACGACCTATATCAAGAACAGAGAGTATAGAATAAGTATAGAATTACTTCTATTCTCTCTTATCAAGAAATTGGGCTCTTCTTTTCAGATCTTAGGCTAGGCGTACGTACACCGGTTAGTCAAGACAAGACAAGACGACATTAGTCACGTTTAGTCACAATAATTCACATAGTTTCTTATGAAGCAGCACACACCGATGCAATGACTAATCAGTGTGTGTTGCTTCATAAGCAACTATGTGAAGTACTGTGACTAAACGTGACTAATCTCGTCTTGTCTTGTCTTGTCTTGACTAACCAGTGTACGCCTAGCCTAACTGTCCACCTGAATTTTTACTGTTACAATAATATAAATATTGTTCACCTTCCTTATCATCAGCTTCAACTCTTTACTGAACTTCTGATTTTCGAAGTAGCATAATTTTTGCAATGAACGCAATTTACATTCAGAAAACGTAGCTGACGTACTGCAATATTGTGGCCTCACCTTAAAAGTTGAAGCTCAGACTGAAGCAAGGAAACACAACGTAGTCAAGGTCAAAGCACAGTACAGTCAGTCCCACACGTGCAGCTTAGCCAGACTATCTGGTGACACGGCTCATCACATGATAGACAGGTATCACAACAAAATACCAACGGCTAAATTTTTAATCGAGTTGTTGCACTGAAATTGTTTATCAAATTCACCGTAATAATAATAATAATAATTTATAACTATCATTTTTATGCATATTATGAGAATTAAATTGTACATTCCACTTACAAGTATTCATGTCTAAAATGCTATAAATTGTTTAATTATTAGTATTGAAATTTGAAAATATTATTATCATTACCGTATCACTTCAATTGGTGTAGAAAAGCATAGATTTTTGTTAGAAGTGATATGGTTCTAATATAGAAAGGAGAAGGTTGAGATTGAAAACTGTAGGATGTTGGAAAAAGTAGTAGCAAGAAGATATTTGAAGTAAAAATGGGATAATAAAGGAAAGGATCAAGAGGAAATGTGGTGAAGGGGAATATCGAGAGAATGAGACAAGACAGAGATGAGAGACGATTACGAAAAAGAAATTTTGAAGAACAGTAAGAACAATCAAAGAAAATATTGAGAGGAGTGGTGGTAAAGGAGGTGGAGAAGAAGAGGAAGAGAGATAAAAAGCCAAAGGAGGAAAGGAGATGGAAAAGAGAAAGATTTATAAGGAGGAAAGGTAGAAATTTAGAATGAGAAGAGAGATAAGAAGGAAGACATACTTACTTCATAAAAAGTTTTCTCTCTTCAGAGCGGGGAGAAAAGATAGAGGAAGAAGGAAATGGAGGAATAGAGATAGGTAGATGTTGATGAATGAGGAGAGAATGGAAGCAGAAGAGAGGATTTCGAAAAGGGAAAGAGGTTCTCAAAGCCAATCATTAGTCTACTAATTTGTAATAAAACATCATCAATTTAGATAATATTTCTGAAAATAACATGTCTTAAAATGCAGTTTTATTGTGATCTAATTAACTAAATATCTATTGTCCAAATGTGACAACTGACAAAAGCAATGATTTATTTCCTGTTGATTTTTATTGGATGTGCCACATGTCTAACAAATTTATCAACTCGGCCAAGAGTTGCTTGACCTTTTAGTGAAGACCAATCGAAATTAGGGACTGATATCACAGCGCTTCACTTGATAAGGCTAGAAGCGAGTTCATTGGATCCCAACTTCGAAAGAATAGAATGTGCTGAAGTTTTAAAATGCATGTTCCATTACAGAATATTCATTGGGTTTCTCCTTTTTTCAAATCTAAACCATTTTGAAATGGCAGAATAGTGTGATGAATTTGAAAGCATAAATGGAACCCTTAATTTCTGTATTAAAAGAAACTAATAGATCAGTCACAAAATAGAGTTTTCAAGTTTTTAATTTATACAACGGCTACTGGCTCGCAACATACATTTTGAAATATTTGATTTCAAAATTACTTTGCCATGCTCAAGTGCAAGATATGATTTTTAAAAAACGATGTATTTTATTTATTTTCCCGTGTAACTTCTTTTACTATGTTCTTCTATTCACTATGTTCTGTGATCTGAATATTACGCACTATAAATAAACTATAAACTATTTAACATGTACTATGTTACTTCAAATAATATGTCGATCAGTTCAGTACTTCGATTCATCAGACAAGTTCATAAACGTATTATCATCTATACTAACATCTATGCTAACTATACTATACTACTGAGAGTATACAGTATATAAGTACATTACACTCTCTGTATATTATACTTTCTATAAAATAAAATAAACTATAGTACTATACTAACATATTGGTAGTTCTATTAACGCATCACTCTTACACGATTTGTGAAAAAGAAAGGGTGGATTTAAACTAATTTCCAATTCCACATAATTACTAAGCATACTTCCAGTTCGAAAAAGCAATGAAGAGTTTAGTAAAATTTGAACAAATCATCAAACTAAAGCTTATACTTGGATCACTTGGAAAAATCTTATCAGTCACTCATTCATTCAAATTATTTGTAGAATTCCTTTTCATGTTGTGGAATTGACAACATCAAATAGTGTTTTCTTGCATTCATTCAAATTGTAATTCAAAAGTGGAGCCTTATTGGTTGATAAATTTCGTGAAAAAGATCACGAAAGTGAAAAACAATCAACTTGAAGGTTTAAGGAGATAAAAATGCTGCACCTAACTTGAAATTCAACACCGCTACACCTTTTCATGCTAGTTTACACATTCTTAGTTAATTAAGGGAGTTCCCTGAGAAATAAGAGGATCGGAGTTGGAAGTATCGAGTTATGTCGATAGATCCTATCTACTAGAACAGAATAGTAATTCACAGATCAATCACATTGATAGACTTCTCTATAAAAGTAACGGAGTTTGTGGCGTAGGCCCAGCCAGGTCTATGTTCCAGTTTGGAACTATAAAAAGTGTTCGGAGATTTCGTTCGGTTTGTTGTGAGATGTTTAGTTCTAGTTAGGTCTACAAGGGCAGTTGTTGTGTTTTTTCTTTTTCTAAAGTAACGGGTTGCGAAAGTGGAACAAAGAGAGAAGAAGAGAAAAAACAGATGATGTGGACAACAAATAACAACAAAAGTGGAGGATAAAAGCGTTGTGAAAGTTGAGGCCGAGTTCTGGTGATGGTGACTGACTATTTTGAAAGTATTTTCTGTTCCACATGACAGAGTCTAGGCTTTGCGACCTGGTTGTGAAGAATGATCGGAATTTATAGATGGGTGCAGAAAACGCATAATTACAACTCAATGATGATCAATGATAATGAATCATTCCAAGGGTGGGAGGCATTCAAGAAATTTAAGAAATTCAATTGACTAGGATCATTTGAATCTCAAATGTCACTCTTATTGGAATCAATTTGAGAATAACGATTTAATAAATGAAAGGTTTGAGTACGTATTTAATTAAAAAATATGTGATAGATTATGGAAATTTAATTGTGAATGAAATGATCATATTCTTCAGACATCGCAAACACAAGCTTATAATATAATTTTGGAAAAGAAACAGTAATTCAAAAGTTATTATTAATTGAAGAGACTTGAGTTTTTAGCCTTCCTTCTTGACTCAATTGATCTATTAATAAATATATGACAAGAATACAAAACTCAACTATGATTGAAAATGATAATTTAATTCAGATTTTATTAGGCATGACCGACTTAAAATTTGTTACAGTTGATATTGGGAACTTGAAGGAGAGAGAAAAAAAACAATAGAGGAATTTAAACTTTGAGTCCCCTTAATGAAAATAAATTAATAATCATGTAGAACGCTTAGGGGATACAACTTCGCTTTATAATTCTAAATAGCTATTATTCTTGTATTGTTCAGCATCACATCAGTTACTAATACATTTTTTTTATCGTATGGCTTTTTATCGGTGGGGAGACCCTTACGGGTAGGTTCCACCTCGCCTTATTTTTTTTGGTATCGGTCACCCATCCGAGAGCAGTCTATACATTGATTATATCTTAATAGTTTTCTGATAGTTATAGTCATTGTAAAAATTAGTTTTCTGATAGTAATAGTCATTGTAATAATATTATCACACATTTTCCTCTTAACGAGATCATCACATGAAATTTTTGATATAAAGCTCCAAATGATATTCAGTGGAATGAGAATAAGTGGAATACGTTCAGAGCTCAGCATCATTGTATGGGAGAATATACTGACAATAAAAGAATATGAATCTCATCCTGAGACATAACATCGCAACGGAAAAGAGTTCTCTGACCTAGACTCGAAAAATTGAAGGTCGCCAAGACTTGATTTCATTAACATTTCTGTTACGTAGTGAACGGTCTCCTCAAAATACTATTTCGGTGTGCAGTTATCATAGGAGCGTACTATATAGTACAAGAATAACTCGAAACCATTAATATTATTATTAAACAAGTTGCATAATGGCTGGGTATAGTATTAGCGGTAGTAAAATTTTTTATAGCTCTTCATAAAATTCACTTTCTGCCATGACAGAATGCATTCATTGCTTTCAGAATAGTGCCAAATCAAAACTTATCTGAAAGGGAAATCTTTGTTTTGAACTTGTCGATTTTCCGCCATAATTATACTGTATCAGCCATTTTCAACTCCAAATCCAAAAGTGTCAAGATTAAGTTACTTAGATTAACACTTAATTTCAATGATTTCCTCTATCCACTCATTCAAACCATCATTTTCATCAAATTTGGTTCATTGATTTCAAATAAAGGCATTATTTCACCAACAATTGGTGGTGTGATCACACGTATTAAAGCAACATAAAACAAAAATTAATTTTTTATTCGAATATGCCTTCAAAATTCATTTTAGAAGTTAGAATGGAGAGTTTTCTCCACTAAATAATGCTTTATCTAGTTATTTATTCATGTACCTTCCTATTAAGGGAGTTGTACACGCTTATGCCATGAAAAATAATTGAATTTCTGAACTGATTCACAATAGAGTTGATAATGTCAGTCCGTTAAAAGTGTCACACACGATAAAAAATTATTTTTTACAAAGTTGTTTGTCATTTCCAACTGAACAAAATACAACGCATAACTTGACAAACTCGATTAAATTGAATGATAATAATTCTATTATTGAATTCATATTCAAAAGGTCAAATAACATTATTTTATGTCCCCAACAACTTGTTTGCTAATTAAGTGGTTCATTACAACAGCAATAATTGATAATAGAGGTTGATATAAATTATCCTTGCAGAGAATGGTAATTGAAAAATTTGATATCTTGTCAACCAAACATGATAAAAAGGTCAATAATTCGGACTCAGTTGACAATTTATTGCTGAATTTCAAAAGCTGAAGGTACATTCACCCGGCGAGAAAAAACAAGAATCAGTCATGTTTTTTCATCGTTTTCAATTTTCTGAACATGATAAATTGAATATGAATCAATTGAAAATATATCACAGGGAAATTGATTGATTAATCAACAATAATACAAAACAAAACTCTTTTTTAATAATTTTAGATAATTTTATATTGAGAATTTCATTTTATTTTAATAGGAAACTGCTAACAAAACTTCAAAGGTTTAGTGGGACTCTTTTGTAATGGCTTTTCCCAAATGAAATGGAATAGTCTGAAATAAACTAATAAAAAAATGAAATTATATATTTAATAATTTTTATTTATATTGTAGGATTGGTAGAGATTAACTACTCAATATGTGTCACCAAATTCATTCTTGATTACTAGAATTTATAATCGAAAGTTTAAACTCTACTAATTATTGTGATTGATCTTCTTTGTAGTACAGTGAAAAGTACTATGATCATGCTCAGGAAAAAGCAGAAAAATTTGAAATTTGAGTTGATTATCGATATATAAGTACAAGCTAGCATAGGATCGATGCTTTAGAATTGGAAATTAGTGTGTATTAGAAATTTGTATTAGAGAAATTGGGAAACTGAGTTCAACATACGACTATCAGAGAATATAATACAGTATGTAATAATTGCTAATATACAAAGTGAATTGGAAAATCAAATTCAATATTTACATTTGCCAATCCGATAGCATGGGATCGATACTTCAATAGTTTAAGTATTATTCAATGTATAGTATCGAAATCGGTTTGTCAAATTGCATTCCCAACATGAAGTTTCATCAAAGAAGTTTCATGTCTGTCTACAATTTAATTTAATTTTCGTTTCGCTTGGTATCATTGCAAAGATTATTTTAAATTGACAGTTACGTACAGTCAGTGTGCGTGAAATAAATTGGAGATCTATTCTTTTGTTCTTCGTGAGATAACTGAATTCAAAATGGATTCCGTCAGTTACATAATGTGGAAATGAATGAATAATTTAAAATCGTCTTGGAGAGTTGATCTTGTATGATGAAATAATTCATCTTTATTTGAAACATGTATGTAATTCGATTGCCTAAGAAATAGTAAAACTCAAGAAATCAATGCGAAGTGGATGGGCCATGCCCAAAACTCTTAATTTTGAGGTTAAGATATAGAACCAAATTAATTGAATTATAGGCATAGAAGATGCAGGAATAAATTAATCAGTTAAAAATGATTCTCATGGACAAAACATGATTAGCAAAATTAAGAATTGAATGAAATTTTATAGAAAAATTCAAACTCACCAGATTATTTGAGGAAGTCCATAAGTAGTGTAGAAATCAGGAAGCAGGAACCCTGGAACCACAATCTAACTGAACCAACACTGATACTATGGAGGTTCGTTTTTGGAACCACAGGGTTGAGAGCTCTTTTGAAAATGCAAATCAAGAAAAACTTTCAAAAAACACAAAACCCCTTCCTCGAAACTTTCCCTCCAACGCCATTAATTTCACTGACAATGGTCCGCATTCAAATAGCTTGTAAATATTCTTTTGTTCATTACGTAGGAGAGAAAACACAGAAGAATAGTTTCTAGACTAGAAACTCAACGTTTTATCAGTGGTTTTGGGTGGTCTCCATCTTCTTTCAACTCTTTCAATGATGTGCTTTTCAAGTATTTTCAAATTATTCAAAGCCCAGAGAGTTCAAGTCCATTTTAACACAACTAAATCGTATTCCTCCTCAACATTTCAAAAATGTATTAGAAGCCAGGTAGAATACAGAAATTCTCTCTCTCTTTCTCTCGTTTATTCATATGTTATTCTCCTCATCTCATTTTTGCCGAGCAAAGAATAGTGGCGATGTTGAGTTGGAAACATACAAATTCAGTTTTGGAGGAAAACTGATCATATTAAATACGTGATATTAATACCTACAATGATGGAATCTTAATAATGCATCCAGTTATCAGTTCTTGCTGAATGCCACCCAATAATGTACAAACTTGATTAAGAAATCGAAGGGTCTCAATAACTACCAAACAATTTCAATGAAAATAATCAAATTAAATTCGATACAAATCAATATTGTATCAACATGGAATTTTTTCAGAGCCCTGCAGTATAAAAATACGATCATTTTCTTATAATTCATATCATTTTTGCAATCAGTTTCTCTAAAACAATTCCAATGTATTCAAGCAAAGACAATTCATTCGTGTGTAATTTAAACAAACTTTCTTCAACTCACATTATGCAAATTTGTTTACTTATGCAACTGTTTGTTTCAAAGTTTTTTCTCTTAACTTTTGATATTTTTAACTTTGCTCATTCATCTAAAGATATGAAAAATTATGATTTTTCAATTATGTGTGATGATGACAATTTATTTCGTTCATCTAAAACTAAAAAAATGATGATTTTCCAATTATGTATGATGATGACAATTTCGTTTATCTAAAGCAAAAAAAAAATGATTTTTTAATTATGTATCATGATATCAATTCCGTTCATCTAAAAAAAAGTATGATTTTTAAACTATGTATGACGATGAAAATGTTGAATGATATAGACAATGTACGAAAATACGATCATATTCTCCTGAAATACTGATGAATTATTTGTTGTGTGTGCTGTTGCAGGCTCGCTGAGCATGCCGAGCATGGGAGGCGGTCCACACGAGTGGGCACACAGCCAAGTGTCGGTGCGAAAAAAGCGCAAACCCTACTCGAAATTCCAGACGCTGGAGCTGGAGAAAGAGTTTCTCTACAACTCCTACGTGTCGAAGCAGAAGCGATGGGAGCTGGCCAGAAACCTGAACCTGACCGAGCGACAGGTGAAGATCTGGTTCCAGAACCGGCGAATGAAGAACAAGAAAAACCTCCAACGACAGTCTCAGCAGACGAACAACAACAACAATAACAACAACAACAGCAGTAGCCACCATCACTCGCACGCGCATCCGCACCATCTGGTCAACCATCATGGTACGGCGGCCACCAATGGCACCATCAAACACCATCAGTGACAAGTACCTTTCTCTGGGGTTGTGTTTGGTCACCATCTTCACCATCATGGTGTGGCCACCTCGTAAACTGGCCACCGCTGATGAGTGGGCAACACTGATCGATGCTTGAGTCGAGAGTTTATTAGTTGAATGAGTTAATTGAGTGATTGAGTAATAACCACACAATATTTAGGAGTTTCAAGAGTCTAGATTAATGCTTTGATTGAATCGAATGATAATCCCTGAATCGTTATCGAATTATTCGAGTTATCGAGTTATCGAATATCTGAATACGATTTTCTGAACGAATCTATCAGCCTCAAAACATTTTTAATTTGCTATTTTATATCCAAATTCACTTAAAACTGAAAATAGTCTCGGTGAAATTAATCACGAAATATTTTAAAGTTTTAAGTTACTTGATTCTAGTTTTGATCAAATCGAATGGTTGATCATTAAATATATAATTATATATGTTTTTGAATTTGAAGATTGTTGATTAATATTGAATTTATATTTCATTGGATCGAACGATTGAGTATTCAACCACAGTTTCATATTCAACCATAGTTTGGAGTTACAACTTCTAATCTTCATTCAATCGAATGTTTTAGTATTCAACCACAATATATTTGGAGTCTCATGATTGTAGATTACCTATAACTCACGATTTGATTGAATCGAGCAGTTACAATCTTGAATCTTGATTCAATCTGTTCTCTAGCAGAACAGATTGAATCGAGTATTAACCACGGAATGATTATTTCGGAGATTCACAAGTCTAGAGAAATCATGATTCATATTTTCATTAAATTGAACGGTTGAGTTAATCATAGAATATTCTGGTGTCTCATAATTAAGTTCACTGACAATTCATATTTCAACGATGAAGAATTGAACTGGTATTCGCCCGACATGTCTCATCCACAGTTGGAGTGGTAGCCCCACTCCCGCCTCTGAGGGAGTGGCTTGTCTAGGCCAATGACAGTCGTTCGCCTAGATAGGTCGGTCAACAGCCAATCATATCGTCGCTCCAAAGTATACATTCTGCTGCTCTGTATGTCTGTTTTGTTTTAGCAGGGATTAATAATGTTCAACAACCTGCTATCTCGATATTTTAATAAATCTGTAGTTTTGTTAACTTCGAGTTTTTCATTAAAAAAAAATTATTTTATTTCACTATCGTTCATATGTACTGCATTTTATATCACAAACTAGAGAAAAATTATTAGTTCTTTTATAATTTTATGAAAAATATGTATATTTTTAACTCTTATATTTCTCAAACCTGATCATTTCACATACTTTCTCCTCTAGTTGCCGTGAGTAAAACAAATAATTTCAAAATAATTACTTAAACTAAGTGATTAGATTCTCAACTATTTTACCAGGAGAAGGTTCATTTCTCGATAACGGTGAATTCATTTTTCCACTGCATTTTATTTCGATGTGCTTATAATTAAATAGGAACTCATGGTTTCTGGCTTTAATCAATGAATTTTTCCTTATTACGTTCTCACGAGTAAGAAAATTATTATTGATGTCTTATTGAGTGAGGAAATACAAGCAGAATTTCCCCTTGCAGTTTGCAATCTGGGGAATCCAGTCACACAAGGTGACAAATTATCTCTCTGAAAATAACTGAAAACTTTAATGAACCTTGCAGTTTGCATTGTTATCATAGTAGATACCGGTGATTTGTATTGTCAAATTGATGATGATAAAATTGTCATTCACTTGATGACGGTAATTTTGTAGGAAAACTGTTATTGTTAATTTTATTCCATCTAAAAATGACTGCGATTTGTCTATTTTTATTCTCATTTAAATTCAAGCTTTAATTTACATCACATCTGAATTGTGCAATATTTTTGTTTTAAGTACGCTAATTAATAATATTTTGTTGTTAATATTTACGAAGTGATTTCTCAGCTAGGTTTATTTGACAGTCAGTAAGAGATAATTTTATTGTGCATTTCTGCGAGGTTTTTTACTTTAATTTTTCCCCAGTTAATAGGAATATATTTGAAAATTGTATGTTCTGCTTGATATTCCTGCGAATTGATTAATTTTTTTCATCGAAATATTTCTGGGATTTCTGGGTGTAGCATGATAAATCATGAGTGTCTATAACAATGTGTTCAATTTTAGAACCTTTTTTATTCTCGAATCAATATTCTGATCAGTGCTCCCCCTCAACTTTGAAGATGGTTTTGCTACCAAGGATCTCTTCAACCCCAGAGAATTTGGAGCCGGATGGTTTAGCTTTAAGGATATTATTTATTTGAAACTAACTCATTGAACATTGAGAAAAACAAAAGACATCGAGGAGTGTAAAATAGTAGAGTCCTTAGTCGTGATGTGTGTAATCTGTGTTGATTTTCGCGTTTAAAATGTGTTTGTACAATTTTCGTTCTGTTAATATTCCTCATAGACAAAATAATATTAATGATAGTCATCCTGTAAGTGATTTGTATAAGTTACTAAATGTTATTTGTGTAATCGATGAGAAGAAAATTATCCTGACTAAGTAGTACGTTTTAGTGTTGCTGAAAAACATGTAGGTAAATGAATACATTGTTATCTGTACTTTTTCTATTATAGTTATAGATATTGTAAATAGCTAATGTTTAATCTACCCTATTAATATCGATAATATGGAATCCTACTAGCTTAAAATTTTTATGAAGATATTGTGAAGCTTGTATGAGAATCAAGGTAGCTTGCACAGATAAGCTTCATTGTTCGTTTTTTTAGTGTTATGTAAACAAATGTTAATTTTTGTTATTTTTTTGTTTCGAAATTGGAAGCATCTTAATGCTTCTCCACTTTGCTTGAAAGGTTTTTTCTGAATATCCTTATTATGAAATTACATATTATTATGTCCTGAGTATGAAATTAACATTTCGACCCAATTATAGATTCGAGTTAGAATAAATTATTAATTACATAATATATTTGTCCTTTTTGTTGATTTTCATCAGAGATTCAGCAATAATGCGATAAATACCAAGAAAAAAATTGAATTTGAAAGAGGTATGGCTCGGGCTCGAAATTTGTTTAATCGGATCTTGTTATATGAAGTTTGAAAATTTGTATTCTCAATCCCCAGTCACATCAAATTTCAACAGAATTTTCATTTCCAGCTAGTTTCCATCAAAGAAAAAATATACAGATCACTGCAAACAAATTCAACATTGTTACATTGTCATTATTGTTTATTGAATTTGAAACCAGTCCATTATTGAAACTTTGTACTTGATATTGTATTGAGGTCATTCAATAATCGAGATTTAATAGTTTTAAAAGTTGCCCAATAGTTTGATAGCGAATTGAACTGAGGTCAGATATTGTCACCAAAGAGTTTTGACATCAATGAACAAATTAAAATAATTAATATCATTGACATCATCGAACTCAATCATGCCTGAAATCATTTCAAGGCATAAAAAACTATCATACAACTGTTTTCAATTTTTTTGTGGTTATTTGTGTGTGCAAAGAATATTCAGAACCAGATTTTAACTGGATTTAGAATAAAGTGTTTCATAAATGAATTTCTTGTTTTTAAGCATCAATCTAATCAAGAGATCATTTATTCAGATCAAGGAAAAGTCATTAAATTCCAAAACCATCCTCTACAAATCCATTTACTCAGATACTGAGTTTCAAAAACTAAAAAATTATACTTTAATTTGTTTTAGAAGCTGTGTAGGTATACTGATGTATAATAACAATACCTGTTGAGAGGTATTCTTTGTAATATAGCCTCCATATTTAACTTGAAAAATATCCTGTATCATTCTGTATAATAGGTATATTTATAAAGACTTGATTTTGAGTACCTTGGATGAAATAAATGTAAATTTATAGATTCGATATAATTAATATATTGATTGGGTCTAGCCAAATGATAACTCGAAATTCTGTATTTCATGAAGTAATATGAGTTCAACTTTAACTAGTGTGCGTAGTTTCTATGAATCTGAACAAAGTTGTATTGTAGAGATTACTATTTTGAAAATGAGTATTTCGAATTTTTTTCTTCTTCTTAATCCACATCATCTTTGTGATTATTCGCAGTCGAAAAATTTATAAACAATTTTTACAAAACCAGAAAGAAAACCATTATAGAGAAAATGGTTTGATACTTTCCAATCTTTATCGCATTTCATGGATTCTGTTTTTTTTCTGAAGTTTTAATTTTAAGCTAAGAATGACAAGCATTCTGTAAATCCCTCTCCATGGAATTGTTTTCTTATTTTACAATTGAATGTTGTTAATGAATTATGTTTTTTTTAGTACTTTCGTTATTGTTGTGAAAATAAGCTTGTTATTGCGTTACCTTGACATGCTTTGTTTTATTTATTTCTATGCATATTGACCCTATAAAATTGAGGAAAATATTCCAGATATAGGCCTAATTATTCAAATTAATCGTTTTCTCTATGTCTCTGATATGTAATGCGTCCTAATTCCTCCATGTAGTCAAGACTGAGAGATTTTATTTTCCTTGTACCAGGATACTTTATTAATTATGTTATATTTTGTTATTTCACATTATTATGAGTCCCATCTTGTTTGAGATCCAATTTCAATTGAAAATTATCATAGCTGTGAAAATTAAGCTGTATTTAAAAAATTCTCTGATTATTTTAAACCATAATTCCGAGGCAACCACAATGTATTTTGTGGTTAAGTGGTAGACTGGACATTACTATCCAAACTTCGCCACGTCAGAAAAATGAAGAAGTAAATTACAAAATATTAATATTTTCAAGCCAGTTTTGAAGAGATTTCGACTCTAGCTACCATGATTTGCAACACAATGAAAATAACCTGAGTGACAAATTAAAAACAAATATCCCGAGTCAACTATAACTATGAACTCATGGGATTTAATTTTGATAGATAAATACAGTCTGTTGCAACTGTACTTCAAGTGCTCAAAAAAAGGAAATATGTTACTTACCATAATTATGGTTATTTTGTTCAATGTATCGTAATTAATGGAACTACTTCGTGGAGACTTATCAGTATTATGAAATTTTCATTTGAATTGTTTTGATCTAAAATGTTAATTTGCTTCGGAATGTGTAAGTTATTCAATGTATCTTTTGTAAAAAATAAAAGAAATGTTCTCATGTTTCAAAAACAATAAAGTGTTCAAATTGTAGAATGGAACACGAAATATTGCGGTTCAATTTTGACAATTGTAAATATTTTCCTAATGCTTTCAAAGTACAACAATATAAATACTCTCATTAATAATTTATCAAGATGTACCTCAACCTTTATTTTTCCCATTCCTACCACTGTATAATTTTTCAAAAGTAATGTTTTAAATGATCTTTTTAATAAGTTTCAATCACTTCCAACTTTTCCTTCAGATTTGTATTTTCTTCTTCAATGATACTCGAGCAGACAGGTACTCCACATTATGATCCTTTCAGATTCATTCAAGGGTTCTAATCTCAAAAAATGACACTCTTTGAAACCATACGTTGCGCTTTGTATCAAGAGGCCAGAGCCTTGAAACTATTACGTTTTGTTAAATGACAACTTACAACTTATATGAATATAAAGGTGTAAATTGTGCAGAATAGATATTTTTCACAGAAGTATCATATATATCAATTTTTCATTCTTTAAGTGTCATATAAGAACTTATAAGAGCTCAGTACCGAGAAGTATATGTTCAGTGTACTCTTATACGAAAGAGTATCGAAATAATAATTGAGCGATCGACTCAATCATGATAAAGAAATATCATTCCATTAGAACTCAATTATGAATATTGATGGTTGATTCCACTTCTTATAGCCCTTATCTCATATTCAAGCACATTCTTGTCGAATTCATTACTTTTTATCCTAAATGCACATACAATATTGTATAACTGTGAAGAAATTCCAATTCAATTTAGCTAGTGATGTAAACAAAGTAAGAGAAGTTGGATGAACGAATTGAATATCAATAGTTCCAAAAGTGTTAAACCCCTCTCAGCTTTGGGAGAGTTGTAGCAGCTATACAAGAATAATAGTCAATTGAAGGTAAGTGATGTCCAGTAATGGGTGAGTAATAAGTGTTGTCTATTTTTATTATCTCAGTTGAAATGTGAACTTATGTCTTCATTCATTGCTTTCTGGGAAACTGAGAGTACGATTATGAAAGTGTAGCTAAGAACTACCGATTCATAATAAAAATCATCAGATTAACGTACCAACTAACCAGTCAGTTCCTGGTTCTTCCATGAGAGAGACGTTATTTTTAATATTATAGGCCTAATGTCAAACCCAAGTCCAGGATTTGTGAGAGTAACACAATTATCCTGATTATTGATTATGGAAAGAAAAAACGACCACACAGTCCTATGAATTCATTGATATTGCATCTGCGATGATCTAATTATACGAATTAGTTGGAATTTTATTATAGATATTGGAATGTCAGTGTAAACCCACTCACGGATAATGAGGGTCTTAATCCTACAAAGTGAACCTCTGATTAAAAAACATATATATTATAAAAATTATTATAGAGAGTAGATGATGTAGTAAATTTTTGAAGCTCAACAAATCAGTTGAGAAGTGAAAACTCATTAGTTTCTAGGTTTCAAGTAGATAAAAAATTAAAAGGTGGAGTTCCACTTTACCGTTCAAACCAGAATATTCGAATTACTGTGAATTTAATTACTATCGTAGCATGGGGAATCGATACCTGGTTTCGACTTCTATTCATTAGTTGACTTGAGATCTTGCATATGAATTGAAAACAGAAGAATCTTCTGATGTAACGAAATTTTTTCCAGTTTAATTTAATATGAACATGGAATTGATAACAAATTCAAATATGATAACAGCATTTGAACTATTGGGCCAGTTGCACAAAAGCAAATCACAATGAAACGCTGTTACATGCCGTCATTTTACGGAGATCAATCAGGATTCCATTGTACAGTGGAGCTACGAAGAGAATAGATGTACGGTATGAGGTGTGCGGGGAGCTGTCTCTCTCACACGCTATTCCTCTCTCTCTCTCGCACGCTTGCGTCTGCCCTATCTTAATTACCCCCACTCGACCAGCTTCTACATTCCTAGCATTCCAGCCACATCTATTCAAAACGTAGCTCGACTGTATTTGTTTCGTTAGATAAAAGTCTTTTTTGGCGTTTGAATTCAGTGTTCACTTAGCAACTGGCTGATGGTGATTTAGGTAGCTTTGAAAAATTTACTTGGAAAAGATACTAAATATAACAATGCAACATAGTTATGAAAAAGATGAGAAGTCGTCAACATAATATTATAGCTATGCAACAATTTGGAGAAATTTCATAAATATAATCAGGGAAGTTTCACAGTAAAGGCAAGATGAAACTTAGTACTAAAGTTATATGAACATGCTGGTACGATTTTCTCAACACTATGCAGTTCGAAATTTTCAAAAACTTTGAAAATTCTCTAAAAATTATGATATTTTAAAAGATTTTAATTCATCATTATCAATAATTATTACATTATTATGTTATAAATCATCACTCATCCACACTTTATTCATACCTTATCAATATATATTCTATTTCATATTAACTATTATGAAAAATTGTATCACCAACTTTATATTCAGCTTTTATAACGTTCAAGCCCCTATCAGACGTAGAAAATGATGCATCGAAAATAATGTTTTGCTCCAAAATGCATCAGTCTTGACTCTCCTTCTATTTTTGCGCATGCTCAATCCTTAGAGTGACATTCAGTAATTTTCTGCAGCTTGGAACAATCGGATTAATACGGTATAGATTTTTTAAAAATTACAAAAGAAAAGAAGCCGTTCTATCAGGAGATCTTCGATTTGCACTCGGCCAGTCCAGATCAAATTCAAATTAAAAAATCAATTCATTCCCAAAACACTACATAACAAAATAGATGATATATGCAATTACAAATATATATGAGGAAACCCCCACAAGATTGTACGTCTGTGTGGGTGTAGTGTGTAGGGGCAATTCAGAGGCATGTTCATAATCTACCATGAATGTAGCATGATCGTGATATAATGTAGCTTATATAAATTTATTCCAATAACTCAGTCATTAAAGGGTGACTGATCATAACACAGCATGATGTGAAAGCGGATCCCCTCAATACAACAGGAGACAAATGATGCTGATTCTATCGTAGATTTGCATCCGTATTTCAATACATATATATTATTCACTACAGTGAAATATAGAAGGGTTACAAATTGGAATAACTAGCATTTGAAAAACCACCATTGGGTATTGTCAATTAATCCACTTCTTTCCACTAAAAACGAGGAATAAACAATATCCAATAATGATTTTCCTTATTATGGAGTTCGCAATATCAAAATACATCATACATATAACTTGTATTTCACTATAAATCTCCTGATAAAGTCCTCAAAAGTCCTTTACATCTTATCACATGAGGTATATAGGAACTGGATGTAGTGTTCTCTTCTATAACTGGTGATACAATCACTGACCACTTTTCAATTTTTACACCAGTCACTCCTCACTTGTTGAGGAGTAAAGCAATCAATTTAGAGAATGAATTTATTCTTGAATCAAGTACCACCTGCAACCACAGATAACAGACTTAGTAAGTATTTGACTCTAGTAAGTAGAGTCTTAAGTATAGAGAATTGCTTTTTACTAGAGCATTGCTTCTCTATGCTGGAACTGTCAAATTTTTATAATCATCTTTGAGAATCCTCTACTGGTGGAGCTTTTGAAATAATTGATTATCATACAAAAATTCATTATTGCTAGACAAACCATCTTTCATGGAATAAAACCTCTACTTTCTACTGCCTCATATTTAGATTATGAACTAATTTTCATACATCAAAGAACATTTTCGAAGTTTTGAAAAATTAATATGGCTTTCAGATGCGGAGACTTATTCTAGATAGTGGAGAACAGAGTTTTGCTCAAGTTCAACTACTGATAGTGATAATTTATGTGATTCACCCTCTTCCTTTCATCTAACATCTCCAGTTCCTTTTTTTTAATTCATTAATCTTTATCGATCTAGTAATCACTCATATTCTTGATCAAACTGATCTGAAATCTAATCCAATATTTTCTTGTAATGTATACAATTGCAGTGGATTATTCCATTCTTGTTTGATTGCCTCAATGAGTTTTATAAATCTCATGGAATCGATAATTTTGTTTTGTCATCAATACAACATATACTGATCCTCTCCAATAACGATACAAGTGAGAGAGGGAAGGAAAAACCACAAGTGAACACAGAGAAAGAAGTTCCTTCTCTATGAGGTGAACGAGGTATTTCGAAAAACATCCCTAGCTTCTTCGCAAGTACTGGAAGAATATTGAAGGAGATTATGTATAAGGAGGTGAATAAATCTTGTGTTGGATGAAAACTTGAAACGGACCACCCAAGCAGAATTATTCTGAAACTTCATAAACAAGTCTATAAGTAATAGACCGAGTCTACAGCTTCTTCAGTCACGACTACCTGCCGAAGTTCATAAATCTGTGTTTTAAGCCACTTCTCAATGAGTTGCTGAATGCTGTCAAGGAAAAAACTAAGCAATTCCGGGTTCCAGTATGCTAATCACTTATTCTTACTCTAGTTATTAGTGGGCCGAGTTTGTATATGAATACCAAGTTATGTGAGGTGGGGAAATAGTCGAATTTCCTTCAATTATCATAGAGTTAGTGGACTGAGTTTGATTACGTAGAAAAATCATGAGGGTTGAATAAATAGTGATATGAACTGATATTAGGATATAAACTAATTAGGGATACTAATGAAGGAAATTAACTAATATCCTTCATTAATAAAACTTTATAAATAAACTTAACCTGTGTAATATACTTCATCATTAAGATACTTTATCAGTGCTCATACGTACTAAATTTATGAATTGAATTGTAATAATTAATTGAACGAAATTCCCAAGTAATGCCATATTAGGAATTTCGTCCAATTAATTATTATGATTTAACAGCAACTGTATGGTTGCAATGTCTCATTACCTTCCATCTTTATATTATCTGGCTGAATTGAATTGGTTGAACAAATAATGTTGATGTTGTGGACTCTCTCGCTAATAGAGAAAAATATTGTCAATTTCATTGTATTGAACACTTATTGATTCACAGGATTTAACTTGGACTTTTACTGAGATTCACTTAGAGTTAACACAATCATGTCAGGTCATTTATTGATTCACAGGACCTAACTCAGGCTTTCACTAACTTAGACTTCCCTTAACTTGGATTCACTTAGACTTAACACATGTCGTCATTTATTGATTGACAGGACCTAAATTAGACTTTCAATAACTTAGATTCACTTGGACTTAACACATGTCAAGTCTTCAGTTAGACTCAACACATCTTCGGCTGTACCGTTTAGAAGCAGAAACCTCATTCATTTATTCATCTATTTGATCATGATACAATATTAATGGAAAGAAAAAATAGGCTTCATCACAAAACTTGATCGAATCTAAAATTTACACAAAAAAATTTCCAGTCAGGTTATGTCTAAAACTCTTATCATTACTTACACAATAATGCATAATTATAATGCTTATCTTATTAAAACAATAACAAAATGTCAAGATGATTTTTGACAATATTTCAAAAAGTTTTTTCTATTAACAACAGAATTGATATCGAAGAGCTATTTGATAGTGAGGATTTGATTCTATCTTTTGCTTCTTATGAAATAAACTCGGGATTACCTTGCTAGCTTACTGGTTCGACTCAAATTCAAATAGGCATAAATTATTATTATTAGAAAGATCAATAGACTTCCCGCCACAATATCACACTCAACAACACAAAAAATGAAGTAAACTATCATCTATGAATGAAGAAATCCATGTACTTGCTATCATTAAAGGAGGACAAAGTAAAAATTAAAATTAAATCCTCCTTTGATAAATGGTTACTAGGTTTCTGGTTAGTGGTTAGTACTAGGTTACTGGTTTTTAATAAATCAAGGTTACTAGGATCTGCTATCAAGAATAGAACACTGTCTTGTGATTTTTTAAACTAATTGTTTCTGATTACTGAGCATAAATGATTGTCAATCATTTATTTAATGGAATTATTAATGAAATGGTGGGAGCACGACAATTTTTTATATTTATTTATCATTCCAACTAATCTTAATAAACAAGAACAATTTTCCACACATTCAGACATTCTCAATTCAATTTCATTTCCAAAACAAGTTCGTTCAGAGTTCGTTTCAACCCTTCCTCTTCCAAAACTAAATTATGACAGTTCATCCCTATGTCAACTAGATGAATAACTACTCTACAGTATCATGAATATAGATTCCCATACACCCACGCCCACAATTTTATCAAAAGCACGATACTATAATTTCATCCTAAATATTGCTCCATCTTTCACTGTGGTGTTTTGTCAACCCCTCAATCCCTCCACCCCCCCTTCACCCGAACTCTCTTGGCACCCTTATAACCCTTTGCTGATTGAAAGCAGTTATATTTTTACGATCACATATATATGTTGAATCGACCAATCCGATGGCTGGCTGAGTGGGATAAGGGCTGACTTACCCCCTCCATACATAGGTATAATTGAATAGTCAGGCGTCATCGACTGAATTTGGTATATAGGGGTTCATGGTCCCTGTCAGATAGTATCCCAATGTACCGAGTTGGATTGGATAGAATACGAATCGTCGAATTTTCTATCCGATTGCATTTCATCTCCTGCTCGGTTTCTCCGGAAATATATATGGTTGAATCGACCAATCCGATGGCTGGCATAGAGATGAATTTATTTCTCTGAAAAAGGTATAATTGAACTATATCGTCAAAAATCGACTGAATTTGGTATTTATATCTTCTTCTTCTGATTGATTCATGATTTGATGATATTCAAATGAGATTAACACAGTGACATTTAATTTAATATTTAATTTGACGCTTGGCATCAGATAGATAGATATCATTTCTTGCATTTCATCTCCTGCTACGATTGCAAATAGAGGATGGTCATATCTGTTATCTCTCTATCTATTCAATGTCAAGCGTGAAATTGAATGAATTTATTTCGCTGTATTAGCAAAGGACTATATTTAGTAAATAACTATCTGTATCACTCTATGAACTAGCGTTAACAGAATGTTCGTTTCGAGTACTGGTCTGTGAATATTCAGGCATGTAAAGCAAGTTGTCAGGGAAGTAGGACATGAAATAAATGAAAGAAGAATCAGAATATTTAGAAATAGGATAAGATCATGCAATGAAATCCTGGCAGACGTCACAGTTATGACAGAAAGTACTGTAATGCCTATGTTATGATTAGAGCCCGGATGTTCAGGCATTTATAATACTTGAAATAGGCAGGCAAAAAGGCACTAAAAAACACAAAAATAAGCGCTTTAAAATCTAAAAAAGGCGTAGTGTATTCCTATACAGTTATTTAAACAAATCAAGAACATTGAAAACTTATATTTATAAATGATTAATATGTTTCTTGAAGTTTTTTAACCTGAATATTGTTTTCTTTCTGAAAGATCATAGACTTATTCTCATGTACACTTCTTATATGCACGCGTAAACAGATTTTCTTTTTCCAGTCATCTGGTACTTTTGAATATTTCAAATAAAAAATTGGTAATCATAATGGCAAAACATATAAAATAGGATGAAATAAGCTATTGATATTGAAATAGGCACTAACACCCGAAAAAGGCAGAATAGGCAAAATTAAGGCATTTTGCCTAACATCCGGGCTCTAGTTATGATTGTCTTGATATGGGTTTGTTGGTCTATTGTTTTGTTTTATTATTAGAATACAATGGTATTATCAATCTTGAATGTTTTGTTCCAAAGCTTTTGATAAAGGCAGTTTTATTTCATTTCATTTTCATGCAATGAAATCACCAAACGTGCAGAAAAATACAACCAAATTCCCAACTAGAAAGGTTAAATTAAAAATTATGAAATCATGGCAAAGGCAATGTAAAATCTCGACACAATTAATTTGAGAAATACATAATAGGACCAAGGAATAGGAAGAGAAATTAGGTGAGTGATTAACAAAAACAGGGATTACAAAAAGAAACAAATACTAATCCTACGCCTAAAACTTTGAAAGCCTCTCAACAACTCTAGTGTTGTTATATTGCTGAGTTGGACGATATTCGCAGATGAATATGTATCGATTGTCTCAATATAATAGATACTTGTGTGATGATGAATATTATTCTGATTAATTCATCCAAGACGGAATGGGTCGTGGAACCGCACATTGGTATGTCAAAAATAGTTTTGAAAATATTTACATTATTAGTCGATGCAATGAGGGTTGGACGATATTCGCAGATAAATATGTTTCGGAGGAGACGTTAGTCGGTCCCGACTGCCTAAAAATAGTCGTCATTTGTGATGATGAATATTATTGCACAAGCCTAGATTAATTGGGCATCATCCTCAAGAAAAAAAAATCCGAAGCAGAAAGGAAATAATTATATGGTGGAACTGTACATTGATATGTCAAAAATCGTTTTGAAAATATTTTACAATATTAATCAATATGATCCAAAGCAGAATAGGAATAAATAACTGTTATTGAAACTCCTATTAATGGAGTTTCATTGTTCAAAGTTTTAAAGATACAAAGAAATGTTTGCGGATAAGAAGAAGTGTAAGATGTGTATGGTTGAGTACATTTGTACGATTATTCCTCAACCGAGTATGATTAATCGTGTATAATTAAATTAATAAATTACATTATACATGATACTGTAATTGAATATAAACGATTAATGAATTGTATTGTTAATTGCATTATTGACCAACTCAGCTACTACAATTTCACAAGCTAAGCCCAGTACCAAAACGTAATTCGCTGTGGAGCAGATATAAGAAGAAGAGAGGAAGAGAGGCTTGCAATTGAGAACATCGATTAGTTCTAGAAGGAGAGGGTAGATGCTTCGATGAGACGTGTAATTGAGCGGGAACAGTTTTGGCAAAGCATCTGGAAAGGAGAAGAGGCGTTTTTGGAAGATAAAAGAAAAAGCCCGTCCGCTACATTGAGCAGGGGGAAACAATTAATTGCAGAGTGTATGTGAGAAGAAGAAGAAGAAGAAGAAGAAGAAGAAGAAGAAGAAGAAGAAGAAGAAGAAGAAGAAGAAGAAGAAGAAGAAGAAGAAGAGAAGAAGAAGAAGAAGAAGAAGAAGAAGGAAGAAGAAGAAGAAGAAGAAGAAGAAGAAGAAGAAGAAGAAGAAAGAAGAAGAAGAAGATTAGAAAATAAGAAAGAGAAAGAAGAAGAAATAATTATATTTGGTACACAAAGAAGCACTTAAATCCAGAAGGAAAATATTCTTTAATAAGTATCGAAGGTTATGTAATGGGAAAATAATTAAATTGAAATTTTTTGGTAGTTATTCTAACAAGAAGAATACCAACACACATTCCTTCAATAATACTTGAAATATTTTTCCTTGAGAGACTTTACTATTGAGGATGTATGATGAAATGAATGTGTAGTTTTCAATTTATTGACGAAAGCGAATAGAAATGAATTTAATATCAATGTAAAGTAATGAACATTTTCACACTACTGATATAATATTGAACAAGTTTTTATTGAACATGCTTACTACCTATTGAGAGAGTATGAGAAAAATGAATGGAGTTTTCATGGAATATTGACGAAAGCGATTAAAGATAGAGTCGATATCAGAGAGTAAAGACATAATGAACTGGGAGAGGCACTAATGAACAAGTAGTCTACCTCCTGCGGATACCATGTGAAAAGGGAGGCTGCATACAGAATATTCAGGAACACCTGTAATTGCGAATAAGATAACAAAAGGAAGATGTCAAGGACAGCTGATAGTTTGTGAAAAGGGATTCTGCATACAGAATAGTTAGGGATGCGTGTAATTGCGTAAAGGATAACTAAAGGAAGATGTCAAGAAACTGAACAATTGAAAAAGCACAACAAGCACACAGCCTTTTGCGGATAGTTTACGAAAAGGGAGGATAGACACAGAATAGTTAGGGAAACGTGTAATTGCGAACAGGGAGTATATGTCAAAGGTCGAGACAGAAGTCAGACAAACGTGTAATTGAGCAAGGAGAGAAACAGTTTTGCAAAGTGCATAGGAGAAGGATGTTTTCGGGAGACGCGAGTTTATTTTCGGCAGTGTAGTGTAGGTAGACGTAAGGTAGTCTGAAACACGTGGGGGTTTCTCCAAGTAGAAGCTCACCGCGTCGAGCCGCGCGGGGTGAAGGAGAAACTAAGAGCGATTTCTCCTATGAGAAGCGGTCTTTGAGTTATAAAAGTGCACGGGGGGACGCGCGTTAGCGGGAGAGCCGTTTCTCTTCCCCTCACCTAGGATGAGGAGTTTTTGGTCGTTTTTTCCCGACCCAACCCTGATGGGATCCGCTCGCATTAAGATGTACGACTGCGCACCTCTGCAGGGTCATAAACGGCGTCCCCTCTGTCCTGGTCACCGCCTGCCAATACCCCGTGCTAGACAGAGACGAATTTCTCGAATTTTATTATTGTTTTCGCTCTGCGTCGCTCTCGCACCCTCCCTCGGCCGGGGCAAGATCTATAAACCCGGCGGTACCTTCCGCGAAGCCTTACCCCCCTTTCAGTGTTACATCCCCTGTTGCAAAGAAATGTCGGACGATTATACACAAAGTCTGGCTGTGTCACTAGTGTGTCTACTGCCCTGGTGCCACCATCCTGTGCTCTGCTCTCCACCAACTCCTCAAAAGTCTTCCCTGGACACATGGAAGGTCCCTGCAAGCACCTCGAGGTAAGTGCTGCTGACTCTAGCGAGGCGAACCGCCGATTATCTCATGGTAATTGTGGGCTCCACCTTCCATCCACATTCCTTTGCTCCCCTCCCTACCCGCTCTTCCCCCTCCACATCATTATCATCGATGGAAATTGGTTCCATTACCGCGCCTAAATGCCGCCGCAAACGAATTGGGTCGAACTAATTTCTCGTCCTTGACCGTGACTTAATTCATAAGTGACTTGCTAGTTGGTTGATTGGCTAGATGAAAATTTATAATTCCACTCCATCATTGCATGCAAACAAGCCAGAAAATTAATTTCAGGCAATGCAAATCAATTTCAAGCATTGAAAATTAATAGTTTCATCAATCATATTCAAATTAAAATTTATTAAATTTAATCCATTAATATTATTCTTCCATTCACAAAGAAGAATACAACTGGCTTGAGCACAAAACTGTTCTTCTTGTATCTTTCCCTTGTATTTCTGATAGTCTGAATTTGAAATATTGGAAGTGATTAATTGATATTTTCATTAATTCACCATGAGAAGAAGTTATTGAAGTTACCTTTATCCGAATTCGTGTTCATCATTCATCTTTCTGATCTAATATCAACATGTATATTTACACTTCCACTTATTAATTATCTAGATCTGATGGATACTTTTCTAAAATTAGATCATTTTATCGCCATGTAAATCTCAAAAAATTCTATTGAATTGAAGTCTCTCAACAAGAGAAATATTGCATTATCCTTCCCAATCCATTCAATCAGTAAATTGAATTGATCAATCAATTTCAACTTGAATTCAATTCCCCACAGTTGGCTTCATTCGTCTTTTTCCAGTGGAGTCCTTAGTGGGTTTTTACTTGGTTTTTCCTATGAAATTCACCCAATCTTTATGATTGACAGATGGTCAGTTGTACTAATTTTTGCTATGTTGAGTTGAAGTTATATGGAGCATGCCGGTAGAATCTTTCTCTGTAATGTTAGTCACAAAAAATTTATCCAACGTCCTGGAAGAATTAAAGATTTCTTGACTTCAAAAAGTTCATTGTTACTCTTATACAAGATGATAGCCTACTCTTTGTTATCTCTGTATGGTATTGGTAAGATATTGAGTTCTCTTTAGTTGTCTCTAATTGAGTATTTTAACAACGATGATAATCATTGATGGAAACATCATTTAGAAAACTCCTTAATTCAGCCCAATAATAATAATTAGATTGGAAGCCAACTCAGGTCCAATCCCACAATGTGAATGATATGGTGAAACTGGAATTTTTGAATTGAGTCCTACTGTATTGGGAATAATAGGAGACAATTCTTATTATATATTAATAAAACATCATTCTTGTAATAGGCATATAATTTAAGAAGTTATCTTCCATCTATTGAGCAACTAAGATCCACAATCATTCTTATCAGCTACCTGTACAAATGAATTATTATTATTATTACTTTATCAATATTCAACATTTGAACTCTATGACATAATCACCCATTCCAAAACGTGCATGAATTCATTGATTTTACTATGAACTACGCTTGGGATTGATTCAGTGTATTCCTGCTAGTTCAGAATTACATTATTGTTGAAAAAACTAATAATATTGAGATCAGTTCTCAATAACCCTACATAATACTGTGAACTACAATTGCAATGAGGTTCATGAATCAACAAGTGGTTATTTGATAGATTAACTCAAGATCTCCAACATTAACACTTTAAGGATATCTCTTTTCAACTAAACATTACACTGAAATTATTTCTACTCTTACAATGCAATAAAACTTCCATTGAAAAATAAATAACGAACAAATTTTTAGATCCACACCTCATCGCATCAGAATGTTTCTTTTGTGAAAAATATGAGGAGTCATTACTCAATTTTTACCTTAAAATTATTTACCTGTACGCTCCCTCCAGTGAATGAAAATGAACAAATGTGACAACCTCGCATTACAACAGAATGGTTTTTGTTGATTGTTTATTATTATCGAATGAAAATGTATTTGAAAGAAGAGGAAGAGAGAGGAATAAAACTGAGATAAGGCAAGAAGAGAACAAGCGACTACGATTTCAGATGTAAGATGGAAAGAGAAAATAATGTATTTCAAAAAAGAGAAGGAAAGAAGTGTAAGAAGATGCAACTTCAGATGTGAGATGATAGGAAAATATGTATTACAGAAAAAAGAAGGATCGAAGAGTAAGAAAGATTGCAATTTCAGATGCGTGGATGAAACAGAAAATATGTATTTCAGATGAAAGAATAAAATGAGGGTGAGAAAGATTGTAGTTTAGAAGAAATACAAGAAAGAATGAATGGTGAATCAAAACGTTATTAGTTTTGTGGCAGTGTTGACCTAAGATGGCGGGCAGAGTTGATCTTGTTGGCTCTCAAATTTACCGAGAGACTCCATGCAGAGACAGCCGACAACCTTGAGAGACAATTCAATCCAAGTGGGGAAATTACATTCCTGTGAACGATGAGAGTGGTTGGATGGAAGCCAATACAGATCTCTCCGTTTTCATTCCTGCTTGACAGAAAACATCCATCTTATCTACTGGAATGAAAAAAATTCATCTCTTTTTTCCTGAAAATAATTCTGAAATGTTGACATGTTTCTATATCTCTTTCACATGTTTATCGAGAGAGAGAGGAGTCGAAGTGCTGGTGTATGTGACATGCTGATGTATTGACAGCAATATGTTTTTTTCGAGAACATCCTTGTATTGGGATTCATTTTATTTTGAGAATACTTCTTCAAATTCTGAAATGTTTGTCATGTTTCTACATGTTTTCCACTTATTTTACCAATGATAGGGCTCATAGTATTGGTGTATTGATTTAAATATTATTTTCTTGAAAACATTAATCTGCTGGAATTCTGGAATAATTTTTTTTTCAAATTTTCAAATGTTTGTCATGTTTCAGTTCCTTCTCTACTTGTTTCAAGAATAAGCAGACGCAAATGATGATATATATTACTTGCTGTTGCTGATGTATTGGGAACAATCATTACTTCTTGCATTGTCAATCAACTGATCAATTTATGAGATATATTGTCGAAGCTCACTCAAATATTTTTAACACTAACCTAAATTTGTATCTAGATATTTCAATTAATAATGTGACACCTCTCAGATTTTTCATTCAACACTATCTCAATATCACCTTTAATACTACCAGTAGTCTACATAAAAATACAAATTGAGTGAGCAAATATTTCTGGATTTGTATATTAAACAAGTTAGTACAGTAGTCTGGGCACCTCATACAAGTATCTCAGAAATGTATTCGAATGTGAATGTATCTCGAGAGATAACTATCTCTTAGGCTATACAATATGTATAAGACAAGACAATTAGTCACGTTTAGTCACAGTACTTCACATAGTTGCTCATAAAGCAACACACCGATTAGTCATTGCATCGGTACTGCTTCATAAGCATGTGAATTACTGTGACTAATCTCGTCTTGTCTTGTCTTGACTAACCGGTGTACGCCTAGCCTTAGCTAACCATTCTCTAATTAGCTAAGAGTGAAATGTTTGACAGGTCGATTGAATCTGAGTGGACTTGAGGATTCTAGGCCTGCTTCAAATTATGCAGACAGATGCTTCCCAAAATGCAAGAGAAAGTTGAAAGTGTGAATGGTTAGCTGCGTGCTTTGTTATGTTGATCACCGCCCTCAATGGTAGACTCTCATCAGTATGCAAAATAATGCAAAGGGCTCGTTTATTGGGCTTACTTTCTAATGGTCCGAGAAATCCTTCTAAATACTTGGAGATTTTTGTCAATGGGGATGCCTGAAGCTCTGACCTAAGATTACAACCATGGAAAGTCTACTTCTAAAGAGTGGTAGTTATTTCTTTGTCCAATTTTGTAGAAAAGGAGAGAAGAGACTCAATTACTGAGTCCTGTGTTTCGATTGAAAGCCAGAATATATTTTCCAATCCGAACTGGAAAGGATTCAATTTCATAACTCTACAATACCCAGGTTTTTGATTCCAGTTAGTAGATTGGTATTGGAAAGTCTTATGTTGGGTTGCACGAAGCATAATCAATTTTGATTCATGGTCAGTAAAATTCCAATTAAATGGGATCGTCTGATTCAAAATAGTTGAACGCGGTTGGTGCAACCTAACATAAATAAATAATTTGAATAAATAATTAATATCACATTAGTAAAAGATTTGATCATGAGAACACAATGTATTCTCATCATAGTTGTATGTATTCAAGTACAGTATTTGTTCAATTGTACATTTATTCTCAAATCATCAAAGTATTTTGAATAGATAAAGATGATGATCTCTATATCCGCATGAAAGTCAGTCACTTGAGGATTAAGTGTAAGAGAGGGCCGACTGCGCCCTAACTTCGCCCTACCAGGTTAAAAATAAAGGCAGTCATTCAATTCAATTCAATTCACTTTCCTGAAACAATTCAAGAGAAATACGAATTTAGATCTCACCTTGCTTTGAATATTCAAACAATGATATAGGAAGACAAACACAATTCAACATGGAATTCAATCGACCATGCTACATCGTACAAGATTTGAACTTTTTCAGGCTCAAATATAAAATACTTCAGCTGAGAAGTCCTATGAGAGATTAACAGAGTAGAACGTTTTGTAGAAGGGGAGACAACTTGAGATGAAGTATATTCCACAGATAAGAGACCCTGTAATTGGAAGAGGCTATCTGTTTTATGTAAAAGACTGACAGAGACCACTGGGAAGGTGACATATGTATTTGACATGTGATCCTTTAAGCTGATAAACTATGCTGACAGGTCTTTACTATATTGTCAAGAGAATTAATGTGACCGTCGTTATAGATCACTGATACAACTCTTCTTGGAGCTCACTCACATTCCATTCCCCCACAAAAATTCTTTCTGATTTTTTCCCAGCTCCCTCCAACTCAGAAATAAACTCTCGACTATTTTTAAATGTAGATGTATATAGCCTTAAATACATAGGAGAGGATACAATTCTTTTCATGGATACCGTGCCATCATCGTATCTATCCTATATATAGTATAACATAATGAAAACTATATTTCAAAAAAACATGCTATACGTATAATTCTATTCTGAGAATGTACGGAGCTTATTTGCCTGTCATCTCCATCTTTTCTTGACTCCTTTTCTAACCCCGTTTGAATTTCAAAATGGAGACTGATAAACTCTTATTTATATCCTTGACGAGCTGTGTTGTCAGTCGGATAATCACGTTGTAACCAAAAATAAGATATATTGTTGAGGAGATGATTGATGTTGTTTATCGACTCCATGTTGCCATGTTGATCTTGAAGGTAAAATCATCAATAGCCGATTGTTATCGATCCGCGTTAAGGATGTTATAGATTAGATATCATTCAGCAACTTAGTGATCAAAAATACTACAGATTCTAAAGAGAGAGAAGAATACCAGTAGACTGTGAATAGATGATAAGGTCTAGAGAAGAGCAATAAGGGGTTTATATAGAAAGAAAATGCATTTATCCGAATTGATGAATTTACTTTCCATTTATTACGAATAATATTGAGTTATTCACTCCATAATTACCAAAGTGAATTTTTTTCCTCTTCCATTTTGCAATCATTTTCTTAGAACAAATCAGAACAACTATTTGTTCTGAAACAAATAACAGCTCTCCAGCAGTCTTTAGGTTGATTTGAGTTATTATTTTTATCCATATTCTCCGCGCATTTAATCTGAAATTCAGGATATAATTTTGATAAAATAATGTATTCGTAATCTCTCATTACGAATACATGTCTGTTCCCCAATAACAATGCTGATTTTTAAAAGTAATTTAGAATCAGTTAATGTATTTACTTGCTTATTTTCTCACAGTATCTGGTGAAATTTTTCAATATTTGAACATTGTGGAAACACCAATGTATTGCAAACTATCAAATATTAATTCGAAAGAGAATACGAATATGTTTTGGCACTATTGAACAATATCATGTGAAATTTTTAACACTATATTTCCAGTGTTTTCATTTATTTATTCATCTATTCACAAATCGGAAGCATACAAGAAACTTAAAGAAATTTCTTCTCAATCAAGACAATTGAAATACAATTAACAAATTTTGAAAAACCGGATAAAAAAACAAATTCTACTGGAAAGCTGAATAAATTGAATTCGATATTTAATTCAAATTGCTTGTGTATTCCAATCCACCTTTGCGCAACCGGCACTTTTGTGAGCTAAATAATAAACAAATTCTGTAGGAGATCTAGTTATTCTATCCATCTTTACACCTATCATCATAGTTTTTTATCCGTCTTTTAGATACGATCCAGCTCAAGCTATTTAACTTATGTCTTACTTTACCAGCCTTGACAGAGTTTCTGTTTTCAATCCATCACATCACAACCACCCAGAACTCATGTCTCAGAAAATAAGGCGACACCTTACAAATTTCACTGGCCACGCCTCGTTTTTCCACACCATTTCACGGCTGCTGAGGGGACGAAAATATGTTCGCATTTTTTGCTGTTCACCCCTCTTAGTGTTACTTGACAGTCATTTCATTGCTGATCTTGGAAACAGATCTGGGGGGAAATATGTTGTGAACGTTAATAGGAACGTGGAAATGAGAAAGAAAAGGAGAAAGAGAAGAGGTAGAGAAAAGAGGGATGAGTGAGACAGGGGAGTTGAGAAAGGAGAGAAAATAAGAGAGAATGAGAGAGAATGGATTGAGATGAAGAGATATTCTCTCAGAACAGAAGTAAAGAGGAAGAGGAAGAGGAGGAGGATGAGGAGGAGGTTGAACTAGGTATATTGAAGAAAAGAACATAGCGACTGAGAAGAAGGAGGGAAATATGTAGAGGTTGGGAGGAAGGAAGAAAAGGTAGTAGAAAGTGAGAAGAAGGAGAAGCAGTAATTGCAAGGTGGAAAGGATAGAGTAAAAGAAACTAAGAAGGAGGATGATGAAGAAAGGAGGATGAAGACAGGAGAAATAAATCAGTATGAGGAAGGCGATATTCAAAAAACGTGAAGAAAATAGAACACCGATGATAAGAGGGGAGAATCAAGATAAAAATGATGTACGAGTGAATAAGTGATTGGCGAAGCTATTAATAATGGAGGATAGGACCAAGAAAACTGAGAAAAATTTAGATAGAGGAGTGAGAAAATTGTGAAAAAAAAAACAATAGCTATAATAGAGATGAGGAGAAGGCCGCAAGAGAGTAGAGAAGATAATAATGAAGATCGAGGAAGTGAAAATTACGGGAATGTATTGGTACATTGGAAAAGGAGAAGGTAAGAAGAGAGAGCCGAGGAGTAAAAGAGAATGAGCGGAGGAAGAATAAAGGAGGAAGAAAAAGAAGAAAGGAGGAAGAAGACGAAGAAGAGGAAGAAGAGAATGTTTCTAGTTGAGAAGATGAGAATTGAAATCCAGAGAGTGAGAATGATGGAGAAGTATTGAAAAATTGGAGAGGAGAAGGCTTGATAAAAGATAAAGAAGTTGAAGACAAGAAGAATAAAAAGAAAAAGAGATGATTCGAAAGAAGGAGGCAATATGAGCTGATTTTTAAAGAGGCATGACTGCGTTTGAGTTGAAAAGATAAAGATGGAGAATAGTACGAAGGAGAGGCAAGTGGAGGAGAGGAAGAAGAAGAGGAGAAGAAGAAGAAGAAGAGAGAAGAAGAAGAAGAAGAAGAAGAAGAAGAAGAGAAGAAGAAGAAGAAGAAGAAGAAGAAGAAGAGAAAGAGGAAGAAGAGAGATGAAAAAGAAGAAAGTGTAGTAGAAAAATAAGAAAAATAGGCGGAAGAAGAAGGAGTAGAAAAAAATAAAGATAAAATATCAAGATGATGATGAAAAAGGAGGAGAGGAAGAAGGAAAAAAGAAGAAGAGGAAGAAGAAGAAAACTAAGAAGAAGGCGGCTGTAGAGCGTGATGAAGAATAAGGGAGAACGCTGGCTGGAGCAGCAATAACAATAATAAGAAAAAGGAGTGTCAGTAAAAATTTTAGGGGTTGATGCCGTTTGGGATTGGCAGCAGGGTAGTTTAAGGTAAAATAGTAGGAGGGGTGGGTGCCGAGAGGGGGTTGTTTCACTGCGAAAGACGTGGCGCGAGAGAGAGGAAGCGATGGTTGGTGGAAAGAGAGGGAAAATGTAGCAACAACCCAGGGAAAAATAAGAGGGAGATTCTCTGCCCTTCGTGCAATATTATATAGGTTTTTACACTAATAATGTCTTGTATGCTGGTCCGTTAGAGAGCAGAGAATTCCAACTCACTCAGTTGGTGTGGAGAAACGTCGGAATAATCTTCCAGGCTATTGATTGAGTCCGTCTGGGTATCAGTGTCTGGGGTCAACCATCTTGTACGGTTTTATAAAATAATGGATGGTAGTGCTTTTCTGATACCGGCGTGATAAGGCTACTTGTTCTGGTGAGTCCCACTTTTAAAATACTCTTATCATGCTTATGAACGATGTTCAAGTGTTCTCTTTTGAAATACTCTGATCATGCTTTTTGTTCTATGTTGATGTGTTGTGAGTTGAAGTGTTAAGAATGTGGTTGAACCAAGAACCACGTTTTCTCTCCTGAAATATTCTTATCATGCTGTTGTTCTATGTTGATGAGTTTGAATTGTGTAGCATGAGTTTGAACCAGCCTCCTCATAATTCAAGTTCATTTGAGGTCATTTGAACTCGACATTCAAGTTAATTTGAATTATGTCGTTGCTGGGTTGACATGTTTGAAGTGATGAGTATCTACAGTTTTGAGATTTCTCATTCTATGTTATAAATGAAAGAGAAGGGACTGTACAAGAGAGAGCTTATATGAAAGAGAGTTTGTTTCATATGAAAAAATGTGAGTTTGAATCATGAAGATTTTGATTCATGAACAAATTTGAAGCTTTATGAGATTCAGGTAATTGTAAGTTTGAAGCCATATTTGAATTATCTGTATGACTTCGATACATGATATTCATATTTGGAGATCACGTAACAGTAGGCTAACTTTAGGATGAAATATCTCTGAGTGCAAATCACTGAAAATTGAAGAATCCTCCATCCAATCATATCTGTGGGATAGTTCAATCTGATATTTTTTGAACTACTATGTAACTTTTTTGATATTCATAGAATTTTCATGCGATCATCTAAAAGTAGGAAGGTTTTAATCAGTTGTTGATTCTCTAGCTCTTGGTAGCTCAAACTAAAATTTCAACAGGATATCAGGTGAATAGTAAATGACGATTCACCCTCTAAATTATTAATTCTATAGAATCAAGTAGAAAAACCAATCAGGAGGATTGATGGAGAGGGGAAATACAAATATAGTCATAATGAGATTGTAGCTTGTAGATGATCATTCTCAACTCCATGCATACGTTGTTCATCCTTGATTTATATTGAAGAATCACTCTAGAAATCTTTTTCTAATACATCTAAGGGATGAACCTAAGGAGATGATAATCTCTCAAACTCTCAATTTGTTTCCAATAGAAAGGCCCCTGTCACACTGGTCAGCAAACAGCACTCTATAAAGTGTTTATCTATGACAAATGTCTGAACAAACGTAGCTTTATTAAATCAACGGTTTATCCGACCCGCGTTTAATTGTGAACAATACTTTCGCGTGATGAACGAAAAGGCTATAATAAAGTGTTGACGTGTCAATGAGATGGGATAGAGAGAGAAAAGAGATGATAAGAGGTATGATAGGTGAGGAAGAGGTGTGATATGAGGAAGAGGTGAGAAAGAGAAAGATGATAGGAGAATGACTCAGAGAAAGAAAAGACTAAAGGATTGATCATTGAAGAATGAAAATATGAAGAAGAAGAAAGAATGAGAAAATGAGAGAGAAAAGGAGAGAACGAATAGGAAAAGAAGGAGGATAAAGAAAAGGAGAAAACAAATACTTGAATGTGGAATGGTTAGTGGAGTTTCTACCAAGTAGCGTAGGCTATTGAGACCAAATATCGAATATGTCCTTAACATACATATATTAACTCAGAAAATGAGAGAATAAAAGAATAAGCAATTGTACGAGGCAATTAACGTGAGTTATTGGATAATTTGAATTAAATTTTATCCAGAATAGAAGGTGGTGAACATTCGAAAATAGATAATACACATCCTATGCAACATAAATTGATAATCACTATGATATAATTTTTGTAATTTCTGAGTGAGGAACTTGTGTGTTCTTCGAAGAGAGAAAAAAGTTGAGTTGAGTTGTGTGAGTGAGAAAGAGGGAGAGAGAGAGAATGAGAAATATGTGAGGAGAATAGGCTATATACAACATGACTGAATAGGTGATGAACCTAAACGGCCTATACAATTCAGTTTAGCACGGTTGATATAAATTTAAGCGGTGCCCAACGAATGGCCACGAAGAGCCTCGAAGACATCATTCTATCGACCACGCACGCACGCCACGTCACGTGACTCCTTTATTTGCTCTATGCAAACATTCCGCGTGTTCAAAACTCAGTTCGGCATAAATCGCGACACAGTCAACAGTTTCCAGCTAGCACTCGAGATTATTTGACATTTTTCGGCACTCTACTATTGTGTTGTTCGTTTTCGTTCATCGATTTCGATCGCTAGCAGTCACAGACTGGAGGCAGGAATGGAGAGCGGCTCCCCCGCCATTTTGAATCGCCAAGGATCGAAGCGGCGCTCGAGGTAACCAGAACGTTTTGAGGTTAGGTTGCCGCTTATGCGATAGCATGCTGTCGGGTTTTTTTGGTTCTGTTTTTATTTATTATACTTATTAATTCGAATTATAATATTGTTCTTCAACAATATTGTTCTCGACAATATTGTTCTCCAACAAGAACGTCCTGAAATGAATATTTGAGTATTCATTACCTTAAATAAATGGGCTTGGAAAGGAGAGTAGATAAGATAAGATGAATCACTCGGGGCTGCTTGTGTTGCCTTAGCTACGGTTTTATTCGCCATGAATATAGAAAAACCAGTGGCGAAGCGTGGTATGCTTATTTGGATGACCAAATAAGCATACCACGCTTCGCCACGGAGAAAAACGTTTCAATAATTCTACAAAGCTTTGAATAATGAACATTCACAGAATAGGCTAAATTAGGCAGTTATTTTTCTCTGATTTCGATTTGAACTTTTATTCCTCATATTATTTCCTTCTGTCTTTTAATTTTCATGACAATAGTAGCGAGTAACACTGGTTATTATTTGTTTATTCAATACAGAATTATTTTGGAACCTGAGGTTGTTATTAACGTGATATTTCCTCATGATATACGTAGGCCTATACAGAATAATTGAATTTATAATATTGAGATGGGCAGGATGGTTAAAATATAGATATACAATGTATATGATTATTCAATTTGAAGTTCAAACAGGATTTAAGTTTTGTTTGTAAATGTTGAATAAATCAATATGAATATGAATGGATAATGAATTTATACGAGTAGATTCGAGTAGAGAACACTTCATGTGCATTCCACTAGTTTATCAGTTGATTGCATCTATTATAATGAGTTAATAAATTTGAGAATCAGTGATAATTGATCAACGTTCTCCACCCAATAAATTGAACTACATGGGATGAAGAATGACCTTGAAGGAATGAAGTTATAGAATTTTAAGGAGTAGGCTAGTTCAACAATGATTTCTAGTTTTCTTTTTCAAGATATAAAAGTAAAAACCTGTTGTTTCATTGAGTCAATTATCTGTATGTTTACTTAATGCTTTTCCTCAATAATAATAATATTGTAGTAATAAGATGTAGTATAGGAGTAAAGGTTCATGATCATGAATGTATGGATAGAATAAGCGATACCCGACGTTCTTACTGACTAATCAAATTTACGTTTTTGGCCATTTTTTTAATCTCTTATTCAAGCAGCAAGAGAAAACTCCTTTTTTTGTAAGGTAGCTTATGAGGGGACATAACTTGATCAATAAAACAATTGAATAACTTCTTTCAAATTGTTCCAGAAAAATGATAAATTTCAAGGAACAGTAAATCTCAGAATCTTTTAACATAGTCATAGCCTATCTAGATAGTTATATTTTGCCTTTCAATGACTTCTCGTCATTATAAACGTTATTCTCAATTATAAATAAAAATTGTAGACAATTTTCAAGACATGGTACAGACTGATTATAGGCTGGAACCTTCAAAAATCTCTGGAATCGATTTCACCATGAGCTTTTTGTCCCCACGTTCGGTATATCTTGATTCAATTTTTCTTTCATTTATTCCTCTCTCAAAAACCTTGATACATTATTGTGAAGCTCAACTAAAGATTCGAATGGGTAGGTACTGGACAAGAGTTGAACAACTGAAGAGAATACAATAGTTCTCAGGGATTTTTCTACGTTTTTGGGTTTTCTACGGATCCAAAATACACGGTAGAGCAAAATGCGTAGTGTACTAGCCAGAATGTAGCTCTAAGCCCAGTACCATCAATACGTTAAATAATAGCAAAGACGATTCCACTAGTTAAATTTAAGTAGTTGAATTGTCTTTGATAATAGTCGCTTTACTACTGGGTTCCGGATGACGTCACACCTCTGAAAATCAAGGCTGGGATATGCGCGTGAATCCTACCGTGCATTCTAGTATTCGTGGAATGTTTTATTTTCTCTATGATCCCTCATCAAATCAAATTAACTAAATCTTTATTCACGGAAATAAACGAATACAGCAGCAGAGATGAATATACAAAGTGAATGTTCCCCACAAAGACATCAGTTTGTCTGTATAGGGATGAGATGATTGCAGTTATACGTAAAAATAGATTTTCTAAACATTTTTCGTATCTATTGAGTCCAGACAACTTCATCATATTATTCTCCATGACATTCTTTGAAAGTAACTTGTGGAAAGATGATAGAGCTGAAACAAGATTCAGCTCTTGAAACCCCAGGCACTTGAGGTTTTTTTGAAAAACGTACGAACAAGTTACTAGAGGGTTCCCAGAGGGGTGAGTGAAAGTAAATTACTGTTGAAAGCTGCCCTTTAAAACGCTCCGTTTGCGTTGAAGGTTGGAGGGGGAGGGGGAAATTTGAGACGTTAAAGTGAGGTGGAAAGCGCAGCTACACGAGGCAATATTGGAACAGGCATTTGGGGGAACTATCGGTGGAGGGGGGGGGGGAATAACGGTTGAGTTGTTGATTGACGAGGGTCGGGGATCGATAAGTGCCATGTTTGGACTCTGCACCACACTAGATAAGCCTGGACTGATCAGGTTGGAAGAAAGACAGGCTATAATATGATCACAAAGAAGTTTCTTAGAAATGAGAGTCATGATTCTTTTTATTTATTGATATTATTCTTTTATTAACAAACATAATAAACAATACAAATACAAACAATACGGTATTTAAACCAATTTGAAACACAATGATCAGCAAGAAGGCTAAACCAATTTTTTTCACCATTCGACAGATGATAAGGTTGGAACAATGAACCTATTTTGATCAGGAATTCAGTAAATTTTTTTTGAGATTAACAAGTCATGAATTCGTCCCAGAGATAGGATTGTGCTATGAGATACTTGGATTCAATTACAGAAGACACTGTAACTACAGTTATAGACTGCTAGTATTGTACCAGGGGATTCTGTAACACTAGAGACTAGAGTATAATATAAGCCTATACAGGCTACATAAATTTTATCATGTGCGGCTATATAAGTTACAGTATACTAACCAAAAATTGTAATAGCAATAGCTAGGCGTTTCGAATACAGGCTATATTATAGGATCACGATCTCCGCCATCTCCTCCACGGATACTAGAATACACAGCAGTGATCATGAGTAAAATGAGAAGAAGTTAATAGCAGAATAATGGTAACAATATTGAATTAGACCACTATTCAATACACTACGTTAAATTCATCTGTATATCAATTATTGTAATATCCAGAATTTGGCGTAGGTCTTAGCCAAGTTACCATTAAAACCTTGAATAACAGTCAGTCTTCTACTGGGTTCTGGGGGACATCATTCTCACAGCAATCTAGGCTGCAATCTGCGCGAGACCTCTACTGTGCATTCTGGTACCCTTGATCTCCTCGATGAATCTTCCTGGATGATCACATCGGAAAATCTTACTGGAGGTTTTGAAACGAGTATATTAACGATCGATTTTAATTCTTTGTATATAACCCATGGAAAACTACATCAGTGTCAATCATTCATTATTATTAATGAGAGATAGAGAAATTTATTGAAAAATAATAATTAACAAACAGAACGTCATAATAGAATACTACAATAAAACAAAACAGTATACTTTTCCGGCACTAATTCAAAATACAACAAAATTTCAAATTTATTCTCAATCCATCACAAAGAAAATACATACGATGCATATTAACTAATCTAACAAACGTAAGCATGATATTACAAGTGAGAAATATTGAGTAAATAAATCTATAACTGGAACATAGCCAGTTTAGACTATCCACATTTGTTGCAATTCTTTAGAAGGATCAGATTTGGCTGTAAAAGCTACATTTTTGGTTTCATATGAGTGAGTATTCAGTATACAATAAATAATAGGGTTCAAAACAGTGGCAGAACCTTCAGTAATCGTATCAAAATGGAGCTGAAAAAGGAAATCAGCTTTTTTGTCTTTTTTGGAGAGCTGACAGATTATTTTCACGAAGTGACTACCACTTCAGGAGCTCCACGACTTGTAATAAAAATGATTAAAAATATCAAAATCATTCCAGGTTATGTGAACACGTAGAGTTCACCAAGCAACAGTTTGTAGCATGAAAACCAGACAGACATTTCGGCGTGAGCTTCCTTTGTATAAGCGACGAAATAAATTCGGAGTAGCTTGAATGGAGGAGGAATGATTGTGAAGGTTGAAGGGGAAGGGGAATAGGATTCTTATTGGTTTAAAAGCAACAATATATCCGTCGCTGGCTTGCCTGTCTATGTCGGGTTGCTTTTCGTGACCCTTCCATCAACTCTCTTCGTCTTCTTCTTCGTCTTCTCGTATTCTTGTCCTCGTCCCACTTCGTCCACCCATGTTCTTTTAGTTGTCGGTGGAACTGAAGTTGCTCTGAAACGGCTGAGCCGGCAAAGACGCCCACTGGAAGACCAGCATTGACTGAAGTAACTGCTTACCGCCTCACTCACACGCACTCACACGCATCTCAACACTATGCACAAGGGAGCGATCCGGGGAGCGTTGATACAAACTGACCAACGTTAGGTGGCTTCAGCATAGGGTGACCAAATTATGAATACAGTAGAACATCGATAATTCGGACGTCAGAAATCCGGACCGTCAATAATCCGGATTCGTCTCTATTGAGAAACAAAATCGAAATAGTCTCTAATTTTATAGAGACTCATATAGAGACTTTTATAAAGTCTTATATTTTTATTTTATAGAGACTTTAGTACAGTCTCTATAAAATATGATACAGTGCTTGAAAAACATGTTTTCAATTTATAGACCCTTTACTCTACCTATCAATAATAGAAAATATACAATTTCAGGAACTTTTTTAGCAAATAGTGCGTGATGGCAATTTTTTAATGTAATTTCGATAATCCGGATAATTTAAGATCCACACTTTATGAGCTGCAGAAAGACTTGAAATGTGCTAATTGGTTTCCAAACAATGTCAATATAATATCTATAATATCACTATGTAATAATTACGTACTTCGAGTTACTTTCTTGAAATTCCTGTGAATTTATCAATTTAAATTAATCAGGTTAATTTGATATTGAATTTAGAAATAGAGTAAACTTAATTAACTTCTGTCTGGCGAGACCAAGACACTAAATAATAAAATATATTGTAATATTTATACACTATACTGTAATGAATAGTAATTTGAAATGATTGCATAACATTGCCAATTTAATAATTTCACTGATAGTATCTCCATTGATTCCACTAAATCTGAACAATCTGTCACAATTTCAGGAGTAAGGTAGGCCAATTGCATAGCCAATATTAGCATTACAACAGCACTAATAGCTTTAAGATTTGTGGCTTACTTTCTAATTATACCTATATTTTTATTGGATACATTTTGTTGAATTCTCCTTCAATTTTTTGACAGCCAATGGAAATTTTGGCTGATTGTGGCTTCATTTCGATTTGTATTCCAATATATTAATTTGAATTTTTTATAGTTCGTTAATCCCTGAATATCCATTTCACATGGGATAGTAATAATTATAAAGCTCAATATATCTTCAAATAATACAATGATTATGTTTTAAGTCCCGATTTTTGGAAAAAATGTCACGATTTTTTGAAAAATATCACAGTTTTTGGAAAAAATGTCTCCATTTATGGAAAAATGTCCCAATTTTTGTTGTCATAAGAAAATTCTGGATTTGCTCGAAACTTTGAAGTCTTGGAAAACTATAAATTGATTATATCTGTATAGATACAGAGTATAGTATGTATACAGAGTATATCTGTATAGATGAGAAGACATGTGGAAGGCATCAATTTGTTGTTATAATTGACAATTGAGAGAGGTCTTGTCTGCAACATTTGAAATATTCAACTGGATGTACTTCTCATTCATTGAGCATCCTGCAATTTAATTGAGCTTGAAAGCCTATTGGCATATAGCCAAAGCATATGCAGCACTCGTCAATGAGAACTGTGAATGTTTAGGTCTATAACAAACAATAAAATAGTAATTTTATATCATTCACCATACAGATATAATTGTAATAAGCCAATAGAGTTTTTAATCTTCTAGTATTTGAGTTCTTTGAAGAATTAATTTCCAAACTCGTTATTTAACTCATAAATTTTTAATAACTCTGGATTTATGTTCGATCGTAATTTAATAGTCTAAATTTCATCGAAAATAAACTGAGAAGCTAGAATTATGAATTTTTTGAATTTATTATCAGTTTTCAATCAATGTTTAGAAATATTTGATCTGAAAAGATGTAAGACTCTCTTGTTATATTTAAAGAGATAATTTTACAAGATCTAGTAAAATTACCTCTCTATATAAAATAAAATTGATAGACAATCAGTTGAACATTGTTATTGAATTTGAAGGACATGTGACATAAAGCTATATATTTTTATTCCATTCATAATAATACAATGCTCTGTATACAATAAATAATATTGAATGCTCTGTTATAAATTAAATTCACTATATAACTAAAACCTTATTATATACATTATGTGTCATTTAAAAATTCGTCAGTACTATAATATGTTTTTTCAACTAAAAACCTGTATAAATCTTTTAAAGGTAGCTCTCCTATGATTCAAATGAGTTGGAAGTCTGTTCAAAAATTTCACTCCAATATAACTAGGTTTTTTCATAAAGGGAAAGTCTATGAGACTGAACACTCAGTGGTTTTCAGTGGTTTGAGATAACAATTAATACTCGTAATATAAAAACAAGCCTACTTGAAGGCATTGGATCAATGCAGGAATACATGGAGTATGAAATGAGTGATAATTAACGAACCTAGAGAAGGATGAAGGCCACTGTGAGAGAGAAAAACAGAGTGAGAGAGATTAGAAGAGAGAGAGAGAGAGTAATAATTTCGAGATGTAGATAACAGTTAAGACGAGGATAACACCAACATAAATACGAGAGTAACCAGAAGCGCACAAGTAGGACTGCCAAAACAACGGCGATCCACAAAGCTGGATTGGCTTGAAGCGTGTTAAAAGCACAATATAACTTATATAAAAGTTTTACAGTACACCGATTCAAGTGAATCTCCCCACAAAACACAGAAACAGCTCAACGACCAATCAAAGAAACTTTTTGATTTGCTCCCATCCCGCTTCATTTTTTATTTCAAAGATAATAACCTCATCGTGCCTTTTATTTCCATTATTCGTCTGCCCCTCTCACTCAGAAAAGTACTAAACAGAATTCCTCCCTTCCACCCCGGTAACAGTATCCGGCTTGTCTCCAAGTCATATACATATTATTGCCAAGTCCAAACAACGATATCATTTTAGTTCACGGTTTGTCACGGTTGTGGAATAAGTCCGGGAGCACGCTGCTCGTGAGTGTCAGAATTTTGAGTCAGAATGAGTGAGTCAGGATGTTTATTGTGACGTAATAGGTATGTAACTTTGTGCTCTTGAGTGTCAGAATTTTGAGTCAGGATGTTTATTGTGAGATTATAGGAATGTAGCTTTGTGCTCGTGAGTGTCAGAATTTTGAGTCAGAGTGAGTGAGTCAGGATGTTTATTGTGACGTAATCGGAATGTAACTTTGTGACTTGGTGACTGATTAGTGATTTTTTGTGCTCAAAGTAATCTTCCATCTTGTGTCAAGCAGTGTGAGTGAAATCAAGTCATTAAATTAATAAATAAGTCAAGTCATTATATGAGCATGGATTATTCGTATCCTTATTTTTCATAGGATAAATTATTTTACATAAATTATATGAGCATTTAGATTTTCATGAGGATGTTCTGTTATATCACTACTTGTATAATATTACAGTTACAGTCACTATCTTCATAATAGAGTTGTAGTAATCATTGGGATGATTATCATGAGAATTGATGTTTTGTTACATCTACTTGAAGTCCTTTAGTTGTGGTTATAGTAATCGCTAGAGTTGAGCTCACAGTATTCAAATTATAATAAATTTGAATTTATCTCTTTTCTGTTCCAATACATTCCAGAGAATATACTCTGATGAAAGGAAAATATTGAAATACAGAAAAACCTGCAAATCTAAGCTCTTCTTATATATTACACTTGAAATATGGTCGTGATAACCTTTTAATTATTAAATAAAAAATATCTCCTTCTCAGAAGATATGCTTTCCAGATGTAAGATAATCTTGATTAAGGTATAATGAGATCCATTTAATTTGGAGCTTGGCATTAGAAAGACAGATAGAGATATTATTTATTTGCCATCGTACTCTACGGTCATCAGCAACGTCAAGGAATGATATCTCTCTATCTACCTATCTAATGCCAAGCGTCAAATTAAATGAATCCGATTATATGCATGATTATCTCATTATTGGACTGCTCAATGCTTATCCAATATATTGGTATTTTAATGTGACTTCTTCTTATCCACCCTACAGGCTTACATGTAGTTTATCACACCTCCGCTAGAGTCGCTGCTATCAGGGATTGAGAACTCCACCTTAGCATGATTATACTCTTCATTCTTTCACATATTCTGGTACATTCAACTCCTGTTGATGATAAACATTATCAACATTAACTATTCACCCAATATAATTCATATTCCTATCGAGTGAAATATTGATAATGAGAAAAATGATACAAACTTATATAACTAACCGTTTAGATCCCCTTCCTGATCACTAACAATGTCTTGGTATTTTTTATTTATTTATTCATTAATGTACAAATAATACTTAATGGCAAGGTTCAACAGGCTTAAGCTCAAAACTGTCCCTTTTTCAATTTAGAATGCAGTCCAAATCTAGGTTATTTTGCATATCTTTCACAGTCACAAATTTTCACTCCAAAAGCAAACTATAATCTTTGATTAATCGATTACGAATTATCTTATTTTGAAGCAGATGAAGATATATATAAACATCAAAGTGCTTTGGAACCTTCTTCTCCACATGCTTTGAATTCTTCATGTAATGCTTCAAAAACATTGAGCCTAGCGTTGCTGTCTCATAGGAGAAAACCAATTTGAAAAATACTTTGAACTGTCTTGAATATGTTCCAAACCTGTCTTATATCTAACATTTTGAGCCTTTCTGTCAATCAAATATTACTTGTGGAGATAGTGAAGAAATATATGATAATATACTTTATTTAAATCTCCTAGGCAAATCAAGAAAATATATTGGTTTTATAATGAGCTGAAAATCGAAACTCTCTCAAGATCTTCAATATCACCGTATTAGGCTGGGCGTACAGCGGTTAGTCAAGACAAGACAATACGAGATTAGTCACGTTTAGTCACATAGCTGCTTATGAAGCAGCACACACCGATGCAATGACTAATCGGTGTGTGTTGCTTCATAAGCAACTATGTGAAGTACTGTGACTAAACGTGACTAATCTCGTCTTGTCTTGTTTTGACTAACCGGTGTAAGCCTAGCCTTACAGAATACATGTAGACTACATTTATGTACAGGAAATATACGATATTTTTTCTAAATATATATAATTATGTAGGCTATAGAATAATATATATTTAAAGCATAATACATCAATGTCAATCTCTCAAAGTATGATGCTGTCTCTCTATTCAATATAAGAATGTTTGGACAGAAAATCTTTTAGAAAATAATATTCTTCTCTGGAGAGTGTGTTGGATCGATTAGTGACTGTATTAGGAACGCTCCTCTCCATCCCCTCCCCAAAACATAACGGCATTCCACTGTAGTTCACGGTTTGTCCGTCAGATATCGTGAGAGTCGCTAAACGAGGGTTGCTCCACAGGTTCCAATAATACAGTTGGAAGAAGAGCCTTGCAGTCACGTATCATGTACACTCAGATTCATTAAATTTGAGGCCTGCCATTAGATAGATAGAGAGATATTATTTCTTGATGTTGCTGATGACCGTAGAGTACGATGGCAAAGAAATAATACCTCTCTATCTGTCTATCTAATGCCAAGCGTCAAATTACTTGAATCTGAGTGTACTTTTTGGTAGATTTGAGGAAGTTCGATTTAGTTTCGATTTCGAAATTATCACTAAATTCTCTTGTTTAAATTTACACTAACCATTTTAACAACAATGGATTGGGAGACTTTAATTCGGAATTTGATTCATTTATCTATTCTTTCATTCATTGATACAGACACAAATCGTATAACGATATAATTTATTCCATGGAATTAGCTACTGTAGATTCAACTACAATTTTACTTTCAATGGTTCTTATCAATTTTAAGTGGAATTCCGCCCAGCAACTATGAATTCACATTAAAAATCATGTCTCAATCGAGAGGTCATTCTTGGTACAAATCATATCCTAATAGGCTATACAAGACTGGAAGCCTTGGGAGCATGTAAAATTGTTTGAGTTTTTGAACTCGATTTCTGATAGTTTAAAAGCTCTTTTCAAACGATTTAAGGGGACCTTAAGCGATTAGAAAGATTTTGGGATCATTTTGATCATTAGATCATTTAGCGACGATTAGATTAACATATTTTTGAAACTGGAATAAATCTTGAATTATTTTGACAATAATTTTAGAATCAGTCTATCAATGAATGAGCCAATACTGATTGAGAATTTTTATCAAATTTTCAAGTTCTATCCAAACTACATTGTAGGAAGTAGCCTTCTACCTATTATAGGACTAAACTAAGCTTACTTTCTTTCAGATGCTATTATTATTGTATCAATGTCAATATATCGGTTATAGGTTGATTTATGCATCAATTCTCAAACATTTTATGTTCTCCATTCTGGGTTTTAACATTTGTCCAGGCGTTCCTAGCAACCTTTTTAAAAAAATCTTTGACTTGAATAGCATTGATATTATTAATGAATGAAGACTATGAAATGTTCAATTGCTACTTCCTACTGAACGATACTTGTAAATCAATGATCTTTTAAATAAAGATATTTACAATTGTGGGAAACAGAGCCTGTAAATAGAAACCTTGTAGGAAACCATATCTTATCAAGGAAACCGGAATTGAACAAATCTATGGAACCAAGCTATGTTTGTCGTACACTACTATCATAACATTACATTTGGATCATTCTCCAACGTATAATTGAGTCTTTCTAATCAGTAGCACATTAATTTGGAGGTGTCAAATAAGCATGGAGTGGGATAAATTGTAGAAAGTCATGAAATATTCACTTACCTAACTTACCTTCCACTTATTTTTGATATAATTATTTCATTTACTTGAAGACTAGAATCCCTCCGTATGCAGTATTGTTATTCTTCTTTTTCTCAACTCAATACGCCAATTCCACTATGTATTCGAATTTCAAGAATTCCTTGAATCAATGACGAACATGACATTGAATACTGCATGATATTCATGTTTCAAAACAAAGAGATTTAATTTTCAAGACTGTATACGATACTTTTTAACGCAGTTAATGTGCGTTCAATATATTCAATTCTATTCCCAATCCGCCATTTATATAATAAATCATGAATATAATATCATCCCATACATACTTATTGATAAATAATATCCTTATTGAGGAGCTATTTTTGTCAGGTTTAGTAGATCAGGAACAATATTAAACTTGTTCCTGTAATCACACATTAGTATTCAAAATCTTGAAAATTATTCCAAAGATCGTTGAATTGAGGATGTTGGATACAAATTCAACTCATTGTATTGTTATATTGATCTCTTTATACTTGATTTATTCTTGAGAATTCTCGTCTCATAAGATATATTTTTATTTTTGTCCTAGAGATTTTCGAACCTAGACTACAGTGCCTAGTGCCTTTATAGTTTGTATGAACCCATTAACTACTTATGCTCGGTAATTTCTGATATAAACCAAAAATTGTTAGCTCGTTTTAATCGAAATTCGTTTAAATCTATAGATGAAAATTTTGTTGAATTCCACTGATGATTTTTTCGGAAAGCAAAATAATAAAGAAATAATCTTGCAATTAGACAATACTTATATTATTCAGTCATCTCGTTTATTATATTCTTTCATTAGATGCAGCCAACTATACGAAGGGAAAACTGGCTGTAGTCTGCTCTCTATAGCCTATCAGAGATTTCTTCTGTATAAGATGGTCTTGATGTGAGACAAACTCGATAAATTTAATTCTAAAAAATCACGAAGCTGCATCGCAAAATGTTGGATCTTATCTGATGTATTAAACCATTCAATTCTGGGTCATGTATGTTGGCTGCACAAGAAAATAAGAGAAAAATATTCATTTTCGAGTTAGTAATTGGCGAATCATTCTCATTCTGAACCCTAGCGACCTCTTTATTCAAGGTGCAAATAGCAAACTCAGCGTGGCTAATTAATTATTTTGAGTGCTCCTATAAAACAATTACAATTAAAGGGGACTGCATGTGCATTTCATGTAGCTAAAGTATGAAATTATTTAATTGGTTAGGCTTTACAAGTCCAATTTCCACTACAAAGCTCATGCTAGGCATAAATAGTTGGTGTATTATTACAATGTTGTACTTCAGTCTTCCTGTTACTGCAACAAACATCAATCAGCATAATTAGGAAAGTGCATCAGTCTCTCAAACAATGATAATAAAACATTTACAATGTTAATTTTCCAGACACCCTGGTTAATTTTAATAATTATCTCCTTATGAATAAATTTTACTATCAACAACCATAGGAAACACAGGGTTTGCGAGGAGTAAAACTGATATAATTTTTATTGTTGGAAAAATGAGGTGGTGGAGGAGAAGGAGGAGAAAAAGAAGAAGAAGGAGGAGAAGAAGAAGGAGAAGAGAAGAAGAAGAAGGAGGAGGAAGAAGAAGGAAAGAAGAAGAGGAGGAGAAGAAGAGGAGGAGGAGAAGGAGAGGAGAAGAGAAGAAGAAGAAGAAGAAGGAGGAGGAGAAGAAGAAGGAGAAGGAAGAGAAGAAGAAAGAAGAGGAGGAGGGAAGAAGAAGAAGAAGAAGAAGAAGAAGAAGAAGAAGAAGAAGAAGAAGAAGAAGAAGAAGAAAAAGAAGAAGAAGAGGAGAAGGAGGGAAAGAAGGAGGAGAGAAGAAGAAGAAGAAGAAGAAGAAGAAGAAGAAGAAGAAGAAGAAGAAGAAGAAGAAGAAGAAGAAAGAGGAGGAGCAGGAGGACAAGGAAAATAGAGAAGAATTGAGATAAGAAAGAGGGAAGCTTGATAACAGATGAGTTTCGTCATTTATATCCGCGTTTCATACGCTTCTTAATAATACCGCGAGTCATATAACATCTAGTGGGAGGAGCTTTTACAAGGATGTCACAGGTGTATCTCGAAATTGTAACCAGGGTTAAAGAGCAAGGTGGTAGAGGGGGGGTTGTTTAAAGTGTGTCTAATAAAATAAGGGAGGTTCGACGCGAGTCAACGTATGCGCTGGTACAGTATAAAATGAGAAGATACGTAACGTCTTTGGTTCCCGGGACGCCAACATACAATGCAATGTCGACGTGTTTTTATATTATATTCACGGTGGTCATATAAGGTTTGAAGGAAGGGAGGGGGGAACAGTCGTAGTTTTACCGTTTCGCCTGTCATGAAAAAAGTTTCACTCAGAATAGATGCTCTATGTATACTTCTTCTACTATACTTCTTGTCGTGTTTACAACTTTCTTGCTTATTTCACGACAGGCCTTCTCCGCCTCCTCCCTATATATGTATAAGGGTACTAGGACACCCGTAAACCACAGACAATTACCATAAGTTCGTCCTATCGTTGCACGACATAAAGTAGAACCGTGGGTCCACGAGACCCGGTGCACTAGCGAAACAGATACTGTTTTCGTTTTTATAGATGTCTTATAGCTGCAGTTGCGAGCTTCCCCAATAACCATGCCTTTGTAAAGCAGGCCGCAACATCTAGTAATTTCTTTCCTCTTTCTCTTGTCTTTTACCACTTGACAATTCACCGTCATTTGCTATCTCCGTCTCATTCTCTTGCACACACTCTTTATACGACCTCCCCCGTCGTTCCTTCCTTGGAAAATTTCCTTTTTTCTCTGGATAGCCGTTTCCCACTTACTTTGCTTGTTTTAAGCTTAGTATCAGCCTGGATCTCATCTAGTCCGTAGCTGGTTTGGTCTGGCTTTCCCGGGTACTTTCTGGAGCTCCTCGCCCTGGAGGAGATTCCGAGGTCTCCTGCCCAGCTCATCTTCTTACGATCTAGGAAGCATCTTGAACCAATTCAACCTTGATACTCAGGTAACGTCATCACTGTTACATCATTATTATAACTGAGTAAGGCCTGTATGTTCCAGCTCCATTCAAACTAAGTTTAGCGAGACGGTAATTTGAACTTGTAGGATTCTGGTTTGACTAATTTGATGAACAATCTTTTTAACAGTTTCAACCAAATTTAAACTATCGACTCGTTAAACTCAAATTAAACTAAGGAGATGGTGCATATCGGTCTCAGTTAGTAAAGGAAAGACTATGTGATATAGGCAGTGATTATAGATCAGAATTATCGGGCATGTAGAACGTTATTAGACTGAGTCATCATACTAGAATGATTCATGACAACTTATCCCACTGTTAATATAATTTATTATACTTAATCAATTATTATACTGAACTATTATATTTTCCCTTAATTTTCTTGCTACTTGGTTTATTATTTCAGATCAAATGATTTTGACGCATGCGCAGGTAAGATATGTCAAAAGGGAAGTGGTATTGAGTGGCGATTATCCTTGTTTACAGCGGCTCTCTCTCTCTCATCTCACGAATTTATCCTGCGCATGTGTCAAGCAATTGGAACAACGAATTGCAAACTTGAAAATTATCGCAATATTTGTCAATCATGATAGTAGTTGTTAAATCAATATCAAGTTACAAAGATGTGATAGATAAATTTGAAGACAATTTTTAAAGAACTGTGGAGAGATTTAAATGCTGCAAACATTTTCTCTGACAAAGCTTACAATAAGTTACTTCAGTCTCATACAACAAAAACTGTTGGAAACAGAGGGAAGTGTATTCGTTTGAATGATAATGAAACAGCTTGAAAATGTTTTGGAGAAGACGTACAAAGAGAACAGTTAGGAAATTGAGTAGCCTACAAAAAATAGTATCTAAAGTTGAAGGCAAAAAGGGATAGAATAACAGGAAATAGTAAACAGTAGAGTATGTGTTCAGTAAATAGCCTAGAACCAGGTAAAATGGGATAGTTTGCTTTTTTCATAGCTCTCACTAGAACAAAAACTTAGAGAATTACGACCCTCTTAGTCTTAGGTTGATTGAAGTACGATTTGTTTATTATCTTCAACTCTGAAAAGGAGTATACAGAGAAACACCAGTTCTTCAAGACATGCACGCATGTATTCATTCTAAAATCACGTGTAGTGCAGTATTTATTTACTCAAACAACTTCCTATTACTGTTGGTACTTCATTCACTAAATTTATCCTTCTTGAAGATTGTGAGTGATCTCTCTTTCTTTGTGTTGTTTGAGTGTGTGGTTCTTTTTTACATTTGAGCACGTGGCCTAATTCTCTACTCTGCAAGTTTGAGCTCTTCAGAGCTCCGAGCTCTGAATAAGGATATGATAAGAAAAACTCTTACACAAAACGCCAAAAACATAGGTTTATTACATCAACTGATAGAAGTTTGATCTAATGTTTGATTAATACATAAAAGTTAAGGCGATTATTCAGAAGAGATTTATGATGAAACTGTATCATAATATGAAGTGTAAATGAATAACATAATTATTTCAAAAGTTCAATATCTAAATGAATTCTCTGAAGTATAACCAACCAAATCATAAATTCCAAATCTAGTAATCTCTGCAAAGTATCAAATGCCACTTTTCTATTCAATACATACTACAGTTCAATACTTTTCTACAAACATTCCTCATCCAGTCAAGGTTCAATCTAATCTCCGTAATAGAATGGAGTGTATTGATAACTGTGAGAGGATAATTGTATACTTACGAGTGATTAAAAAAATCAATTGAATGAATTCGGGTAAAAAGCTACGAACTCTAACAAAAAATGGAATAGACCTATTACAATCTTTATAATTTTTTTCAAATTGAAATTTTTGAAATTTATTTGCCAAATGAATTTTACGAATAGTACAAGTTAATACAAGATCATACATTACAGTAGGCCTACAATGTTAAACAGTCCAGTACAAAGTCTCATATTACAATCGATTACAATCTTTATCATTGAATGGTTCTTTTGAATATATAAGGCTAATGATGATAAAAATTACAAATTTGAAATCATTCCGAAATATTTGGAGATTGTTAAAATTCCAATTTATTTGACCATCAAACTCATCAAGCTCTCTCTATTTTACTCTGCATATTTTAATTCATAACAGTTCTTGTATAAACTTTCTCATTACAGATGAAACTCCAATTCAAGAACCTTGCAGTGAATATTTCAATTCATATGTATTGTATTTCTTGTTTGAGGTTCCTCATTACAGATATAACTTTAGATCGAAAATTTTACTCTGGATATTTCAATTTTAAACATTTCCTTGTTTTGAATTTTCCTTGTTACATATAAAACTATTGTTCAAGAATCTCACAATGGACATTTCAAATTCTTATTTTTAAACCCCATTATCCCACATGAAAATGTAGTTCTCAAGTAGGAAACTGTGAACAACTAAGTCGGGAGTAGCAGCTTAGTATGATCGATAACCCTAGTGATAATGCTGATTAATGCCGGCTGATAAGAGGCTGTAGTCATAAATTATTTTTCTTATCCTACAATGTCTAATGCACAGTGCCTCAGTCTGCCATAAAAGAAAATGGAATCCTTATATTCTGATGTGTAGCTGCAGCGTAATACAGGGCGGGGTTTATAGATGCCATACCTGGTTTTAGGAGCTGTAATAATATTCGGGAAAACCCTGGAGGGGGGGGGGGTGGTGTTCGAGAGGGGGTTCGGAACCCATCATCCACTTGGGCGTGAAAACATTTTTGAATCCGCGTTGCAACAGCAGCTGTCTGTAAAAAAGGAAAACAGTATAAAAATTATAGACTATTTATTTTTTGTAGTTCTTTGGCAGCAGCGCAAATAATAAAAATACTATGCTTCTTCTTGGTTTGGTTGTTTTTTATTTGTAATCTTAATAAAACCTAAATTACTGGCTGTAAATTTCCACCTGCGAGTTACTACTGTTTGTTGTAATCAAGAGAAGGAATAAAAAAGAGCTGTACTGATAAGAAATCTTGTTTTTGTCAGGTCGGCTTCAGTTAGCGAGCAAGGCACGTGGAGTTCGGTGCTGGATTTTGGGAACTACTTATGACGTGTGTCTCCATCTCCAGGATGACAACGAGCTGCAATCATCGAAGTGAAGGTATGTCGGCCTCAAAACATCTCCATTTAAAATCCTTTCTCCACTCCCCAGAACTCTAGTCGGCTCGAAAACATGTTCTCATACTTGTTCTGCCTGTTATTATTTTTGAAGCTGGAGTTTAATCTGTAGGCCTAGTTGTTTATTGGTAGGCCTAGCATTGTATTTGAAATTACGAACGACATCACCCAGACAGATCATAGAAATACATCTATGTGCTATCTATGCCACAGTGCAGTGACTCTATAGTCTTGTAATGCGGTTGAACATGCCTGATTGCAGGTTGTTTGTTAATTGGAATTATACCGATTCATATGAAGACTGTGAAACATTCTTTTAGCTTATTATATATATATACAGAAAATGAATCAATTGAAGTCTCAGTCAAAATCAATAACACACATAAAATTATTGTGAAAAGGTTTTTTCTAAGGATGACGCCCACATGAGCTCTAGGCTTGTGCGTGGGTAATGAGAGGAGTGATAATAAGAGATTTTCCTGAGGGTGATGCCCACATGAGCTGTAGGCTTGTGCGTGGGTACAAGAGTGACAAGGGGTGATGATAAGAGACTGTTTTTAGGCAGTCGTGGTCGACAGTTTTTCGTCTCCTTTTCAAAAGATTCTTTCGAAAGTTTATTGATTGTTAATAAGACGAAGAAGACTTGATGTGTAAGCAGGAACAATTCCAATCAATCAAACAAAAATATTTTACTGAACAAAATAGCATCCCATCGTTAAAATAATCAACCTTTTTCTAGCCTACATTAGAAACGAGGAGTCCGATCTCAAAAGGTGTCAAATTATCTATCTCGATGACCTGAAAAAAAACTTTAATTAATAACAACCAAACTCCACAAAACAACTCCACAAACTCCACAACCAAACAAAAATGTTTTACTAAACAAAATAGCATTCCAATCAACCTTTTTTTAGCCTACATTAGAAACGAGGAGTCCGATCTCAAAAGGTGTCAAATTATCTATCGATGAACTGAAAAAAAACTTCAATAAATAACAACCAAACTCCACAAAACAACTCCACAACCAAAACAACTCCACAAACTCCACAACCAAACAACCAAGCAAAAATGTTGTACTGAACAAAATAGCATTCCAATCAACCTTTTTTTAGCCTACATTTATTAGAAACGAGGAGTCCGATCTCAAGAGGTGTCAAATTATCTATGAACTGAAAAAAAACTTCATAAATAACAACCAAATTCAGTTTTGCTAAACTTGCATATAGAGAAGTCTCTCTTTTCTCTATAGAGAAGGATCTCACAGGTCCGATCTCAAAAGGTGTCAAATTGTCACCTTTTTGTGAACTGAAACAAACTGTTTTAAAAACTCGATTAGTTTTCTCAAACTAATCGATGAACTGAAACAAAAACTTCAATAAATAACAACCAAACTTATTTTTGCTAAACTTCCAGGAAGATAAGTCTCTTTCTTCTATATTTGATAAGGGACTATTATATGAAAAGTGAAATACAAGATCAAACGACTAGAAAACTTATTTTTGCTAAACTTGCATATAGAGAAGTCTCTTTCTTCTATATTTGGAAAGGGACTATTATATGAAAAGTGAAATACTAGACCAAACGACTAGTTTCGCGAGTTCATCGGCCTTATAAAATCGGTCAATCAAATCAACTCACCAGTGCTTTGATTGGCATGACATGCCTGCCAGCTCTGCTCTAACCGCGGTCAAAGTATTGAGCGACTGCCCCAGGACACGCCACGCCATTTTGTGGGCGTTCTGGCTCAGCCGACAGGAAACCACAACTGAATCCATTCAATTCCATCCCGAGTCAACCATGTTGCAAGCATTTTATTAATAAACTCCACACTAAATTCACCAATCACTATGCGTTTAATTGGCTGTAATCGAATCAGATCCTTGCCTCACTTGTAAACAACTCGAAGAGGTACAAGAAAACTCACTACTTCACACACTAGTGTTTCAGTAACCGCTCGGTCTTTCGAAAGTTAGGTTAGGTTTGCATTTGTTTTGATTTGGTACACTCACTTTCTGGGCACTTGTGAATGAATGATCAATAACACTACCGTTTCTTCACAACTCACTTACTCGAAAAAAGCACGGGACTTAAGTGAATGAATCGTTTCGTTGTACTGTTTTTATTTCAAGAGCACGGATATTTTTCTTCGATTTTTCAGTTTTTGTTATCGTTTGAGGATATAACTCAAAATTGTATCCAGCACGGATAGCTCTCAACGATTTGTAAGTTTCGTTTATGTTTTATTTTTGACGACATGACGTCATATTGTATTTAGAGTTGGTTGTTTTTCAGTTGAAAATAGATCTATTTGTCTCACTTGTTTACTTCTCTACTTGTTCAGTAGTTTCGTTTTCTATTTGTGTTAATATTTTGAGTGAATAGCCTCATAGAGAAGAGATAGTAGATTCTAATCTGTTATCTATTATAGCCTACATCGCAAAGTATAACAATTTGATATAAATATAATCCTTGACCATGGATTACAAACAATAATAATTGTACAATATTATTTATTCTTTACCAGATTGTATTGCGTTCATTGTTTCCTGGACTTTACCTTCAATTGTCTTTCGAAAATAGCCTAAGGCTAGGCGTACACCGGTTAATCAAGACAAGACAAGACGAGATTAGTCACGTTTAGTCACAGTAATTCACATAGTTGCTTATGAAGCAGCACACACTGATGCAATGACTAATCGGTGTGTGTTGCTTCATAAGCAACACACACCGCAACACACATAAGCAACTATGTGAAGATTTGTGACTAAACGTGACTAATCACGTCTTGTCTTGTCTTGACTAACCGGTGTACGCCTAGCCTAAGGAATCCAGCTGATTAGAGTCCATGACTCGATTCTTCTTCTCGTGTCCGTAGGTTATCTGAAAAATTGTTATTAGTGTTGAGATAAATGTTATTGAAATGTGAAAATTATAAAAAATGTACACGGTAAGGAGAGTAGAAAGCTGACAAAAATCGATTACACTTTGGCCTATCATACCTCCTTACTTGACCTACTACATACCTACTACATTTGACCTATACCTACTACATAGCAGCATTTAATTGAGAATTGTAAAATATGGTAGAAAGTAATGTGAGTCTAAACTTTTTTTCTGATAGATTTGCACATAGGCGTCGCCTATATCTATCTCAATAACCTGATACCCTGCATGATTTAGATTAAATCTACTACAGTATTTAAACTTTTTAAAACTCTTGGTTATCTATCTACATGATAAATCAATGGTCTTTATCCTCTCATGAAGCCATTTTATGAATCTATGCTCTATGTTCTCTTGGTTCAATCACACACCAATTAATGTAATTTTCCTTCCCGTTGGACAAGTTCTTTCACTATAATCTTTTCTCTTATTTTAGAGTTGAAATGGATTGTTTGACAATAGATTTGAAGGCCTCGAGTTTTATTCTAATCAATTATTGAGCACTTCATTGAGAGCTGGTGAAGTGAGTAGGCCTTTAGATAGATTTTATCATAAAGAAAAAACAAACTACTGTTATGTCGTTTTGATCTTCTTGAATTGAATCTCTAGACATACGATATCAATTTCAATTGTATCTCACAAATGATCTCTGAACTATGATAACCTAATTGTTGGTGAAAAACTATGAGTCGACATTGATCAGATAAAATTGGAATAATAGACATTTTTCGCGTCTCACTGTACAGTATTAAAGGATAGTCTCAATCCCTCAATAAATGAAAACTAACTCATTCATTGGAAAAAACTGTATGGATGACTCTTTCTATGATAACAACAGTAACCTTAACTATTTTATGCACTGCTTGATTTCATTAATCCGATGACATTGGATTGATGAATTTAATTTTTTTCAGTTTTTTCATAAATAATTAATTCTGTTGAAACCAATTCTACTCATCCAACCCTCAATTTATTCCCTCTTCCATGCATCAAATTTTCAGTTTTTCTATCTCATTCTGACTTCAGTAATTATGATATTAGAAGTCAATTTCCATTCCCGGTTCCAAACCAGAAGAGATAATGATTGTCACTGGGCTCTTGTCCTGATTTTACAGCTATTTCTGAGGTTGGCAGCCGTGTATCGGCTAGAACACTCAGCGGGAAACAAGTTTTCAGTCCGTTAGGTTGGCGGCCATGCTCCCGAACGACGAAACAATCTGTGTTGTTTTGTGTCGTCTCGTAGCTTTAGAAATACATTGACCTCCTGTCGTAGTCTTATTGGCCGGTTGCTTTTGCTCCAAACCTTTTTTCCTTTTTTTAGTTCACTCTTCCCTCAGTCTATCTCACTCTCTTTTCTACACCATCCACTCTTTTTATATTTCTCTCTCTACAAAATCCCCCTCCCGAAGAGCAACCGTGCACTAACTTGATTTTCATGCAAAGTATTCTTTTTCGTCCGATATAAAAGCAATCCTTCAATGTTGCCGTCCTATAATCCGAGAAGATTGATGGACATTTTTCAAGCCTACATGGAATCTTGAAGGACATTCGTGAGCGACAGACCATCATATTGATCCAGTTGAAGCCTTGGAGTTATTTTATAAGCAGCTTGCACTTTAGATGCAAATGTTAAAAAGAAGTTATGTACTAAGATTTATGTTTCAAGTTTGTCTTGAAACTTCTAACAAGAACTAGATAGGCAAATTTGGAACGTAAATCTGTTCTGACTTTGATTGATGCGTTTTGTAAATTGACATGTCTTGAATTTTATCTCATTAAACTGTTATAAATTGTCGAGTTTTTGCATCAAGCAAGATCCAGTTCTATTCAACCAGTCTATGAAAAGTCCGAAGAAAAGTAAATTATATGGAAAGAAGTGGATTACAACTATCTTTCTACTCATGGGATACTTTTCTAAATACAGGATAAATAATAATTCATTTCTGAACTTTTAGTAAAGGCTAATGCCTATATCAAACTTTACCCCGCATTTTTCAAATGTTGATTAATAACGCTGGATTTGAGAGTATAGTTAAGATTAGAGATAGAATCTTTCTCGAAAAATCTGATAGGCTTTTATCCTCCTCAAATAAAAAAAATCTTAAATTGGAACATGTTCTTATGAATTTGTACGCTGCAAGCAACATCAGATGAATTTCGATAAGACAAAGACAATTCTACTAGTTATTGAATTATACTGTAGATAGAATTGTCTTTGGTTTTTTGTTTGAGAGAATTGTCTTTGTTTCGCTGAGAACTTATCTTAGACAGTGATGAGAAGGCTTCAATTCAGAGGACACTAAAAATAGATGCTCTATTAGATGTCTCTGGAGATAGCTGTGAAAAAGAGCGAAGAGAAACTTTGATATTGCACTTCAATTTTACTGAACTTGGATCATGAAACTCTTTAGTGCTTTTTTGTTTTTCATATTATCTACTTACTAAATAAGTCTCAGTTCTTGATAGCGTCTACTTTGTTTTTCGGTTTCATCCCTTAAGAGTTTACGGCAAGACTAGATAAGATCAGACAATTCAGTTGCAACCAAATTTCAAACTATATAATCGTAAATAGAGACTCATACTATGAGTGTACTTTCTAAGTTTGTTCCGAATAAATTGAGATTTTGTATGAGTTGTATAAAACTGACTATTCTGAAGTTGATCTTATTTTACGACAAATGGATTTTCAAAAGTTTCGCTGGTACTGGAAGGAATCAAAGATTAAAAACAACTACTAAGATAAGGATTGTTTTGTAAGAAAATGAAACATAATAAAGTGAATAGACTTTTATAAAGTATGAATATCATTCAGTTATGAAAGATGATAATAAAAAATTAATTGAATGAAATTCCTATTTGATGCCATTTAAATAGGAATTCCGTTCAATTAATTATAATGATTTAAAAAGCAATTGCATAGTTGCAATATCTCATTTCCTTCCATCTTCATTAAAGATTGAATTGATGATTAATTTATTACTTTTTCAAAACTAAATTCAACGAGAATACCCTTCCATTTGTCATATGAATTTCATCATGTAATTTAGTTACTTTTCTACTTTTTATTGGATCAAGATTTTGTGTCATAAGCTATTTTCTGAAACCAGGGGAACCATATTTTATGTTTCTCTGAAATTATACAATGTCTAAATCCCTCCAAGATCAAAATAGTTCATATTCATCATCTAAGAAGCAGATCAAATCAATTTGTTCCAACAGCCAATGGGTGGTCTTGTCTATAAAAAATCCTTCCAATTTGTAAAATGGAGGACCCAGACGAATTTGCTAGGAAAGCATCTCCAAAAGCATTCTCAATCAAGTAGTTTCTCTAGAAGGAAACCACTTCCAATCCTTTGGATATAACGAATTTACTATTTATCATATAAATTATTCATCATCATAAACAACGTTCTTGGAATAAATTACTGAAAGAATCATTTTTCTTGGGCTCTCATCAAGGAATTGGATTGGCTCTCATCCAGAGTGATTTATCTTCAATGAAATGTCCTGATTCGAGAATACAGTCGAGTTTTGTTCTTGGTTGCTAGCCTAATTGACATATTTGTTGAGGAGGAATGCTGTCAAGGAATCTCTTAGAGATTTTGATCAACAAAAAGGCGGAAAGAATGTTGGAGTTTTCCTGGATGTTCGCCAAATTTGAGAAATGAGAGTGCATAGATAGATAGGCTAAATGAATGAGTACTTTTGTTAAAGTTGTTAGAGATTGATAAATTCATTTTTTAAAAACTGATTCGAAGTAATCACATAATATTTTGAATCCATAACGATTATTCATAGTTGAAACGTTATTTATCATTAGAATGTTATTTTTTATATTTCATTATTTTGAATAAAGCGTTAATAATAAGAAATTTCCGTCCCACCTAATCTATTTCAATGAATGCTCCAATAATGAAACCATTAATGAGTGAATTCATAAATTCATTCACATATTGATAATGTAATTCAATATAATTACATTATATTGACAGTGACAATATAATAACACAGTACACTATAATAACAGTGACAAATATAATTCAAAACTTTGTAAATAAATGTAAATTAGAAACTTGTAATTAAACTCAAACTTGTAAATCACCCTTGTAAGCACAAATAATGTAATCTCAAACTTTGTAAAACGAATGTAATTAGAAACGTTGAAAGATTGAGATGCTTCAAGTTCTTTCCATGGAAGAGAACATTGGGACTTATTAAATGTGAGATTATTAACTGGTCAATCTTCTGTAGTATATCCGTTGTCAATTGAAACGATCTTAAAAATGTGAGTGTGTTAAAAATGTGTGATCTTGGGTTATATGTTCTCTTGTTCGAAGTTTTCTTCAATTATTATCGAATTTATTAGTAATTTTTTCAAGTTTAGAAGTACAAATGCTGAATTTTATCAATACTTTCTTACTAACTCCGAGTCCAATATTTTCTTTTATAAGAAAAGAGTGGCTGGTTAAATTCGATATATTCTAACTAACTAACAGTTCTCCATCTTCAAAGTTCAGTAAACAAATGCTACTTCTGACAAAATTTCCCAGGAACTTCCAGCTTTATTTTTCAGCTGCTACTTGATGAGAGGCGCTAGCTGTTTCTTTATTCTTGTGGACTCAGAGTTATTCAAAGTTTACTACTGGAGCGGTTGAGTGCGTGAGGCACTGCGCTAAGCCCTAATTAAATTAAAAGCAGCCTTAAGTGCTCCACAGAGTGTGAGCTGGGAAAATGGCGCCTGGTTTTTCCAGGCCAAGAAAACGCTCCGAAAGTGGAAAGTGGTGCTGGAATTTTAAATTGAAGAAGTTTGATTAGATAAAAGTTGTGCGTGGTTCAGCTTTATTCCTGGCTGGTGGTTGTTATACAGGTGGAAGTTATAGTGAAAATAGAGAGGGGAAGTGAAGGAAAATTTTTTTCTTTCTTTAGAAATTAGCTGGGTTATGGAGGAGAAAGAAGAAAGTAGAGTATAAAAATAGTCATGTTATTCTGATGGATGGAAAAGTGGGAAAGGAAGGTATTGATAAGGTAGAGGAGGAATAATGAGAGAAGAGATTGAGATGATAAGAAAAGAGTAAGAGGGGTTTGGGTGACAGAAGATGAAAGATTGAAAAAAGGTAATAAAGAAAGGAGTAGGAAGAAAGAGAAAAAAGGGAAACGAGAAGAAGATTAGGATCTAGTTGTAGAAGGAGAAGAGAAAAAAGAAGAATAAGAAGAATTAGAAGAAGAGAGAGAAGATGAAGAAGAAGGAGAAGGAAAGGAGAATGAGGAAAGGAAAATGGAGATGAAGAGGAAGAAGAAGAAAGAGAAGAAGAAGAAGAAGAAGGAAAAAGAGGAAAATGAAAAGAAGAAGATGATGAAGAAGAATTAATATCGCAAAAAGTAGACAGTTAAAAAGATCAAGACAAAGAAGAATTTTGAAAGAATTCAAATGTAAGGAAAAATAGACTTTGTAAGTAGAAGAAAGAAGAATTGAGAGAAAGTAGGAGAAAGTGGAAGCAAAAGTAAATGGAGAAAGATTTATAGGAGATTATGATTAACGGAAAAAGAGGAGAAGAAAGTTTAGAAAGAGTCAAAGTAAAAACAACAAAAGAAAAGAGAAGGTGGATTGAAGGAATTGAGTGATTGAAGAAGAGAAGGTCGTCACAGAGTAAAGAAGGATAAAAGTGAAAAGTTGAAAACGTGAAGAAAGGCCAAGAGCAAGAGATAGTACATAATACTGTAGAATGAAAAGGTATTTAGAAAATTATTGGTTGGAAGAGGAAGACGAATGACTGAAGAAAAGAATAAAGGCAGAGAGAAGTGTAAGAAGTGTTTGTTGGTGAAGCAAAGAAGGTGTCGAAAGAAAATCATGAAAAATAAGAGGAGGAAGAAAATATTAGGCGAAAAAGAAATTTGGGAGAGAAACGTTACGAAGAAGAGAGAAACAACAAAGACAGGAACCAAGGACTGAGCAATAACCCTCTCCCTCAACTTCATCACACTTTGAGCTGCTCCTGGTTTATGTATTATATATTTTGAAAGGGTTGCCTACATAAAAGGAGAGCAGCTCGCTTTAGGATGAAGAGAGAGGGGAGGGAATGATGGAGGAATGCCTGAAAAGTAGAATAGCGAAGTAAGTGAAACAAAATTGGGTGGAGGTGAGCACTAAGGAAAATGAGGGGGAAAGGTGAGAGCGCCGTGGAAAATTGGGAAAACAGGAAGGTTTCCCCGGGGAAATAAAGTGAGTAGCGTACTCGGATTGCTAGGAAAATGAAATTTGTGAAGATCAACAACTTGGGAATACTGAAAAATATTACAAGTGACAGAAACATGAATTATTAACTTTCCTATAATTAACTGGAATATAAGAAATTAATAATTAAATTATAATAGTCAGTATTAAGAAAACTCTTTTTTGATCTGTTGAATGGAGGAGATGATTGCATTTCTAAATTTCAAAACTGACCTAACTCTCTTGATTCAAGAATTTTCAAATATATTGGAGAGGAAAGAAGCAATATCTTTTGAAATATTATTCATCCGCCAATTTATAGAGTTTGATAGAGAATTAAATGCTCTGATTCACATCCTTTTTTAGAATAGATTGAATAATAATGAAATGAATAATAGATTGAATAGTGTTTTCAGTAATAGTCAATGGTTGTGTTATAATAAAGCATTCTTAAGAAAAATATTTTCAAAGAATAGTAATCTTTTAAATTTAATAAGCAATCCAGTACCTACAGCCGGCTCTTCTAATAATACATAATTTTTGATATACATTAATCATGATATGAATATTGAAAAAGATAATTATAATAATGAATTATCAATAAATTTTATATTTAAAAGAAGAGTAATGAAGATGGAGAGTCTCAACAATAATCAAACTGAAAGTTATCAAGACAAAAAAAGGAAACCATGGAGGTAGGAAGATCGTAAAGCTAAGAGGATAGAAACATCGGAGTTGGAAGTTGAAAAGGAAGGTCTGAATAATGTCAGAGTTTGAGAAGAACGTATCGAAAAGAGAAATATGAAAAAGAGATACCGGAGAGAGAAATATGAGAAAGAGATACCGAAGAGAGTAATATGAGAATGAGATACCGAAGAGGTAAATATGAAAAAGAGATACCGAAAAGAGAAATATAAAAACGAGATACGGAAGAGATAAATGAAAAAGAAATACCGAAGAGAGAAATATGAAGAAGACATTTATTAATAGAAGTAAAGTTGAACAGGAAAGTTGAAATTAGTAGGAGTAAAGTTGAAGTAAAGGGAACAAAAGAACACGATAGGGAAGAATTGAAATAGAAGGAGGAAGAAGAAGAAGAAGAAGAAGAAGAAGAAGAAGAAGAAGAAGAAGAAGAAGAAGAAGAAGAAGAAGAAGAAGAAGAAGAAGAAGAAGAAGGAGGAGAAGAAGAAGAAGAGAAGAAGAAGAAGAAGAAGAAGAAGAAGAAGAAGAAGAAGAAGAAGAAGAAGAAGAAGAAGAAGAAGAAGAAGAAGAAGAAGAAGAAGAAGAAGAAGAAGAAGAAGAAGAAGAAGAAGAAGAAGAAGAAGAAGAAGAAGAAGAAGAAGAAGAAGAAGAAGAAGAAGAAGAAGAAGAAGAAGAAGAAGAAGAAGAAGAAGAAGAAGAAGAAGAAGGAGAAGACGGAGAAGAAGGAGAAGAGGGAGAAAAAGTAGAAGAAAAAGAAAAGAGAAGAGAAATGATGTGAAAGAAGAAAAAGAGATAGAAACGAGAGAAGATTGAGCTCTCATCTGGTGAAGCGTGCATCCCTCGAGTTATTTCAGAAATTGACTCAATCCTCGAACCCTTTAGACCATTTGCTGGCTGCACTAAACTGCCTACCTCCCCCCCTCCACCAACTCTCCAGGTACCGCATCCAATAATAAATAAGCTCCATCATCAAATGAGTGGCCACAAATAATCGAAATTTATTTCCAGGCAGTACTGCAGCATGAACGGTAACCGGCCAATTTCTTGCCTCAGACTTAATAAAATTCTAAATCACTTTAGCAACGTAGAGTTCCGTGTTGATTGAAAAACCTTAGCTCTCCAGCCATCCCGCACCAAGAATGTTGAAAGGCTCATAATATCGCGGTAATCATAATATTTTCATGTAATTGTATATTCGAGTTTCAACTAAATATTCAACTTTCAATCGTATACACAACTTTCTTGATATACTATTAAGTCGTTTGAGTAGAGTAGAATTAGTGTGAGACAATGGAAATAATTACTCGAAATCTGAGGCATTGAACTAAATTCTAATAATATTCTAGCAGCCGATGTTGGAGGTGTATGATATGATGATTACCGTATTATATTTCCTATTTTCTATGTCCCACCTACTTCCTACATAGATGGATAAAGTGGAATATCCTTACAAAAAAATTAGGGTACCAAAATTTAAAGTTTTCTGTACATTTCAAGTTATTTTGTCAGTTTTAGTCCAAAAAATTTATTTTCAAAGTTGGTTTTAGATTTGTTAGGGATCCATTTTGTTCAAATAAAAATACAAATACTCAAAATATCAATAGAAACTAGTAGTTCACAAGATTCAAATAGCTTCAAAATCTTGTGTCTTCCTAAATGAATTTTTTGTCAATCATGAAGAAAAACTCATGAGAGTTGAGAATTAATAAAAAATATGAACTGAGTTATTAATAAGCTAAACTTCCTCTAAGAAGGACAACAAAGTAACAAGTCTGTTATTTTTATGTCGAGCTCCAAAAAAAAATTTAATACATTGTTACAATTTAGTTTCCTTCACATGACATTTGACCTCTTGAGAAACTTTTTTGTAGATGAAACAACCGTTCTTCCACATCCATTATTATTGTGTAATAACGCAGCCAGATGAAACGCCTCCAAGAATTCCAATAATTTTCTTCAAAGTTGACTCTTTTTCTTTGCCGACTCTCGGTTATTCTCTCTTTCTCTATCATACCCTCTCAGGTTTCCTCTTTCTCTTCTTCTTTAATTATTTTTCTTTCCTCGTGACTGTTGTTTCACGTTAGCCACTAACAAACCCACAAGCTTCCACGTTAATTGAAAGCTACATAACTCACTTTTCAGCTAGTAATGAGGGACTGACTCATTTAGGCTCAACATGGAAGCTATATAGCCCTTTACGAATTTTTCTTGGTCCAAAAAAACACGAATACATTCACCTACCATCTGTTTGCAATGGTTTCTCTAAGCGCCGCCTTTTTAATACTAAAAACGAAACTAAATTATCGAACAGGAAGAATCGACTCATTTACTTACATTTATTCATCCTCTCACTAGTGTCTCGGCTCTTCCGTAGCCGACAACCGTAGAAATTCTGGAATCATATCTTATCCAGGTTTATTGCAGTCTCTCCTTCCTCCTCCTCCTCCTCCTCCTCCTCCTCCTCCTCCTCCTCCTCCTCCTCCTCCTCCTCACATTTCTTTCTCCACCTTCTTTTCCCAGCCGCCATCAAAACTGCTTCCCACTGCATTCATCGCTCCTACGTCAACCTATAAAACGGAAATTTGTTATTTGATTAGTTGCAGGCTTATACACGTGGTACAATGATATTGCCTGGTCAGTTGATAATAATGAAAACGCTAAGTTATATCGCGGGATAATTCAGCCACGATATTGTAGATTGAAAACCTTAAGGTTAGAATAGATTGTGGAGTTTATTACTGGCTGCTGCTGTCACTTTGGAAGTTACAGTGTATAAGCTTGGGATAGTGAGAAAAGTAAATTTTTAATACATTTTCCACTTACATGAAAGTCATGTAACTTCAATAAAAACGTTGACAAAGGCTTTGGTGGGAAAAGTCCGAAAGAGATTATTCACGGTATAAGATTGCATTCCTATGAGGTACCTAATATTGGAAATGAGAAGAGTAATTTTAATCTTTGTTATGAAAATTATCAGAATTTATCTATTCATTTCTTATCGTGAATTCAAATGAAAAAAAATCAAAATTTATTCACACACACACAAGATTGAAAAATACATAAAAAGCAAAAACATAATTCAGGTGAAACCACTAGCATAAGACAACCTTTGTTCGCCAGTGGGAGTATGAGTGAAACAGTATAAACAATATAAGTAAGAGCAAACAAACAGTATAAGAGCACAACAATCAATAAGGCTACTTACAAATCAATAGAATCATAGAAAATCATGCAAGAAATGATCAAGAACACATGTGCATTGTGCAACACACAAAGAAAAATAAAAGGCAAGTAAAAGACAAAAGAAAGCAAAAAATAAAAAGAAACTTAAAATGATAAAATATTCAAATCAAACCAACATTCTGTTTCAAAACAATTCGAAGTCCTATGACAAAGATAATAGACGGATACACACTATAAGTTCGAATTTATTACACTATACGCAGCGCTATTCATGTCCAATGTGCATCCTCTTTTCTCTTGTATTACTGGACTACAGATGTTTTATGAAAAATTATCAAATGATTTTTCTAAAATGCTCATTCCACTCTCACAATTACTTCAATCAACCTTGTTTCTACATTCTTCCAAATATTTTAGTATTTTCGGCTGATGAACGAGAAGTTACAAGTGCACTCAACCTTGTCTCCATCATTTTCCATATACATTACTTTGGTATTTTTTACTAATGAAAGAAAAATAGATGCCGAATATTGTTTTAAAATGAAGATGACATAAGTTCCCTGTTGACGTATGAATCAAAAACTCCATTTTAGAATAATTCAGACTGAACCTGAATGGTTAAAATCATTCACTATCCTCCATTCGCCATCTTTGATCCACGATACAGGATTGAATTTTCTCAGTTCAAAATGGCAACGCAATAACAACGCAGCATTGTAGCTGCTCTAACCTTTAAAGATGCACTAATAATATCATGAAATGTTTCTCGCAAGGATTTCCTTGGATTATTCCCGCCCAAAGATGTAAATTACATCTTAAACCGCAACATTTCAAAAAAGGGAACGTCTCAGTTATGTATTTTGTCTGTCTCCGTAGCTTAAATCAAGCTTAAGACGCTCATGTCACAAGTGCGTTTTACAGTGAAATGACATTTTCGCTGGGATTCTAATTCTATCTGGCCTGCACCCTCTGAGAATATTATCATATAAATATGAATGCAGTAAGATAAATTTGAAGGGATCACTGACGAGTGGAAGCCAAATGTCAATCTAGGATAGAAGGCAGTGTAAGAAAGAGAGAAGATGATTGTAAAGTGAGAGATTTAGATAGTGAGAGAGTGAGAGGGTATGAGTTAGAGGACGTGATTTGGAAGAGGAAAGAAAGAGTGAATAAAGGACAAAGATATGAGAAAATGATACAAAATTGTAAGAGAAAAACATAGATGGTGCTAGAGTTGGAAAAGGAGAGTGAATATGTTTGATAAAATGTCAAATTCTTGAAGATCTTGTTCAGTATGATCAAGTCTCTTCAATTCAGCATGTCCATCAAATCACACGATACTGTCAGATTATTAATTCAAGAAGAAATCCAAAATCATATTACGCAGACTGCAACTTATAATAAGCTTAGCTTATTATCCAGTTACACTGTAGACTGTATCAAATTATTACTCGTATTATTCAACATTCTTATTTTTATTTTGAGATATCAGCATGTAAAGAAGGATTTTCTCATTTTGCGACTGTGGAGAAGATGAAAAAGGAGGAGGAGATTATGTAGAACAAGAAAATAAAAAAGAAGAAGAATAATAACGGAGAATGAGTATAAAATGGAGATGATCATCATTGGATTACTAGGTCTTCCACCTACCTTTATCATTTCATGTCCATATCAAATCTCCCTCCATAACCCTCAATTCTCATTGGCTGAGACTTCCTCCACCTGCAACATAATTTAGATTCGTAAATCATATCCCGCTGTCAAGAAACTTGGTTGGATATCAAAAATAATAATGAAACATGGAAGAAAATTATGATAAACGAAGGTTGTGTAGGTAAATTGTCTCGATCATTAGAATAAACTCGTTATTAATATGTCAGACCCTCAATCTAATAAGGAGGTCATAAATTATTATTATGATTCCCAAGAAAATGGAGTCATATTTTTCGCCCCATGTAGCGTGGTCCCTGCCTAATTTAGAAAATTTCAACTTGTAATTGATAGTCTGACAGAGTTATTATAATGATTAGTCGGAAGTAGGGGTGGTTGTAAACGTTTTTTGTTCCTTATAAAACTGATATAAATTATGAATAGGCCTACAGTAAATAGACTCGTCCAAAAATCTACTATGCATGAAAGTGGTCCATAAAAACTACTCATTTAAGATTAAGATGAGATGAGAATGACACTTAGAAGACACTTAGAATGACACTTACTTCTTTGTTAAAATTTGCTAACTTTTTTGTGTTTTTTGCTAAATTTTCTGTAAAGTGAACGGTTTTCGTGAAATTTGCCATAAAAAATAAAAATGGCCGCCATTTTGAAAATTTACATCGAAAATTTCTTCTTTGATTTTAAAAAGTTGAGTCTTTATATCATAAATATTCATGCCAAATTTCAGATCAATACAACATTTCGTTCTTGAGATAAAAACTCCTAAGTGAAAAAAAAACAAAATGGCAGCTGTAAGGATAACCGCTGAGTTTTGGACACTTCAAATACGAAATTTGTAGTCTCCTATCATCCAGGAACAATACTCTAGAATGTTCGACACTACTTCTGAAACACCCTGTATAATGTTATAATAAAACTCTTCTTCTAATATTCAAAACCAATGTAGTTGTTGGATGTAATTGAGTTACAACATTAAAAATCAGTGATACATGTAGCTTCGCATTTTGATTTCCATGAAACTTGAAAGAGTAAATTCACTATTTGAATTATTGAATTATGCAAGTATAAAACAAGTATCCAAGTAGAAGTATTCTATCACTATCAGTATGACTGTTTATTGAAAGAATATTATCTTAGACCTTGAACAATCAACAGAGTACAGTATATCAAATTGATCTGATGGCATGAAATAGAGATGCATCGATTTATAATTGAAGCAACTGGATCGATCTATGAAATTACCTACATAATTGAGACATGTGGCATCATTTCTGCGATGGTTTTCCAATTCACTATCAACATTCAATGAGATGAAAATAGTATCAATCCCTCACGCAAGAATATCATAATGAATAAAGTCGATTAGGTGTAAATAAGATAGGTGTAAGATAGGCTCTGCACTTTCGCTCCCATTTTTATAGCTGAGTGTTGTGAGTAGTAGAGATAAAGCTTGGTGTAAGGCAAAGTTCGCTGATTCTGTTGGAAAATTTTGACGACATTGATAGGGGTGCCGGAATGAGCGAAGATGTCAGATATGCTGATGTTGCAAATTTATAGGAGCAGTAAATATTTTCGAGATGCCGTATACTCTTTGATGAATCCAACCCCAGAGTGATTTGAGTGTTATTGATGATTTTTGAAGAAAAAATACACTTTCCTTTCGTCTTGAGTTTTCAATTGAATCGATTTTTGCTGAAGTTGAATTTTTTTATATCGTCCTCCCTGACATTGATTCTCTGTTAAGATCCGCTATTGGTGGACTCACGATTGAAGCTCATTTCAATATTGATGAGACTTCTTTACTACCCTTAAACTGTTCAGATAAGGAGCGAAGATGGTGCCTTTTTACGATAAACCTATAAAATTGAGGTTTTGAAGACTTTTAATTTCCGCCTTGAAATTATTGAGTAATACAATTATAAAAGTATCCATTAGGAATTATGAGTATATGAAAGTATTCACTATATTTTCAAATAAACCAATGCCAGAGAAAAAGACTCACCTTCAGAAGAAATAAAAGTTTATTTTCCAGTTTTCTGGTGCAGAGTGATGTCTGCTGATTTTTCCATTTTATGTTTTCAATTATTTATTGAAGTACTAAATATGTGTATTGATTATTGATATAGTGTATATATATCCCTATATGACTTCGTGTATTAGTCACACAAATTAACATTTCTCATCATGTGCTCAATAGTTTATATATTTATATGTGTGAAGTTTTCAAGATAAGAAGACCATAATTGATGTAGATGAATATTAATATTTTTGAATTATCTACATGAGAAGTAGATAATCTAAAAACTTAGTTTTTGAATCAAAACACATTGAAATGAAAACATTCTATGAACACTTTTAAATTGAATCAAAATATTAATAAATGATTGATAATCAATCAAGTTTGATTCCGTTAAAGTATCATTTGTACATTACTGGATAAATAAATATATGTTTTCACCTAAATCTTACTGAATAAATAAATAAATGTTTTTTCCTGAATCTTATAAACTGTAGAGAACTCTCCTTATGATTATCATTGAACTATTCTCCTTAATCTTCAATGAGTGAGTATTCCAAGTAAATCTCAATAACTCTCACTTACATTCTATTGGAAGTAACGTCTCCAGAAATCCTACTCAAGCTATTTTCATTCAACCTACAACAAATCCCCTTGCATACAGATTTTTCCTGCGTCAAATCCCAAATTTGCAATTCTAAATCAGAGCCAGCAAATCACTGGAGACTTGGCAGTTTCTACAAATGTGCTCTCGTAAACTCTCGCAAGTCGCTGAAGTTTGAAAACATTTCTGATATCGTTTGCAAGGAATTATCATTATGTTACCCTTGGTGGAGCTGAAGCGTCCTAATAAATAAATACGAGAGGGGATCTCGTCTATTACAAGAATTCATGAACCATAGAGGAGAGAGAGAGAAAACGATGAGAGATGACGATAGAGAGGGGAAAGTTACAGAAAAAAAGGACAAAGAGAAAGGAGAATAGAAGGGATAAGTCTGAGTAAAGATTAGAGAGAGAGGACAAGAGAAACACAGACCTACTAAGGATGCCCTTCTATTTTCTTATATCTCTATGGAAAGTGTAACAATGTTAAGTCATGTCAGATGATCCATGTTAACTTTTGTCATGTATAAATGTAATATTACACACAGTTTTACGCCTCTCTACAAGAACTATAAAACATGACAGTTATAAAATATCACACTTTATGTAAAGACGTAATTTGGTTGGCCTAAGCTTGTCCTCGCTTTAATAAGCCTGCAACTCCGCTCCTGTTTCGGAGTATCTCATGCATACTAATTTGTGGCTTGTGCTAAGTCATATCTCGCCAGCTTAGCTTGTAAATTTTTTGGTCGCTTAATCTTGACAGTTCCTCGAGGTTTAGATAGATAAGCTGGCATTAGAGGGTGGAATTGTGCATTGAATCTAGCAATTTTCGACCTCTAACCTGCTAACTCTCTTTTTAGAGAACTTGATAATATCTGAAGGACTTCAGTACTATTGTTTTTATTTTTGAATCTGTGGAGTTTCGGAAAATATTAATACGAGATTTTTAAATGTGGGAAAATTGATTGAGCCTATTTATGTAGGAGCAACAGCACGACATTGGAAAGAACAAATCTAACGCGATGGGAATGAATGAATTCGACTTATTAAATTGTAGTCTATTAATTCATTTTTTAGTTTCCAGTCCAATTGTAAATCAGTTATCAACAGCATTTCCACGTTGACTAATTAATAGGTGATAATCAATAGGTTAGGCCTGATAAACAGTTAGGCTAGGCGTACACCGGTTAGTCAAGACAAGACAAGATTAGTCACGTTTAGTCACAGTACTTCACATAGTTGCTTATGAAGCAACACGCACTGATTAGTCATTGCTTGAGTGTGTGCTGCTTCATAAGCAACTATGTGAATTACTGTGACTAAACGTGACTAATCTTGTTTAATCTTGTCTTGACTAACCGGTGTACGCCTAGCCTTAGTTTCATTGACTGATTGTTAATTGTAATTTATCACGTTATTTTTGTCAATATTATAACAATCTCATGAATGAAAGATACAGCCTGCTGTATCAATATGATGAATATTGATAAATCTGTAAAGATATTATTCATGGAATTATTAATTGATTAAAAATTATTTCTAAAAAACTAATAATCATATAGATTCTCCAATGAACATTTGAATTTATTTCAGTATATTCCAATAATTTAGAGGATTCACAAATTGCTTTCTACCAGAGAGTATAGAAGAAGAAGTATATTTACTTCTATTTTCTATAGCAGGATTCTTTTAACTTGTCAGAAAACAGCTGATTTAACGTTAGTAAACGAGCGTACATCAATCAGCTGTTTTCTGACAATTTAAAAGAATCCTGCTATATGCTTTCTACCCACTCTATCAAGTTGATGAACGTTAAACAGCTGATGAGTCTCTAAGCTTCACCAAGTCCCCGCCAAATTTAATAGTAACCGTTTGTGAAGTGGCAGCACTCTTTTCCGTTTGGATAATTTGCTGAGTCCCCTCTAAATCGACATACCAACACTTCCCTTCGAAACCGTAAACGTCACTATTCCGTGACAGTGCCATAACTTAACGCAACGAAAGCTAGCGTGTCAATTTAATTAATCCAGCAACCGAATAAATAAATTGTCACGTGGTCTGGTTCGCTACCATTTATCTCAGGGCATTTCCGTGCTATTGACGCCTTTTAATTAAATTTAACGAAAACCAGCCTTGGTCGTAAGTATAAATCTTGTGCTTTACGAGAATGTGTTGAGTGGATGGACGTTGTTAGTTGTGCAACTATCTGCCTTTTTCAAATTCCTGAAGGAGATTCCACAATGTAATCGTGGGAGGGTGATCTATCAATGAATTTCCACTCTTAAACAATTAATGAATTTGATGGCAACATTTAAACACTCTGGAAATTGTGTAATTGCGTACTTGAGGAGTCATTCTTCCGTGAAGAAAGCTGGAAATGGTGACCCTCTATCTGTACTATGAAGAAAGGATAATTAATTTATAAAGTGTAATAATTACTCTTACTATAACTGATAAAAATACAGTATAACAAAGCTTTCAATGCAGTGATTGCAGAGAGTTTCAGCTATACTGGTTACTGATTACGACTCATTTTCGTTTTAAGAATATCTTGGTTAAAAAATAAGATTCAGAAACAATATCAATTCCAAACATCATAATTCCAAAAGGCTTAGACTGAAAAATTCTTTAACAAGATGAGATACGATCCTATCAGGGATCAAAAATGTGAAATTTAATGGATGAAACAAAAATGAGTTTCATTTCATGTAGCATACTTTTTGCACAATTTTTCTTCAGAATAGTAATATAAATAATAAAACATACTTCATTGAATTTTAAAACCTAAGAAATTCACAAATTTAAAGTAGCCTATATTCTGATGTTCTTTGCCTGTTCTCCATTATAGCTCTCCATACAATATCGTTGATCTATCCTCCATTGATGTTGACCAGAGACAAGTGCTTGTCAGCCTAGGTCACTGTAATTCCAAGAAGAAAGTTGTCTTGTCTAGTATTTAATAGGACAAGTTACGCCACCAACTTAACCTCAATCAACCTCTTAACAAGATGTGATTCTGTAGTGGTCTGTTCCATATGCCGTCTGTACCATGTTTGATAAATACATCTCCACAAGAAATGAAATTCGTTTTCTATTCTAATGATTCAAGTAGACATCTTGTAAAGGAATGATTTGTGTCTCTAATTTGAATAAATTGAGTAACCAATTGGGATAGTCGTCTCAACTTATTTTGAATTTTCTCTCCCTCTTCATTATCTTCTTCCTCAACTCATAGGATCTCATGGAAAAACTAAAAGTCAAGTTATATAATTATTTATGTTGGCATCATCTGAAATCTAATGTAATATGAATTACTTTTTGTATAGTAGTGAAGGAAGAAATATTGGTAGTTATCCATACTTAACAATAGGACTCGAAGTTGTCTCAGCCACAAGTTCCTTAATGAAATATCCTTAATATAATCCTTGAAGAAATATCTCGATATTTTGAAAAATTGTGGTTATGACAACTCCGAGTCGTATTGTTCAATTATATGAATTAATAATATACCATAATTATCATACCATAAAATTAATCATTATAAAAAAATAATACTGATAATTGAAATCTCTTAGGATGAGATTCATTCAGGAGTTTATTAGTTGAGTTTTTCTATTAGCAGGCTGACAATAAATATTTATTCGAACAATATTCAAATTTGAAAAAAACGTAAAAGCCTATGAATTTCAATGATTCCAGTTCTGAACAGACCAACTGAACTTTAAACCCTATAAATAAAATAACTGAAATGTTTGTGCAAAACTAAATTGATGAGTAAACAAATCTATCGGCGAACAGATATTATGCCCAAACTATTTTCTCACATCCAGAACAAGTCTAGAATCGAGAACACTATAGAAGCATTCTCTGATTTTTATATTTTGTTACCCGATTCATTTGACGAACTTTTCCCAGCTTCAGACATGGATGAATATTTGCCAAAGCAGAACGATCAACAATCCCTTCCTTCATACATTTTCAATACTTCAACTGAATAGAAAATACAGCAACGTTTTATGTTCCAGAAAAGAATAAATTTTTGAGCAAACATTTTGGTCCTTGAGCTTAGTAGGGTTTGTTTGTGACTTTGTCAATGGACACTAACTTGCGAAATCTTCCTCTGTTTTTATTCAGTTTCTCGATTGATCCAGTGGATTTCTTCCAACTTTCTATATTTATTTAAGAGAAGAATGTATAGCGGATACCATCAGTGGAATTGAAGGGTATAATATCATGAGATCGTGTAAAACGTCAATAAAATAGGAGAAGAAAGGATAAATGTTTGGTGTAAAAGTATGAACTTTCAAAATTGATGGAAAGACTTCTAGAAATACTTTAATATATCTGGCGAGAGAGTAAATTAGATAGAAGAGAGGAGAATGAAGGTTGAATGAATATAATTGATGGAATAGGCATAAAAGTTAATTTTACAAACGTGAACATCGATTGAATACAAAAGGAATAATAAATATTTGGTGTCAGAATAGAAGCTTGTAAAATTTAACACTATTAAGGGCTATTCGAAGAAAGAGTAGATATGAAAGAAGAATGAGAGTGAAGTTTTGATATGAAATAGGCAATGAAAATTAATAATTATAGGTAGAAAAAGGAAGAATAAATTGATGTTAGGGATTAGAGTTGGAGTATAAACTTGTGAATTAGAGGAAATTCTATCAAATTCCTAGAGGAGAGTTTTTAGGAGAGTGTAGAGGAGACAAGAGAAAGCAGAATCAAGTTTTGAGAATAGATTTGATGGAAAAACGTTGGATATAATTAATAATAAGATCGTGAAGAATAACTTGAATGACTTAGAAATAGGACGAGCATTAATCCAACAACTTCTTTCTCAAGAAAAAAATTATTTGGAGCGTTGATCCAATAGGAGATGAAAAATAGATAATGGAAATTAGAAGATAATCAATATTTGGGATGAGAGTCTAGACTAGGAGAATATTGTAGACAACAAGATGAATTCAATATTGATGGAAGTTTCAAACTTGAGGAGCGGAAGAACACACGATATACGAGAATATTTGGAATGAGAGTACATAATAAACTTGGAGAATTGAAAAACAGGCTAGATGTGAAGAGTTTACTTGCTGAAGAAAACAGAATATTCAAGATGAGCTCACTGGAAAGGCATCTGAGAACAAGGAATCTTCAAAAATAACACAAGAAATACAAGGTGATTTGCAGACGTGGGTGGTAGTGAGGGTGAGGTTAGAGGGTGGCAGTAAAATTGTTTGTGACGTACAGTTGCAACCCCCTCCACAATAACCTCTGGAGCTAGACTTCGAAAGGGGCGGGGGAGCTGGATTGATGGCTGGCCAGGGTTAAGACCCTGCTAGGGGTGGGTTTGGTAGGGGTGGGGTGGTTGTTTGTACACTCTTATTTAGCTTCTAAAGGTACCATAAAAGCCCAGGCCAAGATGGCGCCTGCGTAGATCTGTTCTGCGCACAGACAACGTTTCTCCTCGGCTCCTTATTAGATCGTCTCTTTTTCTCATTTCAAGAAAAGCTCGGGAAATGTCTTATTTTTTATGCCGGGCTTTCTTTGTCGTTCGTCAGGAATTTCTCTGAGCTGATTAGGGCAAATCCACTCAACTGGAACCTTGATTTGTTATTCAAAGCGAGACTTTTCAGTTTACTTTGAATAATGATGAAGCTGATCAAAATAAATGAGGGATTAGTAGAGGTGTTCAATTTAAGTTGACTCAATTCGTATTTTATTCCATTCTTCAGGGTATCAAAACAATCAGTTTTTCAGGAGGTAAAATGAATATTCAGTGCCGGATCTACAAATTATTTTGAGCCCTCCGCAATATATTTATTTTTCCCCTCTTCCTAAAACAATAATAAAATTAAATTAAGTATAAAATTCGAACTAATGTAGAACCAAAAATAGGTCTAATCTTTGATGAATTTGTGTTTCAAAGGTCTTGCATCTATAATATTGAAAGAATTAGATTATCGAAAAACATTGACAAAAAGTACAGTCGAAATAAACTTTTAGTTCAGTCATTGTAAATAGCGTTAGATTCCTATATCTTGTTAGAAAATTATCTCGCTTTTCTAAAACCCTTATTTTTACAATACAAATCATATCGTTTATCCAATAAAAATTTCTACGTACTCGTATTAACGTTTTTCTACAGGAATATTGTTTCTGAGATCATTCTGCATCATAATTCATAGCCTACATTGCTGCCCTGAAGAAGGTTGATTTAGATAGAGTAAGGCAAAAATAAATACAAAATGAGGCCCCCCAGCATTTGTAAAACTCAACAGATCTGAACAAACGTTAGGTCATCCTCCTCAGCTCATGAAGGCGATCTAGATTAGTGTATTGTATGCTGAGTTGAGTAGAATATGGGAATTTCATTTTTGAGGATTTAAATAATTAATTAGGACTATAATAAATTATTTTCCATTTCAAATAATGAATCTATTTCCATAATGAATTATGAAATATATAGACGATAAATAGATTGTGAATCAGATTGGGTAATTTGAATTTTTGATGATTGCGGAGAAAGCTGAGCTTAAACCAAGCACCAAGAAAATTGGGCGTGGCAATGCTTATGACGTGGAACGCCAACAAAGATTCGAAGGGCAATCTGATTGGCCAAAAACCTGAACATAGGCCATTTTAGGATTTCGACCAATCAGAAGCTAGCAGGTCAAGTACGTCAGATTGGCAGTCAGGTATCGTGTGACGTTCACATTTAGCTGGCTTCTGATTGGTTAAATACGTGAAATAGCGACTGCTCAACCCATTGGCCAATCAGACGGCTCGTTGAATTCGGAGGCGTGACTTACTACAACAACATTGCCACGCCTTCTTTAGTTTGTGTTTGTTGTTAGTACCAGCTCTTTTGTCATTTTTCATTATTATTTTTATTAATAATAGAAATTTCTTTATTAATTTTATATCTTATGCACGTTTAAATTTGAATTAAAAATTTCATCTGAAAAGCTTGTGATTGATCTCGTGATTAAGCTTGTGAATGTGATGTGTTTGATCTATTGTAATAAACTTATTTCATGATAAATTAGATCTTTAATATTTATCAATTTCAATTGGGGCTATTAAAAATTTATTCAATTTTATGTAGGAAAATCTGAGTTCAATTCTCGTACATTAACGGAAAAAAGAGAATATCACTCCAAAAATAAAAGAGATGGAGGAAATTAGAGAGAGAGAGTATCTTGTCATTATTCCAGGATAGAATTAGTGAAATTAAACCAGAGGTATTCTATATGCAACTCAACTTGATATCTCTATGAAAATTCTCTTGTTTGGGAATTATTTCCCTAGATGAGCTTTCAATTCAATGACTGAAAATATCTTTGAGCTGTTTTTAAATACTTTATAATAGTTCTCATAATAAGAATGCAGCTCTTTTTCCTGCAAAAAGTATACAGGATTTTATTGATGTTATTCAAATATTATTGATAACTGATTCTCATTGAGCCATCTCAAAAACCATCATTGTTCGAGCCTGATAATTTGAATCAACAATAATATTATTACGATCTATCCACCTCCAATCAATGAATTCATGATATCCTACAAGAAAAAATACATTTCTTTCCCCCTTGCAACATGTCCCTCCTACAACAAACACAATTTTAACCACGTAGTAAGTGGACGAGGTTGCTGAGAATGATGCCCATACACTTTTCCCATTTTGCGTTCATTTCTTCTGCAAATGTTTGCTCTTTCATCATTCCTCTCTCAAAGATCTCACTCATTTCTTCTTCATCCTTTAATCTGTCTCTGTCTCACACAGTATATTTTCTATCTTCTTATATACTATCTAGACTGTCTCTCTCCTTCTTTAACTTTCACGATCTATCTATCTATCTCACTCTCTCTACCTCTCTTCTAATACAATCTGTCCCTCACTATCGTCCTTTTCCAACTTTCACTTCCATCACTCTTCCTCTCTTTCTCTCATTCCATTTTCTCTTTCTTCCACACTCTCTCTCTCTCTCTCGTCATATTGTTTGTTATTTGCGTGCTCCACTACACATTGATGAAGTATACAATGTATACAAGCACAACAAAATCAGCCTGATTCACATTTCATGACGTCTACACCCTTAGCTCTGGTGGATTTGATTAACTCCCTTTATATCTTACATCGAACAACACCCGAGGTTTCCACATTTTCATGGAGATTGAACTTTTTTGCAACGAAAGTGAATTGGGTGGAGGGGTGAGTGAGATAAGAATGAGAGGGGGTGTAAGATAGGTGAGTGGTGAATAGATAATGAAAGAATGTGAATAGTTGGAACACGAAGGGGTTGGTAATGGTTTTGTTACATGTGGGAGAATACATAGCGATATAATTATTCGATTCGACCTGTGAAAAACGTGATTGGAAGTTCTCATTCATAATAATAATAATTATTATCAATTCTTATCGTTCGAAATGTGTAATCCATTCACTCAATGATTGGTTAACTGGTTTACTTTCTATGGGGTGATAAATTGATTCAAATTCAATTGACGTTTTACTTAATAAAATGAATTACTTATAGCCATTCACAAAATGAATTATGTAAACAATTAATTTATAATAAATTGTCAATGAAGAAAAGCAAAATGTTATACAATTCACATACATAGATTTAAAGTATAGAATTGAATTGTAAACAATGTTCACTGTCGGATATGCAATTTTCTTTTTGTACCGAAGCAAGAGCATTATATAATAAATTATTATACCGAAGCATTGAGATAATAAATTTGTGTTTGTTTATCCTTGAGTAATTCAGTTTCAAAGCAGTATAGGCCTATCCATCGTCTTAAGACTCAATAATGATTTAAATTGAAAAATGAATATTAGAATAACATCGTTCTTATTCTGATATTGTTAGAAATAATTTATTCGTTAGTTTTCTGAATTAGAATTTTCTAATTAACATTTGTAAGATGATGATAAAATTATGTATTCGATATTGAAGCAATTTAATGTTTCATAATCCAGACAAAATGTGAGAACTTCCAAACGAGTTAGATAGAAAATTACGTAGGAATGCTTATAAAAATGATCACATATTTGAAACATAGCTGAATTTTCTAGAGAATCTCAAGAGATTGATTTTTTGGAGTTTACAGGTATATCGATCAATATTATTGAACAATAACAATAAAACTGAATCAGTTTTCTGTATGATTATTATACAAGCAATTATAAAAAAACTGCAGCGGTAGATACAACCTCTTTAAGAAGATCACTTGGAGATTCTCATGAGTTATACTCATAGATGGATGCTTCCGAAAAATATTCTTATATTTCAAGTTACATTTTTATTTAAGATTTTATTATTTTGCTTGTGGTTCGAACAAAAGCGTCACAGACCTCTGGAAATTTAGTTTGTTAAATGTTAAATGCATCTTAACCTTAATTTAAAATTCTAGTGAGCTTCTTATTCTAGCTAGAAGGCTACGTGTTATTTGAGAATAATACATTCAATATCTCAATCATATAAGTCCTTCCTTAGTTTCAATTAATTGCATCATCAAGTAATCATTGATATCAATGGTTCTTGATAAATTGTATCAATTTTTCATCATTACTTATTGCTTATTCATAATTTTACTGATAAATGATATTACTCTAAATTGAAGACAGTATTTGTGAAACTTATCTAATAGCAGTAATATAGGTCGAATAGCATTGGAATAAAATATAAATTCGAACTGGACCGATTAAGACTAGTTCCTTATTGGGAATCAGAGATCAGACCTCTGATAAGAATCAACTCAGCTCCAATGAAAAGATTAATTTGAGGTCGACAGTCCCAATTAACTAGTAGCCAAACTCCTAACCGTTTGCCACAAATAATCGTCCAAGAGCTTGCAAAATTTTGCAACTGGCATACATTTTCAGAGTTTATTTTTTAGTCTTGATAACGATTTGAGATTTGAAGGGATACGCTGAAAAAATAGTGATTGACAGCATTCCTTACTGTGAAACCTGATGATTAATGAACCTCAGGCTGAGGTAAATGTTCATACTTTTCTACAGGTTGTTATTTTTAGAATTGATAACGACTTGAGATTTTTAAGATAATATTGAGAATATAATGATTGACAGCATTCCTTACTGTAAAACTTGATGATTAATGAATTGAAATGAATAAATTACCTCACCTGGAGTGAATGTGTACAGTCTGGATAATATCTGAGACAAGGAGGTTACCTTGTAAAATGTTCTGGACATTTTGATGTTAACGGTTTAAGATTCAAGCGAAGACTAGTCTACATTCAGCACTGGGACTAACCGTAATTTCCGGGTTGGATTTTTTCTGGTGACTTGTGTACAATGTGTCTAGTTTACAAAGCTCCGATTTCACGGAATGGGGTAAATATTTTCTTTGCCGGTAACGGGACTTGGATTTTTTTCCAGCGTCTGAGACCGAGCAAGGTACCGTTGAATAGTGGATGATGGAAAAAATAGGTACAGTTGAAGTAGAAAAAAATTGCGGTGACAAAGAATAAGAAGAAGAAGGCAAGGGAGTTGAGGTGGAGGAGGAGGAGGAGGATGAAGTGATGACGGAGGAGGAGGAGGAGAAGGAAAAGAATACGAAGGATAATAGAGGCAGAAGAATAAGAAGTAAAAAGTAGAATATAAAAGAATATTAGAAGGAGAAGGATGAAGAAAAGGACTAGGAGGACTGAGAGGTGGAGAACAAAAAGGATTACAAGAAAAAGGCGGCCGAAGAGCAGCCGAAAGAAAACGAGGACACCGAGGTGAAGTAGAGAAACATAGAACATATGAAGGAGAAGAAGGAGAAAAAAAAGGAAGAGAAGAAAACGGATGAGGAGGAGGAGGAGAAAATGCATTAGGAAGAAGAGGAGGAAGAGGGGAAGAGGGGAAGAGGAGGAAGAGAGGGAAGAGGAGGAAGAGGAGGAAGAGGAGGAAGAGGAGGAGGAGGAGGAATTGGAGGAAGAGGAGGAAGAGGAGAAAGAGGAGGAAGAGGAGGAAGAGGAGGAATAGGAGGAAGAGGAGGAAGAGGAGGAAGAGGAGGAAGAGGAGGAAGAGGAGGAGAGGAGAGAGAGGAGAAGAATAAGGACGAGGTTGAGAAGGAGTAGGAAGGGGAGAAAAAGAAGATGAAGATGGAGGTTGAGAAGAAAATAGAGAAGTGGAAGTAGAAAAAGAAAAAAAAGACGAAAAAGAAAAAAAGAAGAAGAAGAAAAAGAAGGAGGTGGAGGTGAAGGATGAGGAGTACAACAAAGATGAGGAGGAGATTGTGCTAGAGAGGATGATAAGGAGGAGGAGGGGAAGGATGAGGAAGCAAGAGAAGAAGCAGGAGGTGGAGGAAACGTTTTAAAGAAGAAGTAGGAGAAAAGAGGAGGAGAAGAAGAATAAGAAGAAGAAGAAGAGAAGAAAGAGGTTGATGGGAGGAGCAGAGAAAGAGGAGGAGTTCCTTTAAATTCGCGTATATCATTATAGCGTAAAATATCGTTCATCCCGCCCGTATCAGGTTGTATGTTTTTTATTCCTTTCAATAGCTAGAATCAGATTGCCCTCATCACAATTATTAATTTCTCACTTGCTTCATATATATATAGTTGATGTATACCATTCACTTATGAATAAAATGATATGTAACTCATTAATCGGTTCTGAGCTATTGTTCTATGTACCCCGTCTTGATTTAATAATGAACCACATTATTGCCGAGTGCCCACTGACAAGTTTTACAGGAGGGCTACAAAAGCTACTGTAGCAGACGATGATGCCATACTCTGGCTGAATAATCTAGATTTACAAGTTTGAATTTAAAATCCTTTTGTTTTGTTTCTGCCACTGCCTATCCATACGAAATATATATGTAATAATCTACTTTTGAATTTTCAGGTAAAATTCGATTGGTATTATCATGAACTTGGAACTCGGATTGAGTGAGTACTTTTTTGTATCGCACAACTGAACTGTGTAGTATGTGTTTGTGAACCATTTTCATTCGACTATGTCATTTTCTGTAGGTTTCTAGTTTATCCTCGTGACACGAAAATATTTTTTTATTATCATCAAAGTGAGTACAAATATTTGAATACTGTGAACTTTGATTGAAATGTTTCTCCAAACAAGATAAATAATGGATTAAAGTTTAAAATTTCAATGCTTACTGTATTGAAGTTGTAGATATTGTAACTGTATTTCATTATGAATTACTATTATAATAATGAATATTACCAAAGTATATGATTCTGTTGATGTGAATCCTCTGTTGATTTTTTTCAAATGATTGCAATTCATAATTATATCATAAATCGATCGATAAAGCCTTCATTAGTTTCCAATTTTTAAATATAATACAGTATACTAATTTCTCAAAAAAGATTAATAATTCTTGCATCAAAATACAGTACTATATTCATTCTTTCATTGTAATGATTCTTCATTAATTCCAGTCCGTGAAGTAATAGTAATGATAAAATAGTATGTTAATTTCAATAAATTAAAAATGATGATGATAAATAAATTAATTTTTTATTGTCTTCTTGATAAATTATCAACTCGCAAATTCATCATTGTCCAATACATTCTGAGATAATGATGAATTGGTATAATTCAAAATGAGATATTGAAGCTCTTCAAGAACTAGGCTACTTAAACAGGAATACTCACATAATTTTTCAAATTGTCAAATGTTTTTGTAATATTCAAGACAATTGACTATAGTCAGCTATTATTATTATTCTCTACATCGAATCAACTCGTATTTTAGTATTGAGAAATGAAACAAATAATCTTGTGAGGAGTTAGCGTTCATAAATTCCCAATCCATTCAATTTCCCAATTAATTATTAAAAATAAACAATTTCTTAGTTTACTAAATAACCGTACAAAATTTCTCAACAAAATAAATCAACTATTCAGAAATTAAATAAATCTCGTGAGGATTAGGGTTCCCAAGTTTTGCAATCGAATTACAAGAAAAATACGCAATTTCTTATAAGACAGAATAACCCTACATAATTTTTCAACAAAATAAATCAACTACTAACTGTATAATAATAACTTATTTTATTTCAAAGTTAACCGCTAACTCTGTCGAGACTCAAGAGAGAGAAACAAGAGTCGATTCTTTCCCGCCAGGCCACTCTGCACGGTGATTGCGAGAAACTGTCGTAGTAGTTCAGCGTTTTGCCACCAGTCATGAGGGCGCTAGCATCCAGTACAACATTTCCACTGTATCACTGGTATCGATCAGTTGCCATGTATTCTTTAGTAGTCAGTCGGAGCTGCATTCCAAAAAGCATGTAGGCTTACATCGCTATAGATTTATAGTTCAATCACGTAACTCTTAACTTATCCATTGTATTTCATCATCATCAATTTCAATATTCTACTTTCAATATAATTTATTTCCCCATAGTTAATTATCGTTGAAATCTTTGAATTACTTGTAATTCAATTCCTAATTCTTGAGGTGCGAATATACGATGCATATTTGCATCTTGTGGACAACATTTGTCATTGATTTTGATGGATGGCAAATGTTGTCTACACGATACATTCATGCACACAAATATGCATCATTTATTGGCACCCTTATTTCCACTCACTGTCATTTATTAATCTAATGAATTAGATTTTGAATCCAAACGTTTTAAAGGTAATTATTTATTGATCCATTACAAACTGCTATGTATACACTATTGGATTCACTTCACTTCCGACATGCAGTCATGTTATTTTAAATGTAAAAAACGAAATTTGTCTACTTAATGACTGGAGTGCTTTCGAGTTTAATTTGAATCAATCAACTGTTGACAATGAGTTCTTGAAACTCGAATTACTCGAAATTTTATATGCTTTAGTTTGGAGAAGTTCAATGAATATACTTAATGCTTAGCCTACTTCTCACAAAAACCACTGACCTTTTAGGGCCTAACTAAATACAGTATAATATAGGCCCAACTAAATATGTTGACAAATGTCTCTATACATAATATACTGCATAAAATAGATATTATTTTTCAATTAAGACGAGATTGATGATTGGATCAATTTTATTTCTTCCAGATTCATGCTGATGAATGAGTTGTATAGATGTTTCTCTGTCTGGTTGCAATAAATGAATAATATATTCCAGAAATTACCTTATCTCTTGGAATTATTGATGTTAGTCCACCCTCGAATAAACTACGAAACTTTAATTGACAGATTCAAATAGGCCCTAATCAAATTTCCAATATTCCAATTTGATGTCTAATGCTTGATTAGGCTAATTCTTATAAATTCTCTTGATGAATGGCTCTTAGATCTTGTCTACTTATTTAATCATAATGCAGTTCATTTAATGTAGATTTAAAGATGTAATACATTCGAAGCGATTATTTCTCCACTTATTACAGTAGAAATAATGAGAATTTGATTCATCAGTCAACACTGACTTGAGCGGATCATAAATCATTGCCAGGAATAGAACCAGGGCAAGGTCTAATCTATCGTGAGTGGGAAAGTGAAGATATATTACTGTACAATATTAGTCCACTTAGAAATAGTTCAACTCAACTCCAGGCAATACTCAACTTACCTTATCTTTGTCTCTTTTTTCTTTGTCTTTACTGTTCATTCTTCATTCGTCATTGTGAGAGAAATACATTCCTAATCTGGCTTACCCTTACTCAACTTTACCGTAAGTTTCGTAAATCTTTGCAGCGACTACTAAGATTTAGAACATCTATAATTTTTTTCAAGGACCTAGTAATCTAATTCTACTCTGTTCGTTAATGAGCTTTTA